>JARHVA010000115.1:3857500-4457500 GCA_037957365.1 Torreya grandis | reverse complement strand
TTATTCTTGCAAACCATAGATGTATTAGTTGTAGGGATTCATTTTGCCTCTCTCTTGCATGTATGCTTTATTTGTATTGTTTTCAATCAACTAAACATATGTTTTTTCATAAGCAAAATGAGCTACTAGTCCACCACTATGTTTCTCCTTAATCAAATTTTCACATATCGAACTTCTAAGTATGCACAATCATGCACCTCCAAGCAACAATCCTTCTTGTACTAAATAATCTAACCGTGGTGTTTTGTCCACACTCACTAGGTTTTCACATAATTTTCATGCATCTATGTAATCTTCATCTTCTTTATGTAACTCATTCATAGATTCAAACCTTATGACTTCCACTCGCATCTCATATAGTAAGAGGCACTTTCTACTCAACACATTTGCAACTCTGTTAGACTTACCACTTTTGTGTTTCACATAAATGTGTAACTCTGTAAAAACTCAACCCATTTCATATGTCTTTAGTTTAACTTACTTGACTATTTATGAATTGTATTGCTTGATGGTTTGTATACAACACAAACTCTTTGGGCAATAATCAATGCCTCCACTTCTTGAGTGCTTGCACTATGGCATATAACTCTTAGTCATAAATTAAATACTTTCTCTTTGCATCATTGAGTTTCTCACTGAAGTAAGCATTAGGCTTACCTTCTTAACTTAATATCACTCCAATTATTGTGCTACTTACATTGTAATCAACTTGAAATACTTTATTAAAATATGGTAACTCCAACATTGGTTGCTCAATCACTTTCTTGTTTAATTTTTATAAATTATGTTTTGCTTCTATGATCCATATAAACTCTTTTATATCTTTGTGTACCACTTCGGTGATCGTTGCACACATCCCATTGAAGTTGTAAATGAAATTTCGATAGAAACTCGCAAGGCTATGAAAGCTTCACACTTCAAACATGCTTTTAAGTGATGGCCATTCCAAGATAACTCACACCTTTTATAGATCCATTTTCAAACCTTTTTAGGAAATAACAAAGCCAAAGTATAGTAACTCATCCTTCAAGAAGTGACATTTCTTCAAGCCAATAGAAACTTTTTCTCTTGTAATCGATACAACACTTGTATTAAATGTTTCAAGTGTTCTTCATTCATATTGTTGAATATCAATATGTCATCCAGATACATTATGACAAACTTGCCTAAAAATGGTGCAAGGACCTCATTCATAAGTCTCATAAATATACTTGGTGCATTTGTCAACCCAAACAACATGACTAGCCACTCATATAATCCTTCCTGCATTGTAAACATAGTCTTTCACCATCACATTCCCTTATGTTGGACCCCATATTTTGTATTTATATATTTTAAGGGTTTTAGAGCCATAGCATGGAATAACAAGTGGAAGAAAAAGGCATGGAAGAGAAGGTGCAAAGGACCTTGGCACGAAAGAGAGAGTTGTGAGAGACAAGGATGCAAAAAATAAGGAGAAACAAAAGATGCAAGACTCGGATAAAGGCACAAGACTTGGGCAAGGGCGCAAGAAGTAGAGACAGTTGTGAAGCAGCCCCGTGGAAGCATTAAAGGAAACTAGTCAAGTGCAAATCTAGCACCAGTTCACGAGAGAATAGGAACACGAGCACGAATATCTAGCATGGAGAGAATATATAGGGGCCATTAAGCCTAAGTCAAAAGGATTATATTATAATGGCTTGCCATGAATTATTTTTCTGAAACAGTCATTAACTAGTCATCGCTATTGTATTAATGATGTAACCTAAGGAGAGGGGGTGGGTCATGTATAAATACCCCTTAGTTTTGCTTAGAAAAGAGATGGAGAGAATACTAGAGAGGAAATGTTGTTGAATTATATTTTTAATATTTCATTGTTCATTAGTAAGCTATGACTATAATTTTCAAATGAAATCAATGAAATCATTATTTTTATTTGCAAACTCTAAAATATGTGCCATTGTGTGTTATGATGATAATTAGATATATGTGGAATGTATGGAGTGAATAACATGGTTAACCATAATATGATGTTTGTAGTAATGAGAACTAAATGTAACCAACCCAAGCACCTAAGTGTAGATAGAGAGTTAAGTTTATCCACCACCACATGGTAGAATTGACAAGAGCCGATATTAGTTACGTGCTTCAATTGAGTGTGCAAAGTCACTACTCATGTGATATGCCAGTGCGCTAACTCGTTGGCTTCCTCTTCTTTTAGGTAGGTGACTAGTATTTAGTCAAGCAAAACTAAGGATAAGTCCCAACATTTTGGTTCCATTGTGTTGTCCCCGAAAAATGCCACTCATTTTTGGGACAACCTACAGACCAAAATTGTCTCTTCCCTTTTCAAAATTTGTCCTGGGCATTCAAATTCCTCATTTTTCAAACTTCTCAAAAATCTACGGACTCAGCAGGTCAAGTTCAATGGGCTTCTACAGGTTGAAATCTACGAACTCTTTCAAGGTTAGAGAAAACTACGGACTTTTCATTTTACAAGAACGAAACTCTGCCCATTTTGAAAGAGGAAGACTGAGACTTTGAGCTTAGGTTGTAATTTCATTTCCATTGTTATCTGAATGAGAAAGTAGGTTTTTCACAGACTTTGCGTTGTTCTAACTTGTGTCATCTAAAGGTGTCCTTATTCATTTAATTTGGTACGCATAATTAGTGAAGGTAATAGGGAAGTGTCCTGAAACCAACTGTGGGAAGACTTTGTGCTTTCACAATTGATTTCAATCTGTGTTTTCCTTTTCTTTTTGTGTTGAGGATTTTAGGGCGACTTTGTGCCCCCATTATCCTTTGTGATATACTATTTGGGCAGTTGAGGTGGAGACTTTGAGCTATGTTTCATCCTGTTGTTCCTACATTTTTTTAGATCACTGGTTATTTCACTATCTGAAATAAACTTTTGTTGTTTCCTACAAGAACACTTTTGAAAGAAGAGAAGTGCCTTCAGTGTTTACACCAGGATTTCTCCTTTGTCTGTGCATCATCTCTGAAAGAAGAGAGATGGATGGTTTATCCTGCCCCCATGTGTTATTTTCCACTTATCTATTTTGTATATAGCTTCGCATATTTAATAGGGAACTTCCCCTTGATGAGAGGAGAGATTTGTCCCCTTGTGATGTAGTAAACCTGCACATCTGGACGACCAATCTCCCTATGCTGTGGTGATAGGAACTATTTTAAACACTAGTTATCTGGTCGACAAAATATTCACCCAACAGTTTTTGACGATTCCGCTGGGGAAGAACACGCAGTTTGAAGTCTCAAACTTCAAACTAAAGCAGATCCTGCTTTTTCCATTTTTTGTTCTGCAATCTGGCAACTCCACATTATACCAGAGGCCAGAAATCCCAAGGTGTTGTTGACCCTACTTTTGAGTTGGTGTAACAGAATAATTTCAAGTTGTTTCCTCCACAACCTCACCTTAGACAAACTTGGAGTCTTCCTCCTAGCCCTACCAGGCCACCAACACAAAGCAAAGCTTCTTTTTTTGTTGCTGATCGAGCTTTACCTATCCAAGCTCCACCTGGATTAGTGATCCCACTTTTTGCATAATCAAATCATGGCTTAAGGCCCCTGGGGTAATTCTTTCGACCCCCTAAATTTGACTCCACCTCTGCATGATCTTCCACGCAGTTTAAGGAAGAATTTCCCCAAATTCTTTGGTGATAGGAAGGTTCATCCTGATGAACACATTACAGCTTTCAGCATAGCCTACAGTGTCATAGGGGTGGAATTCGAAGACATAGCGGTCAGGTTGTTCATGGAGACACTACAAGGTGGTACTACAAACTAGTTCTACCACCTGCAAGTTAGATCAGTGACTGATTGGGACACTCTGAAAGACAAATTTGAAGCCAAGTTCAAGCCTGCAAAAGATGCACATGCCTTGCTGGCCCAACTCACTTAAATGAAAAAAGAGCCTCATGAGCCTATGAGGGAGTTTATTTCCAAGTTCAACAAGCTGAGGCACAAAATTCCCATGGTCGCCCAGCCGACGCCTCAGAACCTCAAATGCTTCTTCATCAATTCACAATTGCCTGAAGTAGGTTTCTTGCTGAGACAAGCCAGACACATAGACCTTACTATTGCTCAGGACTTGGCTACTGAGGTAGAAGATGACCTTGTCTTGGCAGGAAAGATAAGGAGAGACCCTAATAAAGGTAAATCCTCTCCATCTTCTGAGTATTCACCTGCAATCACCATTGACCCAATGGTACAAAAGCTAGCAAATGAAATGCTAGCTCTTAGAAAGCAAATGGCACAAGGAATGTCATCTATTTTTGCATATAGAGATATGCCCAGGAGGACATTTCAGAATTAGGCATACCAAGGCAATGCTGCTAGGAATTAGGGACATCAAAATCTCCTTCCTCCTCCACAGAGGAACCTCACCCTTGAAGCACCTCCAAACAACTCAGCAGTCAGATATATTGAAGCTGAAGCAGATTTCTCATTCCAGCCCAAGTTAAATCCTGAAGATGATGCTAATCTCTTCATTGAAGAAGAAGAAGAGTTAGCTGGCGACTCCCATATTGGTTTCCTAAACTATCAGAATGAACCTAGGAGTGAAGGCAATGCAGCTGAGGGGTCATATGCTGTATTCACCCAGTCCAAGAATCAATCAGCTCAATAAGCTAATAAAGAGAAAGCTGAGGAGTGACCTCAACCAGTAGTTTCAATTGCTAAGCGGGGATCCACTCTTCTTTTCCAGCCAAAGGACCCGATGATTTCAAAAAAGGTAAGTACCCCAAATGCCCCTATGCCTTCTACTTCAATTTCACAGTCTAGTGCTCCCCCTTTCAAAAATCAAAAGGATGAACTCCCATCCTCTGCTCCTAGCTCATTCTAGACATTTGATATCATTGACCATATAAAGAGAACCAAAATTCAAATGTCTGAATTTGAATTTCTGTAGTCCCATCCCAAGTAATTAGATAGACTGGTTCAATGTGTTAAAAACCAAAACATCCTTGTTGAGTGAGCAATTCCCAAAGTGACACATGATGCTGCCAAGAACGCACCCATTAGGAACAACCTTGTCACCGCTCCCCTACTGCTCTTGGTAGGACTAAACCTTTTTATGTCTCATTGCTGATAAATGGACATCAGCTGAATAATTGCATCATTGATTATGGAGCTTCAGACAATGTCATGCCTGCTAAAGTGGCCAAATCCCTTGGTCTTACATTGACCAAAACTTTTGGTAGATGCTTCTCCATGGAGAACAAGCAAGTGCCTTTGCTGGGACAAATTAAAGATGCCCAATTTGTGTTTGTTGCATTCCCAGATAAAAGAATCAAGATGACTGTCTTGGTAGCAGATGTCCCAGCATTGTATGGCATCCTTCTTGGGCAAAATTTTTGTAGGGATGTTGGTGGTGAATTGAGCATGGATTTATCAGAGGTGAGGATTCCAGTCAAGGGTGTTATGAAGAGGTTGCTCCCTGAGAAATAAGCAAAATATGTGGTTACCCAAACCTTAGCACCTAAAGCTCAAATTATGTTTGAGTCTTCAGGCATGGGTAACTACTTTTTGTACACGAATGGAGTTCATGAGACATCTGATGAAGCTCCTGCAGATGACAGCCTGGAAATGCATTTAGCTGGAACAACAGAGGAATTGGCTGACCATGAGGCAAGTGTGGAAGTTTCTCCATCCCTGGATGAAGAAGAATCCAAAAGGAAATTAGTATTAGATGAGGTATGGATCCTTGAATTTGATGGCCGCTGCTCTTCCACTAGTTCAGGAGCCATAGTTGTGTTATTATCTCCTCAAGAAGATATTTTTCCCTCATCTTATAAATTGCAATTCAGCAACATGAATAACATAGCTAAATATGAGTCTCTGCTGCTTGGATTGAGAGCCGCTCGAGACAAAGGCATCAAGCTCTTTCATGCTAAAGGAGATGTTGAACTAGTGGTTTGTCAGGTGAGGAACCTGTATCAAACCAAGAATGAAAGAATGCATCATTACTGCAATCTAGTTTAGGGCCAGCTTGAAGACTTTAATGCTTTTAGCATCTTTACAGTTTCTAGAGAATTCAATGACTGGGCGGATGCATTGGCTATTTTAGCTACTCTTTTGGTCCCCCACCCAGATTTCAAAGGGGACAAGTACACGATTGAGCTAGTTTTTTGGCCAAGTGTACCTGACAATGCTAGTCATTGGTAGGTATTTAACAATGACAGCCAAATCATTGCCTACCTAGAGCAAAAAGATAGCTTTGAGTGGCTGCATTTTGAAGGCAACGAACCTCAGAATTGTGAAACAACTCCTGAATCAAATGCAGACATAGGTGAGGAGTTCTTGCAACTAAAAGGGAATAAGATCCCTAAAGGCCTGGTTTCCCTTGAAAAGCTATTTGATAAGAATGATAGATTCATCAGAAAATAGCTAATGGATTCAAGCTCATCTCAGAAGTTTGATCAAGTAAATCTAGGAACCAAGGAAGACCCCAAGATGGTAAACATTAGGAAATGTTGTACTCCTGCAGAGCATTCCAAGTTCACCTCTTTGCTCAACGAATACATGGATGTCCTAGTGTATTCATATGCTGACCTAAAATCACTCCAACCTGATGAAATTTGACACAACATCCCTCTCAAGGCTGATTCAACACCTTACAAGCAAAAGACTAGGCATTATAATCCAAAAATATCAGGTACTATTTTATCTGAGATACAAAAAATGCTAAATGCCAGGATAATCTTCTCAATCCATCATTCCACATGGATTGCCAATATAGTGCCGGTAAGAAAGAAGAATGGTGAAATTCGCCTTTGTGTGGATTTTAGGAATTTGAATCAGGCATCCTTGAAGGATAATTATCCTTTGCCAATCATGGATCAAGTGCTACAGATAGTGATAGGCTCAGAGATGTTATCAATGCTAGATGGCTTCTCAGGGTATAATCAGGTCGAAGTTGGTGAAGCAGACCAGCATAAAACTGCTTTCACCACACTTTGGGGCACATTTGCATATAAAAGGATGCCTTTTGGCTTGATAAATGATGGCACCACCTTCCAAAGAGCAATGGACCTTGCCTTCAAGGATGAGATGGGTAAGTTCATCGTAGTGTATCTTGATGACTTGACTGTCTTCTCTAAACATCGCCCAGATCATGTGAGCCATTTGCAGCAAGTGCTGGAATGCTGCTGCCAAAATGGCATTTCCTTAAATCCTAAGAAGTCAGTCTTCAGAGTAACAGAGGGGAAACTTCTCAGACACATTGTGTCCAAAGGAGGCATAAAGATTGACTCAGATAGAGTCAAGTCTATCCAAGAACTTTCCTTGCCCACAAGCAAGACTGTTGTTCACTCTTTCTTTGGAAAGGTGAATTTTTTACAGAGATTCATCCCTGAATTTACCAAGAAGACTAGGCACATTGTAAACATGATGAAGGGAAAGGCCACCTTCAGCTGGACTAAAAAAGGTAAGTTGGATTTTGAAGATATCAAGACTGCCATTGCCCATGCTCCAATTCTAGCTTGTCCAGACTATAGCAAAGAATTCACCATTTACAGCTATGCTTCAGAACATACGCTTTCAGCAATTTTGGTTTAATAGAATAAAGAAGGCAAGGAATCTCCCATTTCCTTCATGAGCTATCCTCTCAAAGCTCATGAGTTGAAGTACTCAAATATGGAGAAGCACACTTACACAGTGGTGAAGGCCATGAAACATTTTCATTTCTACATCCTCAATTCTCGAGTTACTGCCTTGGTCCCTGACACCATAGTGAAATCTATACTGACTCAGTAGGAGTTTGGGACGAAAAGAGGCAATTAGGTTGCAAAGATCCAGGAGTTTGATCTGATCATCAAGCCAACAAAGCTGGTACATGAAAAGGGGCTATGCCAACTAATTGCTAATAACAAGCTAAGAGGAACAGAGCATGAAGAAATAGAAGTGGATGAGGATGACACACCAACAGTCCTCTTTGTCTCCACCATGAATGAGTGGTACTCAGGTATTACTCATTTCCTCACATATGGAAAATGTCCTGCAAACCTATCTTATAAAGAAAGGAGAACCATCAAGCTAAAAGTTGCTAATTTTGTCCTTTGAGACAACGGCCTATACAAGAGGAGCCTTGATGGAACGTTCTTTCACTGTGTGGACAAGGAGCAACAAAGCTGACTTCTAAAGTCCTTCCATAATTCAACCTGTGGAGGATATTTTTCTACCCCTGTAACTGCCCATAAGATCTTACGAGCCAGGTATTATTGGCCGACTCTCTTTCAAGATGCATACAAGTGGGTCAGAAGATGTGAACTATGCCAACAGTTTGTTGAAAGGCCCAAGCTAGTTGCTCTGCCTCTCGAACTAGTGGTCATTGAGGAGCCTTTCCAACAATGGGGAATTGACTTTATTGGTGCTATAAACCCATCGTCAAGTGTTGGACATGATTATGTCCTTACAACAATAGACTACTTTACCAAATGGGTGGAAGCGGTTCCAACCAAACATGCTACTTCAGAAGTAGTATGCAATTTTCTCAAAGAGAACATCATGTCCAGGTTTGGGGTCCCAGTCAAAATTATCACTGACAATGTGGTCTATTTCACTTCTCAGGAGATTACTCAATTATGCTTCTGCTATGGAATTACACTCTCCCACTCCTCTAATTACTTTCCACAAGGGAATGGACAGGTCGAGTTAAGCAATAAAAATTTGGTGACTATCATCAAGAAGCTGGTGGATGAAAACCAAAGGACTTGGCATAAGGTGTTGGTTGATGGTCTATGGGCAGACAAAATTACACCAAAGAGAGCAATTGGTATGTCTCCCTTCCAACTTCTGTATGGTGTCAATGTTGAGATACCAATCACCTTGAAATTGCTAGCATTGAAATTGGCCAAGGCGATTGAAGATCAAACATATGAGAGCTCACTTGAGAAGAGGATCATGTGCCTTGCTGAGCTGAATGCACAGAGAACTATAGTGGTGGACAGGATTTCCGCCCATCAAAGTCTGGTGAAGAAGATCTTTGACAGAAAGCAAAGAATCATGATTTCCAGATTTGAGATTAAGTCCTACTATGGGACAAGAGAAGAGAACCAAAGGGGATGCATGAAAAGTTTGATTCTCTGTGGAGGGGCCCTTTTACTATTCATCAGCTCAATGGTAAAAATAGTTTCCTATTGAAATATCAAGATGGCACTCTCTTCTCTCTGCCTCACAATGGGCAACATCTGAAGCACTTCAACTCTTGAAGTATCGGATGAGTTCTCTTGTACATATGTATATTTGTATAGTCTTTTGCTCTATTTTATTCGTTTCATTTTCATTTTTTTGGAACCTTTCTTTTTGGGTAGCTCGACTCCATAACCCAATGGCACACTTCAAGGCACTGGAGATTCTGGTGTCTACTCCCCTCAGATGTGTTTCAAGTTTCTAACTGAAGGTATTTCCCCAACTAGAGCCAGCTATTGTCCCTGAAAAATGCCACTCATTTTTGGGACAACCTACAGACCAAAATTGTCTCTTCCCTTTTCAAAATTTGTCCTAGGCATTCAAATTCCTCATTATTCAAGCTTCTAAAAAATCTACAGACTCAGCAGGCCAAGTTCAATGAGCTTCTACAGGTTGAAATCTACGGACTCTTTCAAGGTTAGAGAAAACTACAGACTTTTCATTTTATAAGAACAAAACTCTACCCATTTTGAAAGAGGAAGACTGAGACTTTGAGCTCAGGTTGTAATTTCATTTCCATTGTTATCTGAATGAGAAAGTAGGTTTTTCACAGACTTTGTGATGTTCTGACTTGTGTCATCTGAAGGTGTCCTTATTCATTTAATTTGGTACGTAGAATTAGTGAAGGTAATAGGGAAGTGTCTTGAAACCAACTGTGGGAAGACTTTGTGCTTTCACAATTGATTTCAATCTATTTTTTCCTTTTCTTTTTGTGTTGAGGATTTTGGGGTGACTTTGTGCCCCCATTATCCTTTGTGATATACTCTTTGGGAAGTTGAGGTGGAGACTTTGAGCTCTATTTCATCATGTTGTTCCTATGTTTTTTTAGATCACTAGTTATTTCACTATTTGAAAGAAACTTTTGTTGTTTCCTGCAAGAACACTTCTGAAAGAAGAGAAGTGCCTTCAGTGTTTACACTAGAATTTCTCTTTTGTCTGTGCATCATCTCTGAAAGAAGAGAGATGGATGATTTATCCTTCCCCCATGTGTTATTTTCCACTTATCTATTTTGTATATAGCTCCACATATTTAATAGGGAACCTCCCCTTGATGAGAGGAGAGATTTGTCCCCTTGTGATGCAGTAAACCTGCACATCTGGACGACCAATCTCCCTATGTTGTGGTGATAGGAACTATTTTTAATGCCAGTTAGTTGGTCGACAAAATATTCACCCAACACATTGCTAAGGCACATTGCAATTATTAGTGCAATGGTAAAAAAATGTTCAAGCAACTTTCTTTGGAAAAACATCAAGAATTGGATTAACATAGTAGAAGATAACTTTACGCTTCAATATATTGGACCAAGAGTTTCTACATGACAATGGACAGAGCAATATCTGTATAATTTTTTATATGAAACCTTCCTTTTATAACTACCCACCCATTTGTATGTTTAGCTTTAAGCATATGCATGAGATTGCTTGAGAAATTATAGATGTAAAGCTCCTTGATTAGCAGAGTATTAGATAACCTTGGAAAATTTGAAAACTACTTGGATATGTGCAGTGGACATTTGATGTAAAGGAACACTAAATAGCTACATATTGGAATACACTATGTATACATATTCTTATTTGGAAGAAACACAATTCAATTTTATGAGGGAACCACGTAGAAGGTATCTAAGACAATTTTCCTTAAACATTAAGAAATTTATGGTTGGCTCTAGACTTGAGAAATTCCCCATAGACAGCTAAAGATCTCTCGTGCATGAGCAGTGCAACTGGTGGGGAAATGAAGGGGTATACATTGGTATAGGATTGGTAGTTCAGTACGGAAGTCAGTTGGTGAGAACTATAAAAGCGTAAGTATGATGAGGCTAGGCCTAAGGCCATGATAGGCAACAGTGTCAAGGGGAAATGAGAGGATCCTGGAAGTGTTGTGATAATTTGTAGGAAGGTAAAAAATCATAATGAGTAATCCCTAACCATAGATCCACAACCTTCATTAACATAAGTATGCATGAAAGATGAAGGATAAGCATTGGTGATAGTAGAAACAAATCTAATTAGGCCTAATTCCCCCATTGTAGTACATGCTCATGCATTTGAGTTTATCATAATTATTATAAGAGATTGGGATACTAATAGTGTGGAGTCTAGAGTTAAATCTGTAGAAGAGACTTTGGGAGTACAAATTCAAAGTAACATTTTACAATAAGGTTAACTAAATTTACCATTAACCTTTACCTTTCCAATGTAGTTAAGACATATGGCTAACCTTGGAATTCCAGGTGAATCGAATATAAGTAGTGGGTAAAATACATGCCCAACTCTAACTAATCAACCTACCTTAATGCCCAACATTTTAGGTGCTCCTATTGCTCTAAGAGGCATAAGAGGTAGTATTATGGTGTTTCTACTAGAGGTGCAAGAGGAGCAAGAGGTGGCTCGAGAGGAATTGGTAGACCTCTGCCATAGGGTTTGGGAGGAAATAGAGGAATACCACCATGGGGTCCACTGCAACCACCCAATACACTTATAGTTTACTATGAGATGACACTTTATCTTCCTAAGTATCAAGGTGTTGAGAATGCAATTGAACATGTATATAAGTGTGAACTCATTTGGTGGGTGCAGGGCATAATTTATACTAAGCAGAAGGCAACTCAATTTTCCACTACCCTATTAGATCACATACACAAATGGTATAGAAATTTTAATCCTCAATAAGTTGTTGTAAACTATGGGTTATTGAAAACTTATTTTCTTTGGGAATTTAACATTCCCAAGTTTGAGCAACAAAGTATGGCTAATTTAAAATATATTAAGAAAGAGCTCATTGAGAGTGTGTGCACAAATGATTCTCACTTCAAAACCCTTCTTTCTAATCTATCATTTGAAATCAATCCAATGTAACATGTTCAATGGTTTATAGGATGGTTATTACTTTCTTTTCGATGAGCCTTAACCCAAAAGACCTTTATTGATCTATGTGAGGTACTGAAAGCTGCCTTCCACACTAAAGTTGTGGGAAGTATAAACACAATAATCAACCCATTTATGGAGGCCCAAACTACTACTATGGCTTCTTAGTTGGAGAAGCTTACAGCCAATAATGCTAATGGCACTTACAATGGCCTATGGTGTGTTGACTGTGAAGTAGAGGGTCATAACAAGAATAATTATCTAGGAAAGAATGTTTGTGTTGTGTTAAAATAGTCTTATGAAATCTACAAGGAATACCTTGATGTATGAAGGTTTCCTTTCATTCAGTATGCTACCTAAGCCAAAGTGTCACTATATTGTAAGATATGTGATGCATATACCCATGATACTAATTAATGTCAAGTCATCAATGAGATTCATGAAGCACACACATGAGGTATTCGCCAAGATTTTATAGCTAACACATAAGAAACTGATGGGAGTTTATATTTCAAAGGTTGAGGGTGTGGTAATGGATGAGGAGGTGGTTATTTTCCACCTAGGACATGTTATAAGTGTGGATTTGCAAACCACTACCAACATGATTATACATTCTACCCTATTTGTGCCTTTTGTAAAAATGAGCATCAACTAGAAGAATTCCCAAACTTTTATGTTTTTATTGCCAAAGAATGGAATGAGAAAGGTGATAGAATGATACATGTTTTTAAAACTCCAAATGCTCAGTGGAAACTGTGCCCTACCACTCCACCAGCTAGATCTAAGATCAATATCACTACTCAAAGTGGTACTCATTCTCAACCTGTTATTTTAAATCCACATGATGAAAAGGTTCAATGTGAAGAACCTTGTGTAGAACACTATCTAGATGCCCAATGTCAGAAAGAGGTGTTGCATGACATAATGGCCTTGGTATGGGAGTTTCAAGGAGAAATTGAGCTTGAAAGATAAGGATGTTACCATGTGTCTTGAGAGGCAAAAGGTTACGATACCAATAGACTTAGGGCATGATGAATTTCATGAGTTAAGTTATTCCTTAATGAAAATGTCATCCCCCTCTTGAATAATTGATTGTGATAACAAATGAAAAAGTCTTCAGAGGATCATCGTTTGAACCATGCACATAGCTAAGAGACACATGTCTAACCAAATTCAAAATGTGACAAAGAGGTCCTTATAAATGCATCCATTAATGATTGAATGATCTATGATATGCTGGTGGACATTGACATAGAGGTTAATGTTCTAACAAAGGATGACTAGAAAAAAATGGGGAGCCCCAATTTGAAATCTTCCTCACATGTTTTATTTATGGCCAATAAGACTCGTACATTGCCTATAGGCATTCTTAAATATGCTATAGTTAACACATTAGGTGTCACATTTAAGGGCAACTTTGAAGTGATCGATCTTGCTGAAGCTGATGACTTTCTTACTCTCTTGGGTAGATCTTAGTGCTATGCAAATAATGTTGACTTATGTTTCAAGAAGTGTTATATCAATTTTGAGAATAATACTCAATGCATGTCATACTTCTAAATAATGACCAAGGGCCTCCCTTTATAGAAACCATCAATGTTGATGAGGATCTCAACACCATTTATAACATCACTACCCAAGGGAATGAACATGTAGATCCTACTCTTGATGGCATACTGTAATGGGAAGATGACCAATCCATTTCAGACACTAAAAGCATTGCTTGCAACCAATGGGCTCAAGGAACATATGATCTTACAAGGCATGTTTGTGGTGTCCTTTATAGTCACCTAAGTTCCTCCCCCAAGTTAGCTTAGTGCCAAAAAAATGTTTGCATCATTGGTATACCACCCTTGAGGTTGGAACATGCACCTTGGTTCCAAGGTCAAATTGAGGTCAGGGAGTATTTGCAGTAATTAAAAGACTAATATGTTAATGAAGGTGAACATTTATGCATGCTCAACTTTATGTTTCAAGGAATAACTACTTGATGGTGGTCTACTTATTGATACCCATTGCAGACATGGGAACAAGTACATGCTGCTATGTACTATCACTTCTACCATGATAACCATGTTCGTGCCACCCTGAGTTATGATGGTATTACTTCTCTAGAAGACCATCTAACAAACTATGAAATCCTTTGGAGTGATGAAGAAACATCCATCAAGAAAATCATAGGGGAATAGATACTTGGCGGTATATCACATGTGGCCTACTTTCAATGTTTTCATTTTCTTCTCCATGGACTGATTTATATTTGTTCTTACAAGCAATCTGTTAAGAGGTAGTAATATATTGTGTATTAGTTGAAGACTGCATACGTCACACACATGGTGTACCTGAGGATAACTTGGCCATATTTTAAGAACTTGATACTTCTGCTTTGGATCTATTGGATTTTGACTCTTAATCTGAATATGCATATTGGGAACAAATATGAAAGGGAAAGTAAAAGGTTATGTATCAGGTTGATGAGGTACTAGTTTTGATCCACCAAAACCAACATTTGACCACTTACATCTACATACAAATTATGGGGCACATGACATCATAGATACTATGTAGCCTGAACAAAAACCATATTCTTCACCACTCCAAATGGTTTAGGATAATATTAGGATGGAGGACGTGCCTATAATTATCATTGTGGGTAATTATTAGTTTGATATTGAGTTAACCCAAAAAATTGAACTCTTATAGGAATATCAAGACATTTTCCCATGCAACTACACAAAAATGAAGGGAGTGTATCCATCATTAGGAAAGATGCATATCAAGTTGGTTGAAGGTACTCGACTAGTGAGGAAAGGATCATATCGAATGAACCCTAATATACATGCTAGAGTTAAAGAAATAAATTGATAATATGTTGCATATTAGAGTTATTACTCCCAGAGATGAATCTGAGTGGGTTAGTCCTATGGTGATCAACATCAATAAAGATGGTTGATTTTGCATTTTCATGGATTATAGGCAATTCAATGTTGTGTGTGTCACTAGCCCTTTCCTAATGCCATTCATGGAGGAAATTTTGGAAGGTGTTGTTGGATGTGAGATCTACACTTTCACTGATATCTTTTCTAGCTATCACCAAGTGTAAATTATTGAGGAAGACAAAGAGAAAATAACCTTTACAACTGAAGGGGGTTATTTTGTGTATGATGTTATGTCATTTAGCTTAAATAATACACCAACAATGTTCTTGCACATTGTAGTGGAAGACTTCAAGGATTTCATCCTTACTTTCCTTTAGGTGTACCTTGATGACTGGATCATGTATGGTTTAGTGCATGACCACTATAATAATGTGTGTCTCATGCTTGAGTGTTGTTGTCAATTTAAGATATCCTTAAATCTTAAAAAGTGTATCTTTACCACACCATTTATAATCTTGTTGGGACACATCATTTATAGGGATGGATTACTGGTAGATCCAGCCAAGATTGTGGTCATTGTCCAACTTCGAATTCCAACCACTCAACACGAGGTTTATTCATTCTTAGGTCACATTGGATATTATCATAAGTTCATTTGAGATTATGCTAACATAGTAGCTCTGATAGAAGAATTAATCAAATAGAATGGTCTATTCTTATGGACTGCTACACACCAATAAACATTTGAGGCTCTAAAGAAAAACTTGTGATTATGTTCATTTTCCAGTTCCTAAATTAGATACAGCCATTTCATGTTCATGTGAATGCTTCAAGCATGGCAGTGGATACCATCCTTGCACAACCTGATGACTGTAACCTTGATCATCCCATTTACTTTGTTATTTGAAAGTTCACACCAATCGTGAGGCCTTATCCATGGTTTATGGACTCCAAAAAAAATTCCAATACTTGTTGGCCACTCCATTTATCTTCTATACATATAATGAAGTGCTTAAGTATTTGGTTAATAAGCCAATGTTACATTGATGAGTTTTCCAATGGATTATCCTATTTTAGGAGTTCCAATTTTATGTGGTCATGAAATTAGAAAAAACTAATTTTGGCCCAAACACCTCTCACATATTCAATCTAACGAACTGGCATGTGTAATAGAAGATGATTTACTTAATACTCAACTCTTCCAAGTTACGTGCATGCCTAAAGAATTAGAATAAATTATTATTTTTATCACAATAGGCTCAACACTAGACCACCTTAGCACCCAAGAGAAGAAGCAACTAGTTGTTTGCATTTCCCCCTTCTAGCTTATTGGAGGAGACTTGTACAATCTGGGATATGATGAGGTATAACAAAGTGTATAATGCAGTACAAGTGTATTGAAGTACTTCAAGAAGTCCATAAAGGTGTTGTAGAAGGACATTATTCTAGCTAAACAATGGCAAGAAAGGTTCTAGTAATTGGATTATGGTGGCCCACATTATTTAAAGATGCTAAAGTATATGTGTGCCAATGTGATATATGTTAGCACATAGGTAAACCAAATTTTTGGGATGTCATGCCCCTTCATCTGGTGTTTACTCATGAACCATTTTAAAAATGTGCTTTTGATTTTATTGGCCCCATTTAAACTATTGTAAGACAGACTAACATGCACTTTATCATTATTGCCATAGATTATCTCACATGATGGATTGAAGCAACAACCACATGGGATTGTACTTCTACTACTAGTGCTAGGTTTCTATGGGAACATATCATCACATGATATGGATGATTATTAAGTCTAACCAATGATCATGGCACTCACTTTATCAATGCAATAATGTGCATCCTCTTAGTTGAATTCATGATTGCACACCATAAGACCGTAGCATGTCACCCTCAAGCTAATGGTACAACTAAAACCTTCATCAAGGTCCTTAGTAATACATTGATTAAGATTTGTAATGTTGGTCACATTGATTGGGATGGTTATGTTTTATTAGTCTTATGGGCTTACCATACTACATATAAAAGGTTGAACAAAAGTACTCCCTTTAACCTTGTATTTGGTTGGCACCAAAGTAGTCTTATCGATGGAATTCCTTGTACCTTCATTATGTATTGCATGCATTAGTAGATTAAATGAAGAAGAATCCCTAAAGGTTTGATTGGATGCTTTACTTTAGTTGGATGAAACATGCATTATCACACAATGGAGTTGAGGGGTTGAGAAACAAAAACAAAAATCCTAGCATAACTAACACTTCAAAACAAATATTTTTCATTTTGGTATGCATGTATTAGTCTATGATTTAAATTTTATGCACCATCCAGGAAAATTATGGATTTGATAAAATGGTCCATTTATTATTTATGATATATTCCCAATAGGTGTGTACAAGTTAAAAAGGTTAGATGGCTAATTATTTCGAGGCCATTTCAATAGTAGTTGGCTCTAGCCCTACCATTCTATGTAACACTTTTAAGTTCTGTAAATAAGTCGTATGCTAATAGTTTATATTATGACTTAGTTTTATTTTCAAATAAGCATGGCATTGGTTACATGCCTTTTGTTAGGTTAACTTTAGTACATTTGGTACTCTTTTGTATTTGGAACTCTGCCATTTATCACTATTACCTTTTTGACAAATGAATCTCACTAGGTTATGTCGTGGAGGACCACACACATATTTTAGTGTGGGGTAAGTTTGAAGATGGATAAACTAATTAATTTAAAGTGCGTAAAGAAAAGTTTGGGAGAAATTTCATGTAATTAAATAAAGCTTACATGACAAGGAGGTGCATCAGAGGTGGCACGTGACCCAGGAATGTGGGATGGAGATGACAAAGGAAACATTGTTACAAAATGGTTAAAAGGGAAAAGGAAGTTCCCATAAATAAAAATGGAAATTTGATTTTTTACAGCTGATATGCATTATTGGAAAGGCACAAAAACTTTCAAAGGAGTATTACAAGAAAGGCACAATGACTTTAAAAGAAATGGTGGGACAAGTTCATTTATTGATGAAGTAGTGGCATAAATGGCAAGTGTGTCAAATGATTGTCGTGGCATGATTTTTGAAGTATTAATTGTCAAAATGATGGATGATGGCATAGAGGGGTAGTTAACTTAAAAAATCATATCGATAAAAGGTCTAGAGGGTTCTCATTCTCATTTTAACTATTTAAAACTCCAAAAGATTACAGAGCTTGAACAAGTGTTTACAAGTAGAAGAGAAGGTGTCTTCACATAATTTTAGTGGCAAAAATGAAGTAGAGGTTGAGGCAAAGGTCATTCAAAGAAAGAGGATTGAAAATTTGATCATGGGAGCATGTGTGAGTGAATTACAGATTTTAGATGCTACAACTGCCATTTAAGGAGGTTGAGCAGGAAGGCTGAAGTGTTTGAGTTTAGAAAAGGCAACAAAACATTTTCATTTGGAAAAATTGGTCGAACACACATTAAACTTTGGGCTTCTTGGTTGGTGATGTAGCTAAAGCAGAAGCCGAGAATGAAAAGAGACCCATTACTAGTAATCCATGAAGTAGAAGAGCACAAGGGCATAAAATAAGGTAGTCATGTTTTTATCTAAGAAGAGGGTTCTAGTGTACCCATTATTCATAGCTAGTAGAAGAGACATCTATTAGGTAGGCACCAAAGATGGTGTGCATAGGGAATAAGGTTGCCACAACACCACCTCTACCTCCAATTTTGATAGAAGAAATGTGTTACCTTGATATGGTCTTAAACATGGATAATTGGGAATCCAAGGTTTCCACTTGTCAAGTACTTGACTACAATCATCACTAATTTTAGAACAAGGATGACTTGTGATGAGGATACCAGATCTGGTGCCAAAACATAAGGAATGAGGTCACCTATGATCTCACAATTCACAATTTGCTGGAGGATGCAAATAGACTTTAAATCTTCCAGCTTCCATCCTTTGGGAAACATTAAGAGGTAGTACGATTTCTAATTTCATGCATCCATGGGGACTACATTTACTTTATAGGGTAAAAAATGAGGATTAATCCCCACTGGATCATCAAAGTAACATGGTTACTATGTTCAAGAGCTAATATTCACGTGGATATTAATGATCAAGATGTTATTGATAAAATAATGATGATGCTAAAGTATAAAAAGGAAGGCCATGCCATGTACATTACAAGTCTTTCAGATCCTACCATTTGGGTAGTTATGTGCTTGGCAATGACAAAGTTAGGGGGCATGCATAGATGGAAGGAGGTGGATATGGCCCACCTTCATATCGCAAGTCAAATGGCAAAGGGGATTAAATAAAACTACTCCCAGCATTTTGCTAAGAGAATTGAAGAAGATGCAAAGAAGGCCCATTGGTTGCCTAACTATTGTAGACACCTAAAACTAGCCACCAATGACTTCATATCAGACTTTATACTGATTCTTACCAACCTTTGAAAATAAATCCTAAGAATCACTAAACGTTTCAAAATTGGCTTTACTACATGCAATTTGGACTATAGACCAATTAAATGGGGCAAGTGAAAGATAAAATTAATTTAAATCTTAAAAATGCTAAAATGCTTAAACATAATTAATTAAAATGTTAAACCTAATTAAAAGCCTAGTTAAATTATCCATGAGAAATTAACAAAATTCTAAAAAAAGAAATTCAAAAATCAAGAATATCCTAAGAATTAATAATTACCTTTTTGTGAGTTGTCAAATATCCTAAAATATCTCAACATGCCTATTCATTGCTAATCATGAGGTTTTGACACCTTTTAACTCTACTGGGGTTAATTGACTCACTAAGGTTAGGTTTGAACCCATTCCAAGCTCTAACTACACTCTAACTCACCTTGGGTTGGGGTTAGTTTCTAAACCTATAAATATAAGCATTTACCTCTCATTTATGAGAGTTTGAGCATAGTAAAGTTATAAGGCAGGATTTGGTGCATAGTTCAAAGCTATAGTGTTATAATGCCAAAATCATAAGCCAAGCCATCAAGCTACATCAATCAAGCATAAGCCAGCAATGGTGTTAAAGAGAGAAGAAGCCACACAACTCCATTTGTTAAAGACTCTTTGAGCACAAGCTGAGCAAGCCAAATGAACACATCATTTGGAGAATTCAAGGAAGGTAAGGAATTTGTAGTTTTTTGCATTTTAGTTGAGCTTTGTCATTTATTATTTGTTCACTAAGCTCCCCCTATGATCTAGGCCTAGAGATGTTTTGTTTGTTAGTGTGTTTTTATTTCATTATTTTATATGAAAACTAACACTAGATCTAACCTCCTCTCTTGAGTTAAATTCCTATGATCACAAATGGCATGCCCAATAGGACATTGAGCACCCCACACACCAAGGAGACCTAGATCCAACTCAAAATTTGACAAATGAATGCATGAATATCATCAAAATTATAGTTTTATCATTGTTTTTGCCTTATTTTTTAATTTTTGAGCTAACTTGAATCTACATAGAGACCAACATTGGTTAGGAATAACTGACATCGGTTCTGCCAAACCATCATCAGTTCTGCCTAATCGACATTAGTTTTGGGTGACCATTATTGGTCATATTTTAGGGAAAAACATGATTAAAAAATTTGCATTTTGAATCTTTTTAGCATTCCAAATTGATATTTCTTGGTTTTATTAACATTTAAACTCTCTACCTAATCATTGTGTTTCAGGTTTCAAAAAGTTTTGTCATTTTTTGAGCTAACTAATTTTTTTTTATCTCTTGTTACTTTTGCCTTTAGGTTCACAGGTGACCGACATCAGTCTTAATTGATCGATATTGGTTCTTTATAGCCATCGTCAGTTCTATGTGAGATTGACTAGCATCAGTCACCTTATAATCGACATCGATCATTTCTGATCGACATCAGTCTTTGTGTTTTTAAAATAAAAACTTGAAAGCTATGTTTTGAAAGCTTATTTGCTCATCATTAAAAGTGGTTCTAAGCAGAAGGAGACTCCCTAACCCTTGCAGGTCCAAGGCATGATTGGAACACAAAATTTCAAGTTTAAATGGTTTTAACACTTCATTTTTGGTACCTAAAAAGAATTAGCTAAGTCATTCACACTTCAGTTTGGTGCTAAAATGAATTTAGCTAAATCTTGAACCTTTGATCTTTGGTGCTTAAAAGGAATTAAAATTGCTAATATTTTTAAACACTTCATTTTTGGTGCTTAAAACGAATGCTTAAGTCTTGAACACTTCATTTTGGTGTTTAAAAATATATTAGGCTAAATCTTGAACATTTGGATTTTAGGGCTTAAAATGAACCTAGGTGATTTATGTTGAATTTATTTTGTGAGAATTCTTTCAATCTTTTGGAAACTTAATCCAAGGGGCCAAGTAAATAGCTTCGTCACACATTTCAAATTTGGTGCCTAAAATTAACACTTACTTGAAATCATAATTTCTTGAAAGTGTTTGTTGCGTGTTTTTTTCACAAAATGAAGAGTGCATGTATGCTCTCCCCCCATCCCTTATAGGAAAATTAGATGACCAAAAGTGCCTTTTCACTTGTTTTTGTGCCTAGTCCAAGGCATGGAAAGAATGTTGTATAGGCTCTCCCCAAAACCCACATGGTTTGGGTGATCTAAAAGCAACCCTAAATTCTTTCCACGTATTTTTATTTTCATGCAATTTGGCTTGTGAAAGTGAGGTCATTGCCTCTTTACAAGTTCTCTAGGAAATCATTGACCCTGAGCTTCATCTCCTAGTAGTATTTCAACCCCACTCCATGGTGGGGTATACAAATCAGGGTATGCATACTGTGAGAGTCAGGGGGTTGAGTGGCTAACCTCTCCTTTTGTAGTGAAGGCCCGAGTCAGGTATAGTTAACTAAGGGATTCCACTAAGCAGTCCACAGAGGGAATCACTATGCAAAGGAATAAACCCTTGCATAGTAATTTAACTGGTATGAACTCAATTGATGTGATGTTTCTATTATGTTAGCCACACTTGGGATCAATCTAGACATTCAAAACTATAGTTTTAGTCAACCCTTCTTGCTATACCTTGTCACTTTAGGAATTAAGATGATTTAATTAATTGTATTTGGTCTTTTCCCTTTATTTCTTAGTCTTTTGAGTCTAAAAATTTATTTGTTTATACCACATCAAAAATGAGTCTTGTGTCTACACTACTCCATTGTTTGAGGAGGTGTTATGCCATCTGTTTGAAACCTAGCTTGGCCTTAGACTTTTTGTGTCCAAAATGTTGTGTGTCACTTGATTGAGATGGGTAATGTCATGCTACCCAAATAAATTCAAGCTTTGAGCCTTAGAAGTCTTTGAAAAAGAACATTATTTATACCTTTTGAGAGTGCTAACGCCATTACACTTCTCAAATTGTTTCATAGACTTGTCTTGTGTCCAAGTTGCCATTGTTTAAAACCAATCACATGTGTCTTGTGGGATCTTTATTTTAGTGCCGTTACACCATTCAAATTTGTCTAGCTTGTTTGGTAAAAAAGCCTACAGTTTTTCTAAGTTAAGTTTTTAATTAAGCTTGCCAAAGTTCAAATTCAAACATTGATTGATTTTTTTTTTATGTCTTGTTTAATTGGGGCATAAATATAGATCTTTCTCTTTTAAGTTTCATAACTTAGGTTGATTTTTGACCCAAAATTTAAAAACTATATTTTTTGTGCCTTTATTTGGGAGAATCGATCTATCTCCAAGTGCTTTTTATTTATAAACTATATTTTTTTTATGTCTTATTTAATTGGGGCATAAATACAGATCTTTCTCTTTTAAGTTTCGTAACTTAGGTTAATTTTTGACCCAAAATTTAAAAACTATATTTTTTGTGCCTTTATTTGGGAGAATCGATATATCTCCAAGTAGCTTGTTTGTTAGATTTAAATCATACCTTTGTTTCAAGTCGAGCTTTTGACATTACATTTGGCTAAGAGTCCTAGTACATGCCTTGTTTGAGCCTAGCTTTTGACACTACATTTGGCCAAAAGACCTAGCAACTTTTCCTTTCCTAGATTATACCTATTTAGAACATCTTTGGACCTAGATTTTGGAATTTTGTTTTTAGTTCATCTACTTGACCTTATTTGTGTGAGACATTTAATGTTAGACATTTGACATTATACTATTTTTACCTAGTCTTAGCATAGACTCTTTGGAGATACAACTCCATTCCTTTGACTAAGATATATTTTTAAACCTTTCATTTATTTAGACATAAATTTTTAGAGTTTGTAGAACTCTAATCCCATATTGTCATGAAACATTCACCATTGATTTAACCATGTCTCACTCTACACATAGTGGAGTCATGTATAATCTAGGATATGGAAATATTGTCTTACAAGAGGACTCTTTTCAAGACCCTTATAAACATGATGTTGTTTGGGAGATGGATTCTTATCCACTTTACAATGATCAATCAAGGGAACATAGTCAAGATATTTTGGCCCATTATTTAGTTAGCACACCTCCATACATGAAGGAATACCAAGAATAAATGGCCCAATATATGGCTAGCATACCTTCAGTTGTGGAACAAGTCCAACAACAACCTTATCATGTTAGAATGCCATTAAATTATTAACCTTATCTAGTTGATCATCACTTGCTAGTGAACAAGGACAAGATCTTAAATAGAGCTGTAGAGGTAGGGGCTAAGTTTTTGGTAGACTTTCCCCATGAAAACTTTCCAAGTCTAATAAGAGGGCCTTAAAACATGTCTTACAATTAGAACAATGAACATGCCTCTTCTAGCATAACCCTCATGCTATAGTACTGATACCATATCAAGATCCTCATATGCTTGTCACACAAAGGGGCCTCATAGAGGACGAGTTCATTAAAATTTAGACATCATATTAGACATATCAAAACCTAGTGCATAACTTTAATAATATGACCATGTTATATACACCTATTATTAAGTTAGTTCCTTCAACAAGAGTCTTAATTGAGTTGACATGCTAATAAAATCAGGGTTTAGACCTAGTTATGCAAAGCACCTCAGCAAAAAACATGTTTAGTATCCAAACTATTGAATAAGTGTCTTCCACTTCCATGCAGAATAGTGAACCAAACATAGTGGAAACTACGTAAGTAACATCCAATTTAGACCAAAGTGGTGCGAATGCATAAATAACTAGTCAACAACAAAATGTGCCTTTAACTAGCACCATGAATGGTTCACAAACACAAGGATTAGGAGTATATACTTAACAACCTCAAATAAATACCTCTAATCCTTAACTAGTTGCTTCTTCAACCACTCAACATCAAGGATTAAGTAGTCAACCAACAACTAGTGTCATACCACAATAAAATGTGACAAATCTTTCTCCACCCCAAAAGGCGACAAGTAACATTCCACAATAATAGGCACCATTTAATGTACCCATACAATAGAGGCAAAACATATTACCACCTCAACATGGGGTAACCAATGTTCTATCTCATCAGGTAGTGATGAACATACCTCTTCAATCACAAACTAACATGCCAATCCAAAACCAAATAATGTCTAACCAACAATGTACTAGTATTGGTCAATAATAAATGTTGAATCTCCAACATGCATCTACTTCCCAACATAGATTCATGCAACCTAGAGGTTCTAATATTTCACAAGTACCAACTAGGCAATAATTACCTTTTATGCCAAATGTGCCATAAGTTCAACAATAGGGTCTTGGTTCACAAGTTCCCCTCAATCAATAGAGTATGACTAGTTGGCAACATGTCCCTATTCAACCTCAATAAGCATAGTATAACCATATTCCTCCATCCTAACCATAATATTACCAAAACTAGGCCTATATACCCAACCAAAATATCACACTGTAACACATGCAATTTCAACAATCACACCCCAATCCATGCATGCATATTCCTGGTCCATTCCCTAGCCAATCCAACATTCCCCCAAAAATGCCTCCATTAGACCCTGATCAAAGTAATCCACTTGTAACTGCATAAACTTCACCTCAAATCAATGATCCCACTGGTTTCCTTGCACAAGAGCTATAATAAATGAAGGATGCAATTACCCTCATTCAAGTGGGAAATAGACCAAAAAGTTCAAATTGGACAATGTATGTTCTTACCCCTTCAAGATGGAGTATTTACAGATACCATTTCATTTAGAGTACAAACCACCAAAGTTTGACAAATACAAGGGAAAAGGTGACCCCAAGGCCCATTTGATAGAATTCTTTGTTGTGTGCCAACCAGTGGCCTATAACGACATATACCTTTTAATGTTGTTTCCAAGGAATCTAGCAAGACAAACACTGGAATGGTTCTTAAAGTTGCCCATGAATTTTGTATCTGATTTTGATGATATTTCAAACAAGTTCATGCAACACTTATCTTACAATATCAAACATGAGATTTCATTGGTAGATTTGACACAAGCTAAATAAAAGGTCAATGAAAGATTTGCTAGTTATCTACAGTGATGGAGATCCCTTGCAAGCTGATTTACCATAGTCTACCATATAAGCAACTAGCCACTGTGTTTACCAAAAATATACATAATGAAATATCTTACAATTTGGAGTTACAATGTATACACACTTTCAAGGATATCATTAACAAAGGTTTTTTGATTGAAATAGCCTTTATTAACAAAGGGATCATTAAACTTACCTCATCAAATTAGAGCTAGAACCAAAACTTAAATAATGGATAAAATCAAAACCAAGTCCAAGCATAAGCATCATAGTAAACCCAAGCCAACAACTATGACAAACCCAAGTAGTTCAATCACAACAAGAATGTTATAGGGAATGTTGACCATTTTGGTCCTACAGGCCAAAATCGGTCCCCCTTTTCCCCTACTATTCTGAGCCATTCCAAATTTGATTTTTTTCACAAGTCTTATTTCTACAGACTCTGCAATTTTGATCAGGATTAGGAGCACAATTGATTACCTTTGTATAAGCAGCTAAACACGAAATTTAACCAGAAGTAATAAGTAACTAGAAATCAGAAATAACACAGAATATGAGAGACAATACCCAATTATATTAATACTTTTCCAGAAGGAAATACAACAAAGAAGATGCCACACTCTTCTCACACCTATGAGGCTTCCCACACCTCTAGGGTTCCCAGTAATTCTCAATCAAGAGTTCTCTCTCTCAATTACGGTCACAACAAACAACTCAAACACACAGTTGTTGTTCACCTCCAACCAGTCTGTAACACTATTGCTAGTACCACAGAGTATACACACATACTCAACCGAGTACACAACACACTCCAAGTAGATCTCCCATGAACTTGAAACAACCTGCAAATCAAATTGATCTTACTTACATATGTAGATCTCACCTAATCTTGCTATACCACAGATCAACCTGGCCTTGCACACCTGCCAACCTAGATCATACACACATGAAGAACCCTTTTGATTCTCCAAACCAGCACCCCTGTGGATCTTATACCAGATCTTTCTCTCCCACAGATCTACCTGATCATACACACTTGGCACTGTGGCACTATGAGGAGCTAACCTTGCTCTTTCTATCTAGCACACTTTACAATACAACCCATGAGTCTATTATATAGATCTCATACAAACAATAATTAGACTTCTAATTACAATAATTAGAACCGCAAATCCAAGACTAAAATTAGTCTCTCACATGCAAACAAACTATCCATCCAAAAATAGACCAGTTTGGGAGTCGCATGCACACACAGGCTACCAACATCGGTACCTGTCTGATCGATGTCAGTCGACCCATAACCGACATCAGTTATTGTGAACACTAAAGATGACTGACGTTGGTTGGCCTGACCGACGTTGGTTGCCTATAACTCAACAAACTCCTCCTGTTTGCATCCTGGTGAAGCTTTTAGCTCCACAACCTAACAATATCCCACTTGGAGATAAACAACTGCACCTGTACTTGTACCTGTACATCATCTAATCTATTCCCTGGCTTGTATCCCTCTTCAAGATCAATTCTGAAGACCAACCACCACACATTCTGTGGTGCACCACATGTCATCCAAGTAACCTGCCACATCCGAATCTACATACCAATGTAGAGAAGTCCTTGACCCTACATAGCATGTATCCCTGCTGTTGGTCCCTCTCAGATACCTAAGAACACACTGAACTACTCTCCAGTGCTTCTTTCTTGAATTGGCTACAAACTTGCTGACAACACCCACTACTGGGGCAAAAATAGGTCTAGTACACATGTACTTAATCTCATCATGTGAATTGGGACCCTGTTCTATGAAATGTCCATCTATAGGTGTGCAAACTGGTTCTGCATCCTGCATAATGAACCTCGCCACTACCTTATCCACACAATCATCTGGAGACAAAATCAACTTGTGACCTTCCATGTCTCTAGAAAAACTCATGCCAAAGAATTTCGCTGCTCCCAAATTCTTCATGACATACCACTAAACTAACTTTACCTTTAGCTCAGCAAAACCCTGCATGTGTGACCCTACAACAAGCATACACACAACATACAGTAATAGGATAATGTTGCAATCATCATCCAACCTGGTAAAGAAAACACAATGGTTACAATGACACTGACTAAAGCCATGCTTTGTCATACACCTGTCAAACTTGTACCACTGTGCTGTAGCTTCCTTAAGACCATATACTCTGGCCTTCCATCTCACGTGTCTATTCCCTCTCTTCTTTAACCAAAGAATCCATTCATCTCTCAGTGCTTTCATCCCAGCTAGCAACTCTACCAAATCTTCTGTTTGGTTCTCTTCTGAAGAATTCATGCCATGCTCCCACTGTTTCTTAGATCCTACCTGCTCTACAGTGAGCAACAAGTATAAAGAAGGGGAATAACGAATTTGAGGCTTTCTTACACTTTCAATCCTCCACATGGGCGTTTAAGACTCCTTAACAGCTTGCTGTCTACCCAAATTTCATTCTGTCAGTGATCGATATCGGTCACCTCTCAGTCTGCACTCGACTAACGTCAGTTCCCTACAACTGACCTGACTACCGACATCGGTTCCCTGACCAATGCCGGTGTCCACCCGATCGACATCAATGTCCACCTGCCCGACATTACCAACTTTGCCTGTCTGCACATGACTGACGTCGGTACCTATCTGATCGACGTCGGTTCCACTTGACCGATGTTGGTAACTGTGTTTTCCTGTGAGTGATGACTTTTTACCCGCGAGCTTACCTTGGATCAAAACCCTGTCCAAACTACCCTACTCAGAGTTTCAATCCCTTTCACTGATCTCTGTCCATCATCTCCTCCATGAACACCAAGGCTTTCTAGTTCTTAAGTCTGTCAAACACATCTAACTTCCTCTTAAGAACATGTATCTCCTTCTTACTCATGCGACCAAGCCTACAAAGCCACATCTTCACAATAGAAGAAGAATCAGTAATACAAGTAGGTAGATAAAGAATACCTACTTTCTTACCACAAGCTAATTCAAGTGCATCCACTGTGAGAGTTATTGTGCATGTCTCATCACTCAAATTTTTTGAAGAAATTAGCCTTATCTTCAAGACTGGGACCTGCATGACATCCTTCAACACCCATGTGTTGGCTGTTTGCAATTTCAATCGCACTTTCCCTTTGCCAATACTTTGACAAGGCTCACCAACCCCTAAATAAATCTTTCCAAAGTCTCCATGGACCTTAACATGGAAAAATACTCTATTTGGGGCTGCATGGAAAGAGGCAACATAATCTATAAACCAAGATTCTACTTTATCCAAGGAACATATACAAGCAACCAGTGCAACAATACCTGCAACAATACCTGCTTCTTTATTTCCTTCATGCTGATCTTCAACCAACCAACAATCTTTTTTTACCTGTTCTTTCTTTCCATAACACCGTAATTGATCATTCTTGCTTTTGAATTCCTCCATTTTTAGCTTACTTTCTTCTGCCATTGCTATACTCTCACTCAATCAGAAACCCCTGAGAGTGACCTATAATCAAACACAAACCTGCTCCCTGCAACCTGGCTCTGATACCACTTTGTCAGGATCTAGGAGCACAATTGATTACCTTTATATAAGCAACTAAACATAGAATTTAACCATAAATAACAAGTAACTAGAAATCAAAAATAACACAGAATATGAGAGACAATACCTAATTGTATTAATACTCTTCCAAAAATAAATACAACAAAGAAGATGCCACACTCTTCTCACACCTATGAGGCTTCCCACACCTCTAGGGCTCCCAGTAATTCTCAATCAAGAGTTCTCTCTCTCAATTACTATCACAACAAACAACTCAAACACAGAGTTGTTGTTCACCTCCAACTAGTCAGTAACACTACTGCCAGTACCACAGAGTATACACACATACTCAACTAAGTACACAATGCACTCCAAGTAGATCTCCCATGAACTTACAACAACCTGCAAATCAAATCGATCTTACTTACACATGTAGATCTCACCTGATCTTGCTATACCACATATCAACTTGGCCTTGCACACCTGCCGACTGAAGAACCTTTTTGATTCTCCAAACCAACACCCCTGTGGATCTTATACCAGATCTTGCTCTCCTACAGATCTACCTGATCATACACACTTGGCACTATGGCACTATGAGGAGCTAACCTTGCTCTCTTCCCTTTGAAGGAGCTAACCTTGCTCTCTCTATCTAGCACACTTTACAATACAGCCCATGAGTCTATTAGATAGATCTCATACAAACAATAATTAGACTTCTAATTACAATAATTAAAACCGTAGCTCCAAGACTAAAATTAGTCTCTCACATGCAAACAAACTGTCTGTCCAAAAATAGACCAGTTCGAGAGTTGCATGTAAATGCATGCACACACAGGCTACCGACGTTGGTGCATGTCTGACCGATGTCGGCCGACCCATAATCGACATCGATTACTATGAACACTGAAGATGACCGACGTCAGTTGGCCTGACCGACGTCAGTTGCCTATAACTCAGCAACCTCCTCTTATTTGCATCTTGGTGAAGCTTTTAGCTCCACAACCTAACAATCTCCCACTTGAAGATAAACAACTGCACCTGTACCTATACCTGTACATCATCTAATCTATTTCCTGGCTTGTATCCCTCTTCAAGATCAATCCTGAAGACCAACCACCACACATCTTGTGGTGCACTGCATGTCATCCAAGTAACCTGCCACATCCGAATCTACATACCCATGTAGAGAAGTACCTAACCTTGCATAACATGTATCCTTGCTGCTGGTCCCTCTCAGATACCTGAGAACCCACTGAATTACTCTCCAGTGTTTTTTTCTCAAATTGGCTATGAACTTGCTGACAACACCCACTACTGGGGCAAAAATAGGTCTAGTACACATGTACTTAACCTCATCATGTGAATTGGGACCTTGTTCTGTGAACCATCCATCCATAGGTGTGCAAACTGGTTTTGCATCCTGCATAATGAACCTCACCACTACCTTATCCACACAATCATCCAGAGACAAAATCAACCTATGACCTTCCATATCTCTAGAAAAACTCATGCCAAAAAATTTTGCTGCTCCCAAATTCTTCATGACATACCACTGAACTAACTTTACCTTTAGCTCAGCAAAACCTTGCATGTGTGACCCCGCAACAAGCATACACACAACATACAGTAACATGATAATGTTGCAATCATCATCCAACCTAGTAAAGAAAACACAATGGTTATAATGACACTGACTAAAACCATGCTTTGTCATACACCTGTCAAACATGTACCACTATGCTGCAGCTTCCTCATGACCATATACCTTGGCCTTCCATCTCACATGTCCATTCCCTCTCTTCTTTAACTAAAGAATCCATTCATCTCTCAGTGCTTTCATCCCGGCTAGCAACTCTACCAAATCTCCCGTTTGGTTCTCTTTCAAAGAATTCATGCCATGCTCCCACTATTTCTTGGATCCTACCTGATCTGCAATAAGCAACAAGTATAAAGAAGGGGAATAACGAATTTGAGGCTTACTTACACTTTCAGTCCTCCACATGAGTGTTTGAGACTCCTTGACAGCTTGCTATCCACCCAAATTTTGTTTTGTCAATGACCGATGTCGGTCACCTCCCAGTCTGCACCCAATCGACGTCAGTTCCCTGTGACTGACCTGGCTACCGACATCAGTTTCCTGACCGAAGCTGATGTCCACCTGACCGACGTCGGTGTCCACTTGCCTGACATTACCAACTTTGCTTGTCTGCACATGACCGATGTCGGTACCTGTCTGATCGACATCAGTTCCACTTGACCGATATCGGTAATTGTGTTTTCTTGTGAGTGATGACTTTTTACCCACAAGCTTACCTTGGATCAAAACCCTATCCAAACTGCCCTACTCAGAGTTATTCAGTCCCTTTTGCTAATATCTATCCATCATCTCCTCCATAAACACCAAGGCTTTCCAGTTCTTAAGTCTGTCAAACACATCTGACTTCCTTTTAAGAACATGCATCTCCTTCTTACTCATGTGACCAAGCCTACAAAGCCACGTCTTCATAACAGAAGAAGAATCAGTAATACAAGTAGGTAGATAAAGAATACCTACTTTATTACCACAAGCTAATTCAAGTGCATCTGCTGTGAGAGTTACTGTGCATCTCTCATCACTCAAATTTTTTGAAGAAATTAGCCTCATCTTCAAGACTAGGACCTACATGACATCCTTCAACACCCATGTGTTGGCCATTTGCAATTTCAGCTGCACTTCCCCTTTGCCAATACTTTGACAAGGCTCACCAACCCCTAAATAAATCTTCCAAAGTCTCCATGGACCTTAACATGGAAAAATATTCTATTTGGGGCTGCATGGAAAGAGGCAATAGAATCTATAAACCAAGATTATACTTTATCCAAGGAACATATAAGAGCAACCAATGCAACAATATCTGCTTCTTTATTTTCTTCATGCTGATCTTCAATCAACCAACAATCTTTCTTTACCTGCTCTTTCTTTCCATAACACCGTAATTGATCATTCTTGCTTTCGAATTCCTCCATTCTTAGCTTACTTTCTTCTGCCATTGCTATACTCCCACTCAATCAGAAACTCTTGAGAGTGACCTGTAATCAAACACAAATCTGCTCCCTGCAACCTGGCTTTGATACCACTTTGTCAGGATCTAGGAGCACAATTGATTACCTTTGTATAAGCAACTAAACATAAAATTTAACCAAAAGTAAAAAGTAACTAGAAATCAAAAATAACACAAAATATGAGAGACAATACCCAATTGTATTAATACTCTTCCAGAAGGAAATACAACAAAGAAGATGCCACACTCTTCTCAAACCTATGAGGCTTCCCACACCTCTAGGGCTCCCAGTAATTCTCAATCAATAGTTCTCTCTCTCAATTACGGTCACAACAAACAACTCAAACACAAAGTTGTTGTTCACCTCCAACCAGTCAATAACACTACTACCATTACCACAGAGTATACACACATACTCAACTGAGTACACAATGCACTCCAAGTAGATCTCCCATGAACTTGCAACAACTTGCAAATCAAACCGATCTTACTTACATATGTAGATCTCACCTGATCTTGCTATACTACAGATCAACCTGGCCTTGCACACCTGTCGACCTAGATCATACACACATGAAAAACCCTTCTGATTTTCCAAACCAGCACCCCTGTAGATCTTATACCAGATCTTGCTCTCCTACAGATCTACCTGATCATACACACTTGGCACTATGGCACTATGAGGAGCTAACCTTGCTCTCTTCCCTTTGAAGGAGCTAACCTTGCTCTCTCTATCTATCACACTTTACAATACAGCCCATGAGTCTATTATATAGATCTCATACAAACAATAATTAGACTTCTAATTACAATAATTAGAATCGTAGCTCCAAGACTAAAATTAGTCTCTCACATGCAAACAAACTATCTGTCCAAAAATAGACCAATTCAGGAGTCACATGCAAACACATGCACACACAGGCTACCGACGTCGATGCATGTCTGACCGATGTTGGCCAACCCATAACCGACGTCAGTTACTGTGAACACTGAAGATGACCGACGTCGGTTGGCCTGACTGACGTCGGTTGCCTGTAACTCAGCAACCTCCTCTTGTTTGCATCTTGGTGAAGCTTTTAACTCCACAACCTAACAATCAAAACCAAGTCCAAGCATAAGCATCATAGTAAACCCAAGCCAACAACTATGACAAACCCAAGTAGTTCAATCACAACAAGAATGTTATAGGGAATGTTGACCATTTTGGTCTTATAGGCCAAAATTGGTCCCCCTTTTCCCCTGCTATTCTGAGCCATTCCAATTTTGATTTTTTTCACAAGTCTTATTTCTACAGACTCTATAGGCACATTTCTATGGACCATGCAAAAAAGAACTATGAACTCTGTAGGCTTGGTTCTACGAACTCTGTAGGCAAGTCTTTCGGTAGATGAAGAACCAGTTCAAAGAGTGCAAGGTTTTATAAAGCTTCTTCAGACTCTTGTCCAAAGAAATTCTCAAGGAAAGAGAGCTAAAATGGTTTAAGACACTTTTTCTTAAGGTTGGAAAAGTGGTTCAACGTCGGGGTTCAACGACATGATCTTTCCAAGAGTTATCAACTTTGAACCGTTGAACCATTAAACCGATTCAATCAATTAGTTTAAAGGTTTGGTTCAACGCTTTGGTTCAAAGGTTAAGTTCATCACTTTGGTTCAATATCAAAGTTAATCGACAAAGTTCAATGGTGAGGTTCAACCAAATGGTTCAAAGTGTTGGTTCAGTTCAGTTGGTTCAATCACTTGGTTCACTCAGTCGGTTCAACGGCTTGGTACAACAACTTGGTTCAGTCAGCTTGGTTCAAAGTGTTGGTTCAAAGAAACGGTTCAATCAGAAGGTTCAATAGAGTCTCTCAAAGGACAAGTGCCCTTGTGGAGGTCAATTTTGGATCCAAGTGCCCTTGCGGAGGGCAGGAAACACTTGAAAAAAGATCAAAAAGTGAACAAGGCCGAAAAGGTAAGTTTTCTTCAAAAATTTGTTTAATGCAAAGGACGATTATTTCTTCGGACAAAATGTCCAAAGGAATTCCTTCGGACATTTTGTTTGAAGAAATCCTTCAGAAGAAAATCCTGTAGAAATGAAAAGACCAAGGCAAAAGTAAGAAATAATTTCTTTTAGACTTTTGTCCGAAGGAATTCCTTCAAACAGAAAGTTTGAAGAAATTTGGGAAAAACCGCAGGAGAAAAACCTGAAGAAATTCTGAAGGTTAATGATCAAGATAATTCTTGCAGACATTTTGTCCATAGGAAAAATAGTTGGGAGAAAATCCTGAATGAAGGCAAAACACAAGGAAACATATCCTTTGGACTTTTTGTCCGAAGGATTTCCTTCGGACAAAAGTCTAAAAAAATTTCGCTGCCAAAACAATGAGGACCTGACTGAGACAAAACCCTGACCAGAGCAAAAAAAGGCCAAAGGAAAGGAAAAGGACAAAGAAATTCTAAGGGGTGATGGGCCTGAGGACATCAAAATTGAGCATGACAAACTAGCCATAGGAGGTTCAGACACCCAGTGATGGGTGCACAAATGTCAAATTTAAGGCGGTGAAATAGCCATTGATCTTGAAAAGCTTAAGGACAGGCCACGAGTGAACTCAACGACCCGCCAAGAAGATAGCCCCTGAGGGCTAAAGGAGATAGAGAAGAAAAAACTAGGAAGAGACAAAGTGCAAAAATAGACAAAATAGTCTAGGTGGAAAAGGGAGGTGTCGACTCAAGGATTTACTCCTACAGTTTGTTGAGTTATGGAGCTAAAAGCTTCACTGATGAGCTAGATTGAGGTTGTTGAGTTTACACAGTAACTGACATCGATTACATAGTCGACTGACATTGACATTATCACTGACATCGGTCAGGCATAGACACAAAATTGACTGACATCGATCAGGGGTCAGTCGACATCGGTCATCTGTACACCGACACTGACAACTGTGCGTTTGTATGCATTTCTAGAATTAGATTTGTTCTAATTTTAGGAGAACGGTTGGTTTGCATGTAAAGACTAATTTTAGTTTTGAGTTTGTTTTTCTAATTATTGTTTGCCTTGGATCCTATTTAAGAGACCCATGGGGCAGTATTGTAATTAAGAGAAAAATAGAAGAGGGAATAAAAACTCGGTTATTGAGTTGATTTTAATTATGAGAGAGAGAAATCTCTTGAGGGAGAATTACTGTACATCTGAGAGGTGTGAGAAGAAAAGAGATTTCTTCATTGTATTTCCTTCTGGAAGAGTATAATACAAGATTGTATTATTTCTCCTGTTCTTTGCTGTTTCAGATTTCTAGTTACTTATTACTTCCAGTTTAATTCTGTGTTTAGTTGCTTATACAAAAGTAATCAATTATATTGTGAGGTCCTAAAAAGTGGTATCAGAGCAAGGTTAGTGTTTGTTGATTAAAGGTTCACTCTCAGGGGTTTTTGATTGAGTAGGAGCAAAGCAATGGTAGAAGAAAGTAAACTAAGAATGGAGAAATTCAATGGCAAGAATTATCAATTATGGAGGATGCAGATAGAAGATTATCTGTATCAAAAAGATCTATACTTACCATTGGGTGGGGTTTTCAAGCAAGCCCATAGATATGGAAAATAAAGAATGGAATGTTCTTGATAGAAAGGCTCTTGGAGCTATAAGGCTGAGCCTGGCAGCTTCTGTGTTTTAAAAAATATCACAAGTAAAGACAACGGTAGAGCTAATGGATACTTTGGCAAATTTATATGAAAAACCCTCAGCTTCGAATAAGGTATATCTTATGAAGCAATTATTTAATTTGCAAATACAAGAAGGTGAATCTGTAACTAGTCATCTTAATGATTTCCATGGAATTTTAAATCAGTTAAATTCAGTCAAAATAGTTTTTGATGATGAAATTAAGGCTCTCTTATTCTTATGCTCTTTACCTGAAAGCTGGGATAGCTTAGTAATGGCAATTAGTAATACTGCATCTGCTTCAAATATCTTAAAAGTTGATGATGTTAGTGTAATCTTGAATGAATAAATTCACAAGAAAAACATAGGGGAAACATCAGGTAATGGTTTAAGTATTGAAGGCAGGGGAAGGCAAAGAGAGAAGGGCAAGCAAGGGAAATCAAGGTCAAAGAAGGGAAGAAGATCCAAATCTAGAAATAAAAGAATAACCTACTGGAATTGTGGAAAGAAAGGGCATGCAAAGAAAGATTGTTGGTTGAAAGATAACAAAGAAAATTAGCATGAAGGTGATAAAGAAGCAAAAGTTACAGGTATTGTTGCACAAGATGCTCTTATATTTTCTTTGGATAATAAAATAGAATCTTGGGTTTTAGATTCTAGTGCCTCTTTTTATGCAACCCCAAATAGAGAATTTTTCAATGATTATGTCCATGGAGACTTTGGAAAAGTTTATTTAGGGGATGATGAGCCTTGTCAAATTATTGGCAAAGGAAAAGTGTAGCTGAAATTACAGAATGGTAACACATGGGTGCTGAAGGATGTCATGCATGTACCCATCCTAAAGAGGAATTTGATTTCTAAAAGAAAGTTGGGTGATGAGGGTTGCACATTAACTCTCACAGCTGAATCTTAGAAAGTTTTCAAGGGTGAACTTGTATTAGCAAGAGGTAAGAAAGTAAGTACACTTTATCTAACTTGTATTATTGATTCTCCTTCTATTTTATCTACTTCAGCTGTAGATGCAAAGATGTGGCACTGTAGGCTTGGTCACATGAGTGAGAAGGGAATGGATGTTCTTAAGTCAAAAGGTAAGCTTTCAGATTTGAAAAACATAGACCAAGATTTCTGTGAGCGTTGTATTTTTGGGAAATAGAAGAAAGTGAGGTTTCTTGAAATTGGGTCAACAAAGAAGGAGCACATTTTGGAGCTTGTTCATGCAGACGTGTGGGGACCAGCTCAGGGAGCTTCTATTGGAGGATCACAGTGTTATGTTTCTTTCATTGATGATGCTACAAGAAAGGTATGGGTTTATTACATAAAGAGGAAATCTGATGTTTTTGACACATTTAAGAAATGGAAAGCCTTGGTTTTCAAGGAGAAGGTGATGGACAGTGATCAGCTCAAGATGCTAAATAATTATGAGCAAGGCAATGTTGATTTGGACAAGGTTATGATCCAAAATGAGCTTGCGAGTAAAAATCATCACTCACAGGAAAACATAAACACCAACGTCAGTCAGGCAGAGACCAACATCGATCATGCAGGAATTGATGTTAGTTCGATGAAGACCGAAGTTAGTGATGTCAGGCAGGTGGAAATTGACATCGATTAGGTCAGTCAGGTCGGTCAGGTGGAACCGACATCAGTCGGATGCAGATCGAGAGATGACCAGGATCGGTCACTGTTAGAATGAAATTTGGGCAGACAACAAGCTGTCAATGAGTCTCAAACGCCCATGAGGAGGTATGAAAGGGTAAGTAAACCTCAAATTCATTATTCCCCTTCTTTATACTACTTGTTGCTCACTTATGGTGGAAAACTAGGAAGTTTTGAAGAAGCAATGTAGGTAGAATCTAGGAAACAGTGGGAGCATGGCATGAATGAGGAAATTGATTCCTTGGACGAGAACCATACGTGGGATTTGGTTGAATTTCCAGCTAGAAAGAAAACACTAAAAAATAGATGGGTTTACAGGTTAAAGGAAGGAGAGAATGGACAAATGAGACATAAGGCCAGGTTGGTAGTAAAGGGATTTGCACAAAAACTAGGTATTGATTTTGGTGAAATTTTTTCTCCTGTAGTAAAGATGACTTCTATTCAGACTGTATTGTCTTTAGTTGCTATTGAGGATTTGCACCTTGAGCAGCTTGATGTTAAGACAACATTTCTTCATGGAGATTTGGATGAAGAGATATATATGGATTAGACAGAAGGTTTTGAGGTCATAGGTAAGAAGAAACTTGTGTGTAGGTTGAAGAAAAGCTTATATGGTCTTGAGTAAGCTCCAAGACAGTGGTATTTGAGGTTTGACAGGTTTATGATAGAGCATGGCTTTAGTCAATGTCAATGTGACCATTGTGTTTATTTTACCAGGTTGGATAGTAGTAGCTACATTATCCTGTTATCGTATGTAGATGATATGCTTGTTACAGGTTCACACATGCAAAAAATTACTGAGCTTAAGGTAAAATTAGCTCACACATTTGCCATGAAAGATTTAGGAGTAGCCAAAAAAATCCTTGGCATGAGTATTAAGAGAGACAAAAAAAATCACAGTTTGATTTTGTCTCAAGAGGATTATGTGATTAAGGTGTTGGAGAGGTTTAATATGCAGGATGGAAAACTGGTCAGCACACCTATGGATGGATAGTTCAAGTTGAGCAAAGAACAGTGTCTTAAATCACATGATGAGGTTGAGTACATGAGCAGAGTTCCATATACTTTAGCAGTTGGGAGCTTGATGTATGCAATGATATGTACTAGACCTGATTGGGAGTTGTCAGTAAGTTTATGGCCAATCCAGAAAAGGAACACTGGAAATTAGTTCAGTAGATTCTCAGATATCTGAGAGGGACCACCAGTGGGCATTTATGCTATGGAGGGTCAAACACTTCTCTACATGGGTATGTAGATTTGGATATGGCAGGTGACTTGGATGGCAGGAGAAGCACCATAGGATATGTGTTCACTGTTGGTGGAATGACAATTAGCTGGATTTCAAAGTTACAGAAGGTTCTTGCCTTGTCTACTACAGAGGCAAAATACATTGCAGTCACAGAGGCTAGCAAGGAAATGATATGGATGACTCAGTTCATGGAAGAGTTGGAAAAGGAGCAAGAGAGTTACAAATTGTACAGCGATAGTCAAAGTGTAATTCATTTGGCAAAGAATTCAGCCATTCATTCAAGAACCAAACATATATAGCTTAGGTACCACTTCATTAGATAGGTATTGGAGGATGGTCAGTTGAAGCTGGAAAAAATCCATACAGATAAGAACCTTGCATATATGTTAACAAAGTCGATAACAAAGGAGAAGTTGAATCTTCATTCAACTTTTGTTGGTCTTCAAGATTGAACTTAAATATAGAGAAACAAGCTAGAGGATGTTGCTGTACAGGTTCAGGTGCAGCTGTTTATCTCCAAGTGGGAGATTATTGAGTTATGGAGCTAAAAGCTTCATTGATGAGCTAGATTGAGGTTGTTGAGTTTACACAGTAACCAACATCGGTTACATAGTCGACCGGCATCGATAGTATTACCGACATCAGTCAGGCATAGACACAAAATTGATTGACATCGGTCAGGGGTCGGCCGACATCGATCATCTATACACCAACACCGACAACTGTGCGTTTACGTGCGTTTCCAAAATTAGATTTATTCTAATTTTAGGAGAATGGTTGGTTTGCATGTAAAGACTAATTTTAGTCTTGAGTCTATTTTTCTAATTATTGTTTGCCTTGGATCCTATTTAAGAGACCCATGGGGCAGTATTGTAATTAAGAGAAAGAGAGAAGAGGGAATAACAACTCGGTTATTGAGTTGATTGTAATTGTGTGAGAGAGAGAGAACTCTTGAGGGAGAATTACTATACATCTGAGAGGTGTGAGAAGAAAAGAGATTTCTTCATTATATTTCTTTCTGGAAGAGTATAATACAAGATTGTATTGTTTCTCCTATTCTTTGTTGTTTCTGATTTCTAGTTACTTATTACTTCTAGTTTAATGATATGTTTAGTTGCTTATACAAAAGTAATCAATTATAATATGAGGTCCTAACATGATTTTGAAAAGCTTAAGGATAGGCTGCGAGTGAACTCAATGACCCGCCAAGAAGATAGCCCCCAAGGGCCAAAGGAGATAGAGAAGAAAAAACTAGGAAGAGACAAAGTGCAGAAATGGACAAAATAGTCTAGGTGGAAAAGGGAGGTGTCGACTCAAGGATTTACTCTTGCAGTTGGAATAGTGCCTGCTAAGCAGTCATCAAGAGGCACGAATAGTAAATGGCCTGCCCTGTTTTCTCCACTTTGCATTTATGAGCAGACAAACCACGTGAATATCATGAAAGAGCAGTCTTGTTTGCAGAAAAGGAGGTGTGGCCCATGTTTTTACATTAATGTTTGAACACCAAAGTCAAGACCGGTGATTACACAACATGGCTCTAGCAGGCCTCTTCTAGAAGGATGATATCAGCAACAATGACTTCCTCTTCCCAATGCTATCAAACGCACATGGGCCACTTGTAAAAAAGGGCACCAAAGTCTTTTCCAAAAAGTGCCAAAGTCTTTTCCTCTTCTCTATATATATTGTAAACTTCTCATTTGAGAAGGGATCTCTTAGCCCATAACGCAAAGCTTTGCCCAAAAAATCTCTTGGTTTGTAAGGCAGAGCTCTATCGAATTTTACCTTAAATCAAGACATAGCATTTTTACCTCTATTTGAGCTTGCACTTTCATATGTGTCTATGATTTTGTTCTGTGTTAAGTCATTTTCCTTTATGCTTTCACATAATGATTCCAGCATGTCTAGTGCATTATGAGGTTTCTTATTTTGCAGGTTTGCCAAAAGTGTCTACAACAAGAATATAAGCGCATGTGAATAGGCTACCATAGTGTGTCTGAGAGCACATCTGGTAGTTCTCCATCCCTATATCTCCATGGACCCTTGACTCACTGATACAGAAGAGTTTCCTATATCAGATGAAGCATATGCTAGCTTGTCCTTGGTGGAAAGTGTAGGTTCAGGCTAAGTAGACCAACTTTTTTGGTGTATCACCTTTTAGTTTAGGTTTAAGTTTTATTTTTCAGCATCTTTCTCCCTTTTCAACCCCCCCCCATTATTAGCAGTAGGAAATCCAAGACCTAAAAGATACATCAAAGGGAGCTAGCCCTTATCTAGAGACTCTCCCCCCAGTTTTGCCTTGCCCACAGGCAAGAGGGGAGTTTCCATTATGACGTGTGGAAGGCAAGAGCTCAACCTCCTGTCAAGGGTGTAATCCACTACATCAACAATTTTTGGCATGCCCGGCGGGACCACATTTTAACACTCAAAAAAGTTCCAGGATTGGTGTTGGTCCTGTTACAACAAAAAGAACCACTAATACATCACCTGACCTTTTAATCAGGCGATTGTGGGACAAGTTTTGTCCAAAGAGTTGAAGAATTTTTGGTGTGTCCTTCAACCAACCAGCCTTTGGAGGGTTTTTTCATCAACACTAATGGTGATTTTGAGTTGAATCAACTGGTTAAGCAGTCTTGGTGCTATCAAGAAATCATATTTTTTGTATAACTTTGGTGGAGCTCAGGTTGTTATGAAATCACCTCAAAGTCTAGCGTTACTTCCCTCATTGTTGAAGGGTAACTAGGAGAGTTTTTTGAGGTGATTCCATAAACAACCTGAGCTTGATCAAAACTATATGAAAGAAAACAAGGTCCATGTTTTTGAGCAATGGGATTATACATACCAAAATACATTTCAATTGAAGCAATGCTTCCTGTGCATGAGCAGACCCTTCCTAGTCTTCCTCAACTTCCTCAGGTGTCTCAACATGATGGCAAGATCTTGAGTTGGAAGCAAATAGTAGAATCATGGGGCAAGAAGAAGAAGGGGAAAGGTCTTGCTCAAAACTTTAAAGAATACAAACATGCTCCTTCTCATCACGATGATGATTGTGACCTCTAAGAAAGGCTCTTTCAAGATGATCTAGCTAGGAGAATTGTAGACTTGGAGTCTAGAGTGAGATTCCTCAGCCAACATGTGATGGACACGACAGTTTCCATGTCTGAACACACCCCATCTACACTCCTCCAAGAAAGCTATCAAGCCACACCTGATATAGATGAAGTGTTGTCCAAGTGGAAAGAGGAGAATCATTCGATTCTAGCTCAAGGACTGCCTCCTCTTCAACATGGTTTTAATCATCAGCCTTCCACTTCATCCCCTCTCAAGGAGGAACCTATTTTGCAAGAGGCGAGTGAAGAAATAAATATCCAATTTGCAGCTTCCCAAGAGTCTATCATGAGCAATAATGAAGATGAAATCATCATGGGGGATCCTTTTGAAGACATCATCAACAATGGAGAAGATGCAGGTCATGTATACATGCAGATGTTCCAGCAATACGAAGAGGAACATAAGCATGGTGAACTCTCTCCTCCCTTATTTGATGAACTTCCTTGTTGCTTAGATGAGGAGGATAACCGTGCCATGGAACCTAAATTGGAGGAGGACTAGATGGATGTCTTTAAACAACTAGAGACTCTGATCCTTGAGAAAGAAAAGGAGAACCCTGTCCATCTTGAGGACAACTTTTAAAGGAGACAAGCCAATCAATGATACAGATCAAGGGGCTTATGGTGATGAACCAACAGCCATTGATTTCTTGATGAGATGCACCAGCATGAAGAACTAGCATTCAACAAGCTTCTAAGAAAAAGAAGAGTACATATATGTTGGGAGCATGTTTGACTCTGATCCACTCGGTTGCAAGCCAATCAAGGTGGCAGGAAAGAGGAGCAGGTCACCAAGTCTCCATTCCATTCAACCATTTGTCTAGCAACATAAGTTTTCTTGCCAGGAAGGAGACTTAAGAAATTTTCCCTTTGATCTAAGAGGGAGGCAAATATACCTAATTAGCTATATATAGTAGTTTGCTTTCAGTTTTCTTTCCTATTTTCCCTAAGTGTTGTTTGCACAAGTAGTGTTTTTAGCCTTGTGTGTGTTTTCCTTGGTGTTTGGGGTAAAAGCTTCATGATTGATTCTTGAATCTATTAGGGCTGTTTCTAACTTTTCAAGCTGCGTTTTGACTCCGTGCCCCCAATGGATTTTAAGGCAACTAGTTTCTAAGCATAACAGGCATGCTTCCCTTGGGAGTTGCCAATTTGTTGACCATTTTGGTCCTGTAGGCCAAAATTAGTTCCCCTTTTCCCCTGCTATTCTAAGCCATTCCAATTTTGATTTTTTACACAAGTCTTGTTTCTACGAACTCTACAGGCACATTTCTATGAACTCTATAGAAAAGAACTATGGACTCTACAGGCTTGGTTCTATGGACTTTGTAGGTAAGTCTTTTAACAGATGAAGAACCAGTTCAAAGAGTGCAAGGTTTTACAAAGCTTCTTCATACTCTTGTCTAAATAAATTCATAAGGAAAGAGAGCTAAAATGGTTCAAGACACTTTTCCTTAAGTTTGGAAAAGTGGTTCAACATCGGGGTTCAACGACATGATCTTTCCAAGAGTTAGCAACTTTGAACCATTGAACCGGTTCAATCGATTGGTTCAAAGGTTTGGTTTAGCACTTTGGTTCATTGCTTTGGTTTAAAGGTTAAGTTCATCACTTTGGTTCAACGACAAAGTTCAATGGTGAGGTTCAATCAAATGGTTCAATAAGTTGGTTCAGTTTAGTTGGTTCAATGCTTTGATTCAATCACTTGTTTCACTCAGTCAATTTAACGACTTGGTTCAACAACTTGGTTCAGTCAGCTTGGTTTAAAGTGTTGGTTCAAGGGGTTGGTTCAAAGAAACAGTTCAATCAGAAGGTTCAAGAGAGTTTCTCGAAGGACAAGTGACCTTGCAGAGGGTAGGGAACACTTGAAAAAAGATCAAAAAGTGAACAAGGTTGAAAAGGTAAGTTTTCTTCAGAAATTTGTTTAAGGCAAAGGACAAGAATTTTTTCAGAAGAAAATCCCATAGAAATGAAAAGACCAAGGCAAAAGCAAGAAATAATTTCTTTGAGACTTTTGTCTGAAGGAATTCCTTCGGACAGAAAGTCTGAAGAAATTTGGGAAAAACCACGGGATAAAAACCTGAAGAAATTTTGAAGGTCAATGATCAAGATAATTCTTGTAGACATTTTGTCCACAAGAAAAATAGCCGGGAGACAAGCCCGAATGAAGGCAAAACACAAGGAAAGTTATCCTTCAAACTTTTTGTCTAAAGGATTTCCTTTAGACAAAAGTCTAAAGAAATTCAGCTGCCAAAACAATGAGGACCTGACTGAGACAAAATCCTGACTAGAGAAAAAAAAGGTCAAAGGAAAGGAAAAGGCCAAAGATATTTCAAGGGGTGACGGGCCTGAAGATGTCAAAATTGAGCATGACAAACTAGCTGTTGGAGGTTCAAACGCCTAATGACGGGTGCATAGATGTCAATTTTAAGGTGGTGAAATAGCCATTGATTTTGAAAAGCTTAAGGACAGGCTACGAGTGAACTCAGCAACCCACCAAGAAGATAGCCCCTAAGGGCTAAAGGAGATAGAGAAGACAAAACCAGGAAGAGACAAAGTATAGAAATGGACAAAATAGTCCAGGTGGCAAAGGGAGGTGTCGACTCAAGGATTTACTCTTGTAGTTGGAACAATGCCTACCAAGTGGTCATCAAGAGGTGCGAACAATAAACAACGCACCCTATTTTCTCTGCTTTGAATTTATGAGCAGACAAACTATGTGAATATCATGAAGGAGAAATCTTGTTTGCAAAAAAAGAGGTGTGGCCCATGTTTTCACATTAATGTTTGAATGCCAAAGTCAAGACTGACGATTACATAGCATGGTTCTAGTAGGCCTCATCTAAAAGGATGATATCAGCAACGATGACTTCCTCTTCTCGATGTTCTCAAACACACATGGGCCACTTGTAAAAAAGGTCACCAAAGTCTTTTCCAAAAAGTGCCAAAGTCTTTTCCTCTTCTATGTATATATTGTAAACATCTCATTTGAGAAGGGATCTCTCAGCCTGTAAGGCAAAGCTTTGCCCAAAAAATCTCTTGGTTTATAAGGCAGAGCTCTGTCGAATTTTACCTTGAATCAAGACATAGCATTTTTACCTCTATTTGATCTTGAAATTTTGTCTGTGTCTATGCTTTTGTTCTATGTTAAGTCATTTTCCTTTATGCTTTCATAAAATGATTCCAGCTTGTCTAGTGCATTGTGAAGTTTCTTCTTTTGCAGGTCTACCAGAAGTGTCTACAACAGGAATATAGGTGCATGTGAATAGGCTGCCATAGTGTGTCTGAGAGCACCTCTGGTAGTTATTCCTCACTGTATCTCTACGGACCTTTGACTCACTGATACAGAAGAGTTTCCCATATCAGATGAAGTGTATGCCAGCTTGTCCTTGGTGGAAAGTGTAGGTTCAGGCTTAGTAGACCAACTTTTTTGGTGTATCACCTTTTAGTTTAGGTTTAAGTTATATTTTTCAGCATCTTTCTCCCTTTTCACCCCCCCCATTATTAGCAGTAGGAAATCCAAGACCTAAAAGATACATCAAAGGGAGCTAGCCCTTATCTAGAGACTCTCCCCCTAGTTTTGCCTTGCCCATAGGCAAGAGGGGAGTTTCCATTGTGACGTGTGGAAGGCAAGAGCTCAGCCTCCTATCAAGGGTGCAATCCACTGCATCAACAAGGAATGGAGTAACTGAGTCATGACATGTCTAAATAGTGCAAACACCATCTGCTCAATCTATGCTGCATATGCTAATTACTCCTAACTAACAACCTATTCAGCAAATGCAACAAATGTAGCAAGTACAATATCCTAGACCAACACAACAAACAAAACAACCTATGTCTTTAAAAAATCCTCCTCTAAGGATAACTATGCCTATACATCACATCTTTAATGACCTTGGAGAGCCTATTGAATCTATGTTTTTCAAGCTAGCTGTAACTAGTCTAATTAACTGGCCTATTTTGAATCACTATCCTGAGGGAATTGACTATCCATATTGGTACATAACAAATGAATTCTATGAATATCATCGAATTAATGGCCATAATTTACATTGTTGTGTGTAAATTAAACATGTGATCGAGATTAAGTTAGAAAATAGGAGCTAACATTAGAAAATAGAGCTTTTAAATATAACCAAAATTTGGGAATCTATCAAAATCCCTTTTCCAAACATAATAACCAACAACAACAATGAAGACCAATGCAACAAAAATAGTACCAACAACCAAGGCAAAACCAACAAAACCAATAAGATTAGCAACAAAACTAACAATGTCAAAATAATGAACAGAACCAAGGTAAGAATGATGTCAAAAACTAATAGACCTACCATGCAGTTGTACATGACTACAACAAGGTTATAGGTCATATTATAGGAGGTCACATTAACACCATTTCCATCAATCCAAGACCAAGTGCCAATTAGACAAGACCATTGCTAATCATTCCCAATCAACCAACTAATGCTGTAATCCTTCCTTAACCTGAGATCACATACAGGCAAACCAATAAGCAGGGATTCCCACTTTTGGACCTTATACCGATAACTCATTATTATCCTATGACCACACACAAGTGCATTGATAACTGAGACTTATCCTATTTGGTCCCCTTCCACCATCATTTATTAATAATAATGGTCCTGTACCTAATCCTAATTGTGCAATCACAACTTAGCAGTCAAGGATTGCCATAATAGGCCCATATCCATTTGCCACTTCAACCTTCATACAACCACCCATTCTGGCTAGGAATAAGACATTTACCTTTGTACAAGAAAAAATGTTTGATATTGTACAAATATATATTTTAGATTTGTTATATATGTCCACTATCCAAAAAAACATCTTGACATAGTTCCTTGGCCAATCCCAAGTTCTTAATGACATATCTCTAGATAAATTTAACCTTTTACCAAAGTGATATGTCATCCCTTGGCCCTTTACATAGCAATTCATTATACGTAGAAGTTATCATAATGTGGCACAAAGTGAAATGTGTCCTCATAAATAATGGATTGGGTTTAAATATTGTGTCTCTAAAGCTTATCAAGCTTCTCGGGTACATGACAACATATCTCCAAGCAATAACAATCACAATCAAAGCCTACAACAATGAAGAATGGGAATCACACGGCACCATTAGCTTACCATTTATCATTGGTCCCTTTACCCATGATACACTATGTCATGTGTTAGACCTCGATTTGTCATATAATATGCTTTTGGGTAGACCTTAGATACATGATATTTGTTCAATCTCATCAACATTGCACTAGAGTATCAAGTTCTCCCATTCAAGTATGGAGGTTACTATTTCATGATATTTGCATCCATACAAGCAGTGTAATAGAGGTCGAGTTTAAAAGCTATAACTACCATTTTGGCATGAATCCAATTGCCAAGAAGGACAAGGGGAAAGAAATACTTGTTGATTCACTAAAGGCTAACTCCATTGACCCTGATACCCTTGATTCACTTTCCCATATGCCACCTCCTAAAATATCTAATTATTACACCATCTCAGCTAATAGCCTTGAAGAATACTTGACCCACAATACATTCCATAGTGCCAAGCTTCCACAAAATCCTAAGTCATTTGGAATACCTAAAGCCAAACCACATTGTATAGAATGGAAAATAAATATCAAAGTCCATCTACATACTCCAACACCTACTTGAGGGTGATGAATCATGGTTGTCTAATGACAAATTGGCTGATTGTTACAAAAATTCTAAATACCCTATTCCTAATCAAATCATAGAGAGGCAAGCCTATGAAGGAGGAGGCTTTAATCTAAATCAATAGGGAACACTTGAGCCAATTTCTATGACTTAGTACAAAGGAACCTATGGTCTCAGATTTAAATTGCCTAGGGGTGACCCCTTGTATCTTATTCGAGTTTCATTGCCAATGACTAGTGATGATGATGTTGACAGTGAAGCAAAGTTCGATCATATCCATTTTGATGACCTAGCCCATACTAATTTGTTTGACGATAATTCCATTTGTACCCCTCAACTAGTTATGTTCCATAACCCACTTCCATTATATTATCCACAACTGATAGACTGGGGCCAAAAAGAATCAAACATGTTGGTTGATGAATTTCAGAATGATAAGGCCTTTTGCAATTTTATAGGCCTTAGGGATAATGTTCCATTGGGAGACAAAAAATAAGGGTTCTCAATCAAACTAGACCCTAAATCCTATTTTGGAGAATGGGTGAACACCTTTAGCCAAAAACAAATAAATAAAACATTGAGGTCCCAAAGTGAAAACCTCTTTGAAGAACTTTTAGACTAGATAAATAGTAAAAATAAAGGTGAATCTAATGGTGAAAACCTATTTCAAGCATAATTAGTGGGTGTGTTCAACCTTCCTCAAACATAGACCAAAATACCACCAATGATGAAATTGTGTACGAGTCTGAGTTTAGTCTTGAAGAACAATATGATTTTGATCAAATTATTCAGGAGACCACCAATGATAAACTTGTCTATGGATTTGAGTTCAATCTTGAAGAATAATAGGATTTTAATCAAATTATCTAGGAGTTTCCAGCTATTTTTATCACATGGCCATCCTTACCCTTGGGGGATTTTGCTTCATTATGCCTTGGAAAACTTGAAGAGCCAGTCTTAAAAAAGACTCTACTATTTCAAGCCAGTTCAACTCTTTGCCAACCATTATAGAAGATGGTTTAACCCTTCTAGTGGAGGATACTATAGATGTTAACATTAGAACTCTAGATGACTCAAAATGGATCAAATTAGGCTCATCCCTCACTGAGGAGGAGTGTGAAGTATTTACATCCCTACTAAGGGAATTTATTGATATATTTGTATGGGCTTACTTAAACATGCCTAGTTTGGACCCCACCTTGGTTGTTCACCACCTTGTGATACATACTGATGCCAAGCCTATAAAATAAAAATTGCACAAGATGCATCCTCACATTGTTGTATCAGTGAAGAAAGAGTTAGAAAATCTCTTGAAAGCAAGATGTAATAGGTCAATCGACTATTTTGAATGGATTTCCAATATTGTACCAATCAATAAGAAGCTAAAAGGAATTAGAATCTACACTAATTTTAGAGGCATAAAAAAATCCTACCCCAAGGATGAATTTCCTCTATCAAACATTGACATGATTATTGACTCCATAGTGGGTTATGAAATGCTTTCACTGATGTATGGATTCTCAAGCTATAACTAGATCTGAATCGCACCAGAAGACTAACATAAAACAACATTCACCACTCTGTGAGGAAAATTTTGTTATTAGGTAATGCCATTTGGTCTCAAAAATATAGGGGCCACCTATCAAAGAGCCATGACTATCATATTTTACGATATGATGAATGAAATTATTTAAGACTACATCGATGACATACTAGGTAAATCAAAGACCAGGGCTAATCATTTAGCAACATTGAGGAGGATATTTAAGTGATTGCATGAACACAAAGTCAAGCTCAACCCTAAGAAGTGTGTGTTTGGCATTACTTCTAATAAATTGCATGTCTTCATTGTGTCTCATCGAGGCATTGACGTTGATCTACCCAAAGTATTAGCCATGACAAACATGCCAACACTGGCTAATTTGAAGTAGCTTTATAGTTTGCAAGTCAAAATACAATCTATTAGGTGCTTCATATCTCAATTGGCTAATAAGTGCCACCATTCACACATTTTTTGAAGAAAGGCATATAATTTCATTGGGATGATGAATGCCAAAAATATTTTTAGATCTTGAAGAACTATCTAGCAAAGCCACCTATTTTGTTGTATCCAATGTCAGGAAAGCCATTCCTCCTATACCTATCATCTATTGATAATGCCCTGGGGGCACTTATAGCTCAACATGATGATAACGGAAAGGAATATGTTGTGTATTATCTAAGTTGTACACTAGTTGTGTATGAATACAATTATATGCCCATTAAAAAACCCTGTTTAGCTTTGGTCTTCGTAATTTAGAAATTATGGCATTACATGTTAAACAAAAAGACCATGGTCATTTCCAAAGTATATACGCTCAAGTATCTACTATCAAAAACAACTTTAAAGGTTAAATGGCCAAATAAGTCATGCTTCTTAGTGAGTTTGAGATAGAATATGTCAACCAAAAAGCCATCGAGGAGTAAATTCTTACAGATCAACTTGTTGAAGCACCCTTTGTAGATATAGAACCACTAACATTCCAATTTATTGATGAATCCATTATGACCATCATTGAAACACCTCTCGAGGAGTAGTAATAGAAGTTATATTTTCATAGATTAGTCACAACACATAGATTGGGGGTAGGCCTTTTGTTCATTACTCCACAAGGGGATTTAATCCCTAAATCATTTAGAATCAGCTTTCCTTGTACCAACAACATGGTCAATTAGGAAGCACTTATTTTAGGTCTTCAATAGAACATACATCATCTAAAGGTTCATGGTGATTCTTAGATAATTATCAATTAGGTTACAAACTATTTTTAGACCAAGGATGAAAAACTAGTTCCATATAAGGCCATGGTCGACACTTTCAAACAACAAACTATTGATGTCTAGTTTGAACATATACCAAGGGCCAGTAATATAATAGTATATTCCATGGCTACCATTGGATATTTGATTTGACATATAGATATTAATAAAGAATACCAATTTCTCATTAAAGATTTACTAGCACCAGCTCATGAACCTTCAATTGTCGCAATGATCTATGATATTATTTACCTTAGCTATACTTGGTATTCAAACCTATATGCCTATTTACACGACCATGCTATGCCACCTGACCTATCCCATAAAAAATCCAAAGCCTTTGTCCACCATGACATGTTATACCTTACTTGGACCAACCCTATACTACTATAGTTTTGATGGAAATCTACTTCATTGTTTAACTTTGATAGAATCTACATTAGCATTATAGGAATTTCATGAAGGATTATGTGGAGCCCACACCAGTCAGGCAATCCTTTCTTAAAAGCTCTTGTGTATTGGGTACTATTGGCCAATGATAGATGCAAATACAAGTGCATATGTCAAAAGATGTGACAAATGTCAATGGCATGCTAATCTAATTCATGCCTCGACCAACACTTTAAAACCAATGCTTACACCCTGGCCATTTTCTACATGGGGCCTTGATATAATCGGGAAGATAAACCCCACCTCATCTGACTACCATAAATATATCCTTACCACCATAGAATAATTCACTAAGTTGGTTGAAGCTATACCCCTCACGTGACTAGAAAGCAAATTTTCAAATTCATCTTTAACCATCTCATTTATCGCTACAATATCCCCTCTGACATTATATTTGGTAATGGTGGATCATTCAAAAACAAGGATGTAAAATTGCTATGTGTTGAGTATAAGATTAAATAACATTTTTCCATATATATTACCCTCAAGGTAATGTCAAAGCAAAATCATCCAATAAAACCATTGTCAACATCCTTAAAAATATTGTCAATGATGTCAACCATGATGGCACCTTTAGATATTTTGTGCCTTTTAGGCATATTGTACTAATCACCATACTCCAATAAGAGCCACTCTATGCTCACCTATTTATGGTACTCTAACCATTTTTCCCATTGTGGTTGAGTTACCTTATTTACACATTTATTTAAATCATGTCCTTGATGACAAAAACTATTGAGTAGCTCACCTACAATAGCTAGAGTTACTTGATGAGAAACACATGGATGCATTAAATAACCTTCAAGCATACCAAAACTGATTCTGTGGCCACTATAATTAGTGTGTGAAACATAAAGAATTTGAGCTTGGTGATCTTGTCCTTAAAGAAAACCAAAAGAATACCAAGGCTAAGAAGAAACATAAAGGCAAGTTCAAACCCAACTAGGTAGGTCCTTTCATCATTATTGTAGACTATGGCACTAGAGCATATAGGATCACCACACTAGATAGGGACAAACTTGATGAGCCAAAGAACATTATATACCTCAAGCATTACTTTACTTGACTGATCTAGTGTATTGTCTATGAGGACCATTTCAAGTTGTTACATAATATTGACTTTATTATTTATACCATTCCATTCTACCATTTTATCATTTATCATTTCACCATTTCATTCTAAAAATACCTTTTTTATTGACCAAGTTATTTTGACCCTCCCTCCCTAGCCTATTTGACCTTGCCTCTGTTCCATTTTTTTGATTTTATCATGAAGATTCAGATCAATTTTAGTAGTTATTTCAAGTATTCTAGACATAGGTCATATTTTAGATCAGTATGACAGAGCTTTTAGTAGTTGCATCCTTCATTTATTGTTATGTTCTCTATACCAAGTGTGCCTGATTATAACCACCTATGGGCGAATTAATGTCTCACTATCTTGCCACTAATTATAATCACCTATGGGAAAATTAGTATCATTTAATTATGCCATTGTTTCCTAGTTATAACTACCTGTAGGTAAACTAGGGGCAACAATTGTTTATAATTCCTTAAAGTACCACCTTGTCATTCTTATGCCATACTATGTCATTATGCCAACTTTGCCTATTTTGTTTAAATTAGATACTACATGAATTAGATTCCTCTGTTATAAGGTAGAACTATAATGACTTGAGGTCCCATCTTGGGACTATGTGGTCAAACTCAATTCATGTTGAGGTCAGCTCAGTCACCCCTTAGCCACACTCTTGCCATTTTATAAGCAATTTTAAGTTTGAACACTTTCACCATTTTATGAGTTTGGATTGTTTCATGTCTCGTCATTATCTATTGAGTTGAGATGCTCAAAAAATTATAAAAACATTTATAAAATCAATTTAGAAAAACCAAAAACATTGACCACTTATATGCCTTAAGGATTCTAGGAACCCTCACCAAGTCATAAGAAACCATTTATCATTTAGTTTCCCCATCCTTATTGGCCCTCTTGTTCCATATTCTCACCATTTTACAAGCTCATTCCCATATTCTTCTATAACATTCATCATGTTTTCTTTCTCATCATTTTCTTCTATCCCATTTCCTTGGAGAACTACATTTGGCCTAAAGTTTTTGTTGGATATTTTATCCATGAAACTATGTAGGCAGTGTCCACTTTCCTAGTGCGAGATAGGTTGACCACCCCCTTCCTTTTATTCTCTTCCCCTATTTTGTTTGTTTGTTAAGTTGTTTCCTATTTTCTAGGGATATTGTTTGTTATCTTATTTGTGTCATGTTGTTTATACTAACATTATGATTAAGCATTATTTGTTTGTCTATTATTTACCTATTTATTTGCTTTATTGTTATGCCTTGATTCAATCTCCATGCATTCATTGGGTGATTATTTACACATTATTCTTGAATCCATCCATATTCATATGTCAACATTGTCATCATGGTTTTTATCATTAGTGTATTATTTTTAATTGAGTATTGGATCATGTGTCAATCCTTGTGCATATTTTGACCAAGTCCTCATGGTGTTCTATCATGATGCCTACCATCATGTGTTACATCATAAATCAGATCTGAGAGTCTACATGAAAATGAAGCAATAATATCTCCTTGGCACCACCACCAACAACAATCTCATCTAAATCATATCCTAAATAGAGTAATTAAACAATGAGAGAATTTTCTTCTTTGTTAGTTCAGATGAGAATCTCCCTACTAATAGGTTTCCCAAATTCATCTATCTCCTCTGTACCCAATTTTCCATCATCTTCCATATCATGTTTTACATAATTGAGGTATAATGATTATAACCACCTTTAGGCAAATCAATGTACACCATCCCACTTGCATCACCAATTATTCTAACCACCTTTGGGCAAAGCATTCTCTTTCTTATACCCAATTGGGGCACATTCCCATTGGGATAATGCTTATAACCGTCTCTGGGCAAATCATTATCTCTATCCATCTAACTAGGGCATGTTTTTATCCTACCAATGATTATACCCACCTTTAGAAAAATCATTGTTCTCCCTTTTACTAATTATAACCACCTTTGGATAAATTAGTCTCTTGTTACCCTAAGCCTTTTTCGATGATTTTAACCACCTTTGGGAAAATCATCACCTTTTTTTATCCCACCTATGTCGATGATTATAACCGCCTATGGGTAAATCATCCCATTTGTCTACTCTAACTAGGGCAACTCTATATGCCACTAATTATAACTACCTATGGGTAAATTAGTCTCTTCTACCCCATCATTTCATCTATTTGGTCTACTTGTTTCGTTCTTTTAAGGGACCATTTTCCCACCCATTTACCAATCACTCCCTTGAGGGGCTACCTATAGTTCATCTATTGTCATTAAAGTCGTAGGCATACATGACCTTTTCAATCTTTGAGAAGATGTTACTATGCTTACAGTTTGTAATGCCTTCCCAAACATGTGCAAACTGTAGACACCTAAAACTGGCCACTAATAGTTCATACCAGACTTTAGACCAATTCTTACCAACCTATGAAAATTGAACCTAAGAATCACTAAATGTCTCAAAATTAGCTTTACAACATGTAATTTGGCCTATAGGCCAATTATATTGGGAAAGTGCACATATGAAATTAATTCAAATCTTAAAAATGCTAAAATGCCTAAACAAAATTAATTAAAATACTAAACCTAATTAAAATCCTAATTGAATTATCCATGATTAATTAATGAAATTTTAAAATAGGAAATTAAAAAATTAAGAATATCCTATGAATTCATCATTGATAATCATGAGTTTTTGACACCTTTTAACTCTACCAGGGTTAATTAACTCACTAAGGTTAGGTTTGAACCCATTCCAAGCTCTAACTACACTCTAACTCATGTTGGGTCGGGGTTATTTTCTAAACTTATAAATATAAGCTTTTGCCTCTCATTTATGAGAGCTTGATCATAATAAAGTTATAATGCAAGATTTGGTGCATAATTTGAAGCTATAGTGTTATAATTCCAAAATCATAAGCCAAGCCATGAAGCTACATCAAGAAACCATAAGCCAACAATGGTGCCAAGGAGAGAAGGAGCCACACAACTCCATTTGCTAAAGACTCTTTGAATACAAATCAAGCAAGCCAAACAAACACATCATTTGGAGCATTCAAGGAAGGTAAGGAATTTATATTTCTTTGAATTTTAGTTGAGCTTTGTCATTTGCTATTTTTTCACAAAGCTCCCCCTATGATCTAGGACTAGAGATGTTATGTTTGTTAATGTGTTTTTATTTCATTGTATTATACAAAAACTAACACCAAATCTAACCTCCTCTCTTAAGTCAAATTCCTATGATCACAACTATAAGTTTCCATAAGGAGTGATTTTACTTTTGCTTATTTTTGATGAAATTGGTGTCTTGGAATATTTTGACAAAGAACTTAAGTGGGTCTGCCCAAAAAAACATAAGTCCCCTGCTGAGAAGTTCAAATAGTTTACATGTCCAGGCACCATCACACCCTCTTAAAAAATGAAGATGAAGGGTTGTTTCAAGGGGATGAAAGAATATTTTGTTAGTGAGTGTCATGAACCCAAATATTTACCACATAGATGGGGAGTTAGGTTGATTTTTTTTGTTAAACAACATTATTAGATCACGTAGATATGGATAGAGAACATGGATAACTTATCGGGATAGCTCAAGTTACCCTATGCATATACTATAAAACATTTCTTGGATTACATTAATTTCATTATGAATGCATGCTTGGTAAGCATTGATGCTGATAAGATTGATGTTGAGATTCACACTCTTCATAATTTATATGTCTATCCAGGAAAGTAGGAATACACTGAATGACATGAATCAAATAAAACTGATATTAATCCTTTAAAGATAATTATGTAGGGGAAAATATTTTTGGTTTAATATATGCTAAATCCCAAGAATAAAATGTCAAGAATTTAGGAGATAAAAGAAAAAACCCCTCCCTCCTTAACCAAAAACACTAGCAGAAGGAAGGGTGTGGAAAAAGGAAAAGAGGCCAAGACTGGAAGCCACTAGTTTCAGCAGGGCACAAGAAGAATAACCCAAAGATGACACCAAACAAAAAAATTCAAGAATCATCACCAATAAAATCCCAGGGGTTACCTGAAGAACAAATGAAAGATGGTTTCATTTCTACACAATTATCAACTATCCAATCAGTGTTATAGATTTCAATGCCCAAAGTGGTGATCTTTAAACATGGTGAAGCATCTCCAATAGTGTAGCTTGAAAAATAACCCACCCCTGAACTTAATAAATAACATTATGCTTATAAGGATATAAAAATGGAAATTGAGAGTCCAAAACCTATTGAGGAAGAGGCAAGAAGAGGGGTAGATCCTAGTGCAAAGGACCAAGATGCCAACATAAGTGACTAACGACAAATGAGTCCTAAACTTATAAATCTACAATGTAACCCTCAAAAGGGAAAGGAGCCTATTGAAGAAGCACAAAATATATAACAAGAAAATGAAGTTAATTATGACCTTCCTACTTTCACCTTGTTCCAACAAGGAATCTGAGATGAACAACTTTATGTGTGGTATTATTTCCCCAAAAATGAATCCACCTTTCAAACTCAGTGCAAACTATCTTTTACTATGGACATAGAAAATGATGAAGGCTATTTTGAGCTTCCTAAGGCCAACACAAATTTAAGCCTAGAGGGGGAAAGTATTGTAGAGTCGAATTGGGTGGACCCCCTTAAATGTTTTACAACTCAAGTAGGCATGACCCTAATAAAATCAACCCTAGATGTCACTAGGAAAAATATTCTCGATAGCAATGATGTTATCTAACTTCACCACAAACATCATAAAGTCATTTGGATATACCAGTAGGAACATGAGAAAAGGTGAAGGCTTGAGGAGGAACTATAGGCACTTAAGAATCAACATTATATACATGAGGAATCTCAACCAATAATATTAGCCCTTTTTTAGATGGTCTAAAAGAGTGAGCCAACAGTTGTTTATGGGATTCTTCTCATCGATGAAGCCATAGAAAAACTAGAGACACTAATGAATATTCTACTCAAGAAATTTAAGAACCAAGTAATCCCCTAATAGGAATAGATTGGGAAATAAAATAATTTGAAGAGGCCATAAACATCTACAAAATATTTTTGACCAAATTAGGCACTATTATTCCCATTACTGATAGGGTTTTTTTAAACCTAGCATGACCAAACAAAATTATAGAAACATGACTTCATCCCAAGGAGCAATAGTGCCAATAGTTGGCTGAGGATGTGTAAAATATCAAAGATAGAGCCCAATATGCTAAGGTGTTCTAGGATGTGGAAGAACTAGAGAAATAAATAAGTACCCATTTCTAATAACCTAATGCTAGTTTTTTATCACGTCGAGGGCAAATTTTTGTAGAAGTTGGTCACTTAAAGATGCACACATGGTTACAAATTCTAAGCTTGAAATTTTGACAACTCAAGCAGATGATTTCCTAAAAAATCCTAAGGAAATGAAGTGACTATGTGGTGAGATGGAATTAATTAATTCCAATCTTCATACTGTACTGAACCAATGGGAGGAGATCAAATGCCAAGTGCAGTAAGTAGGACTTAAATTTTTATTATCTGAGGAATCTTAAACATAGTCTAGGATGGACTATCAATTTAGTGGGGGGTTATTTTAGACCATAAATTTTGTATTCATATATTCTAAGGGTTTTGGAGCCATAACATAGAAGAGAAAGGGTGAGATAATGGCATAGAGGACCTTGGCATGGAATATAAAGGTGTGGAAGAGAAAGGAGTGGAATATAAAGGTGCAAAAGACCTTGACATGGAAGAGTAAGTTGTAAGAGACAAAGATACAAAAAATAAGGAGAAACAAAAGATGCAGGACTTAGAAAAAAGTGCAATACTTAGACAAGGGCGAAAGAAGTAGAGGTGGTTATGAAGTAGCTCATAGAAGCATCAGAGGAGACTAGTCAAGTATGATTTTAGCACTAGTTCATGAAATAATATGAGCATGAAAATGGATATCTAGCATGGAGAGAATATATAGGGGTGTTAGGCCTGATTCAAAAGTATTTAATTATAATGGCAACACCATAACTTCTTTTTTTGAAATAGTCATTGGATAATAATCACTATTGTATTAATGAGGTAACCTACGGAGAGGGGTTGGGCCATGTATAAATGCCCCTTATTTTTTTATAGAAAAGAGATGGAGAGAGAATACTAGAGAGTAAATTTCGCTGAATTATATTTGTAATCTTTCATTATTAATTAGTAAGCTATGGTGTACGAGTGAGTGTAATTTTCAAATTGAATCCATGGAATCACTATTTTTATTTGCAAATTATTAAATATGTGTCAATCTATGCTATGGTGTGAATTATAAATATGTGGAATGTATGGATTGAATTGTATGGTTAACCATAATATGATGTTTGTAATAATGAGAACTAAATGTAACCAACCCAAGCACCTAAGTATAGACAAAGAGTTAAGTTTATCTGCCACTGCATGATAGAGTTAATGGGAACCAATCTTATCTATGTGCTTTGGGTGAGTGTGTAAGGTCACTACTCATGTGATATGTTAATGCTCTAGTTCATTGGCTTCCTTATTTCCTTTAGGCACATGACTAGTATTTAGTCAAACAAAACTAAGGATAAAGCCTAACAGCTTATGCGGATTTTGGTGATATCCTAACTTTAAGTCAATCTTCATAAAGTCATTTTATCCACTCAAAAAACCCATCAAATAATCGATGTGCAATAATGCAAATCTATATACCATGGTAATCTTGTTGATGGTTCAAAAATCAATTCACATCCTCCATTCTCTACCTTTCTTAGGTGCCAACATTATTGGAACTATGCATGGGATAATTTTTTTTGTTATCAACCCTTTGTCTAAAAACTCATGTAATTGTCTCTATACCTTTACATTCTGTTTAGGCATTAATCTATGTGTCATTTGGTTTGATAGATTTGATACTAGAATAAAATCTATGCGATAACTTATATTCCTCGTGGGTGGCCACCCATTTAGTAGATCAATGTAAATAATCTTTGTAAACTATCTTAACAAGTTTATTTCACGTAAAAGTGTTTCTTCTTCTCTAGTACTCTTAACTTATGCAGGCTTACGTGTGACTGAAAAACATGCTCTCACCTTACCTCCCTATTTTAGGATTTTCCCCCTAAAACTATCAATATCCTTGGACCATTTGCCACTTCCTCACTCTTATCCTTCAAAGTAATTAAAGTGTGTTTTATTACATATTTTACCAATGCATAGGTTTTTTCATGACCATTATGGTGTGCCTTTCGATCAAAATGCTAAGGCCTTCCTAAGAAACTCATGTCAATCCATGGGCATTATATTACACATGACTTCATCCTTGTATATACCAATTTAAAAAATTACCATACATTATTCATTCACTATAATTTAATGTTACTTCAACAAAAAAAATTATTGAGGTATTTTAAATGATGTCCCTAAGGTGGCCAAGAGTGTCCATGAGTTGATTTGTATGCATTGTTCTCAATGACATAGTGTGCCTTAGTGTTCATGCATGGACCCTACTATGTTTACTTGGATAGGCAAGATGATGGATGTTAGTGATGTATTGAACATGTTTTAGGGGTCATATGAGGGATCAAGAGTGATTGGTGTTCTTTCATAAGTGAAAATAATTAATTGGAATATCCTTGTGAAGGTCTAGGTTCTCCTAGTCATCTTGGCATAAATTGCTGAGTAAGTAGATTGATGACGTAACATTCACATGTGTGAAGGTGTCAAAATAAAGTGGTCACATGGGTTTGTTCATATTTGTGCCTATATCATGTGTTTAAAATTTAAGGTCTTGACATGATGTCTATAAAAATTTATGGTAGTGTAGTGAAAAGTTTTTCTCTTAGGCATATTTCACTAGTTTCCATACATAGTCAAATTTGCCTTAAAAAGTGATTGTTGGAATTCAAATATTTGAATTTACAAAGGAAAACTAGTCTACAATATTTTGTTAATAACTTTTGATGATGAATGAATTTTATGTGTTAAGGTGTGGAGCCTAAAAGCTTCACCAAGGAGCGCTTTGCAAGGTTGCAGCAGTTACACAGTCACCGGCGTCGGTCAGGAGCAACCAACGTCAGTCAGGAGCAGTTCAAGAGATGCCGGCATTGGCAGGGATCGGCCGACATTAGTCACAGGCAAGCAGGAAGGAACCGGTGTTGGTTACCTATGCGTCTAGAGAGCTATTTCCATGGACAGAACTGAGTGTTTGCATGATGAGATTAAGTCATAGTCTTAAGTCCGCGTCTCTATTATTAGTAAGACTATTTTTAGAGCCCTTGTTCAAGAGGCTTAACTGTTGGTTGTATATGCATGCTCAAGTTTCCTAATTCTATATGTAGGATTAGATCTTCTTAGCTTATTGTATTGGTATGTTGAAAGAATAGTACAGAATTGTATAGGTGAATCAATCCAGGTTGTTGGAGTTGATTGTAATTGAGAGAGAGAGCTCTTGAGGGAAAGAGATCTAGAGAGAGATCTGTACATCTAAGAGAGGTGTGGAAGAAAGAAGTTTCTTCAATTGTATTCCTTCTGTAAAGAGTTTAATACAAATTTTCAGGGTGGTTTCTTGTATCTCTTGTTCTTTGCTATTTATCATTCTAGTTACTTATCTATCTGATTTAATTCCATGGTTTATTGCTTTCATAAGTGTAATCAAATTGTTGGTTGATCCCCAATAAGTGGTATCAGAGCCTTGGTTGTAGGTTTAGAGCTTGATATCCAATAAGTGGTATCAGAGCTCAGGTTCACTAACAGGTGGTTCAGATCTGTGTAGTGTGTATTGATTACAGGGTACTCACAGGAGTTTTTGCAGGGATTTTTGTTTGAGTGGGAGAAGCAATGGCAGAAGAAAGTAAACTAAGAATGGAGAAGTTCAATGGAAAAAATTATCAACATTGGAGAATGCAGATAGAGGATTATCTATATCAAAAAGATCTATACTTACCGTTAGGTGGGATTGCAAAGAAGCCCACAAACATGGATGACGAAGAATGGGAAGTTATTGATAGAAAGGCTCTGGGGTCTATAAGACTGAGTCTAGCATCTAATGTGATATCTAATTTATCACAGGCAAAGTCTACGGTAGAGTTGATGACTACTTTAGCAAATTTGTATGAAAAACTCTTAGCTTCTAATAAGTTATATCTTATGAAGCAATTATTTAATTTGCGTATGCAGGAAGGTGGATCTGTATCTAATCACCTGAAGATTTCCATGGAATTGTAAATCAATTAAGTTTAGTCAATATTGTGTTTGATGATGAAATTAAATCTCTTTTAATATTATGTTCTTTGCCTGAAAGTTGGCATAGCTTAGTAATGGCAGTTAGTAATACTGCATCTACTTCAAATATTTTAAAAGTAGAGGATGTTGTTAGTGTTATCTTAAATGAAGAAATTCACAGGAAAAGCACAAAGGAAACATTAGGGAACGCTTTAAGTTTTGAAAGCAGGGGAAGGCAGAAAGAGAAGAGCAAGAAAGGGAGATCAAGACATAAATCAAAGGTGAGAGGTAGCTCCAAATCCAGAAATGGCAGGAAGCCACAATGCTGGAATTATGGAAAGATGGGGCACATAAGCAGAGATTGCTGGTCAAAGCCTAAGGAGGACAATCAACACGAAGGAAAAGAAGAAGCAAAGGTTGCAGGTATTGCACAAGATGCTTTAATATTCTCTTTGCATAATAATATAGAATCTTGGGTGTTAGATTCTGGTGCATCTTTTCATGCTACCCCTAATAGGGAATATTTTAGTGACTATATCCATGGAGATTTTGGAATAGTGTACTTAGGGGATGATGAGCCTTGTAAAATTATTGGCAAAGGTAAAGTGCAACTGAAAATGCAGAATGGAAACACATGGGTGTTGAGAGATGTTATGCATGTTCTCAGCTTGAAGAGGAATTTGATTTTTACAGGAAAGTTAGGGGATGAGGGTTGTACAGTAACTCTCACAGCTGAATCTTGGAAGGTGACCAAGGGTGCATTTGTTATGGCCAGAGGTAAGAGAGTAGGTACTCTCTATTTATGTAATTGTGTTACTAACAATTCTCCTTCTATATTATCTACTTCAGATGTGGATGCAAAATTGTGGCACTCAAGGCTTGGCCACATGAGTGAGAAGGGAATGTCAATTCTTAAGTCTAAAGGTAAGCTTTCAGATTTGAAAAGCATAGATCTGGATTTTTGTGAGCACTGTGTTTTTGGAAACAGAAGAGAGTGAGTTTTCTCAAGACTGGGTCAATAAAGAAGAAGCATAAGTTACAGCTTGTTCACACAGACGTGTGGGGACCGGCTCAGGTTGCTTCTATTGGAGGATCACAGTACTATGTTTCATTCATAGATGATGCTACAAGAAAGGTATGGATCTATTGTATTAAGAAGAAATCTGATGTATTTGAGACTTTTAAGATTTGGAAAGCTATGGTTGAGAATGAAATAGATAGAAGATTAAAGTACCTGAGATCTGACAATGGTGGTGAGTTCTGCAGCTATAAGTTCAACTGGTATTATTATATGCATGAAATCTATAGGCAAAGGACGGTTCCAAGGACACCTCAGTATAATGGAATTGCTGAAAGGATGAATAGAATAATTATGGAGCGTGCAAGATGTATGAGATTGCATGCTGGTTTGCCCTTAGAGTTTTGGGTAGAAGCTGTTGATACTACAGTGTACCTGATTAACAGAGGACCCTCTACAGCTCTGGATGGTGGAATTCCATAAGATGCATGGACAGGTAAAAAGGTAGATCTCTCATTTCTCAAAGTTTTTGGTTGTGAAGCCTTTGTGCACGTTGATAAGGAAAATAGAAAGAAGCTGGATGCTAAGTTCATGAGGTGCACATTTATTGGCTATGGCTCTGATGATTTCAGTTTCAGATTTTGGGATCTAGGAACTAACAAGATAATTAGGAGCCGTGATGTTGTTTTCAATGAAAAAGTGATGTATAGTGATCAGCTGAAGAAGCTAAATCAATCTGGGTAGAGCAATGGTGAATTGGACGAGGTGACGGTCCAAAATGAGCTCGCGGGAAAAATTAATCATAGAAAGGAAAACACAGAGACCAACATCGGCAGGACAGGAACCGACGTCGGTTAGGTAGAATCGACGTCGGCCAATTATAGGCCTAGAAGTGATTGAGGTTGGTCACTGTCAGAGAATTTGGGTGGACAACGTGTTATGGATGAGTCTCAGACGCCCATCAGGAGGTCAGAAAGTGTAAGTAAACCTCCAATTAGATATTCTCCTTCATTATTCTATTTATTGCTAACTGATGGTGGAGAACCAGAGAGTTTTGAAGAAGCAATATAGGTGGAGTCCAAGAATCAGTGGGAGCGTGGCATGGTTGAGGAGATGGAGTCTTTGAGAGAGAACCAAACATGGGATTTGGTTGAGTTGCCAGCTGGTAAGAGGACACTGAAGAACAGGTGGACCTACAGATTGAAGGAAGGTGAGAACGGATAAATGAGATATAAGGCCAGGTTGGTAGTGAAAGGATTTGCACAAAAGCTAGGTATTGATTTTGGTGAAATTTTTTCTCCTATTGTTAAAATGACTTCTATACAGATTGTACTGTCTTTAGTTGCTATTGAGGATTTGCATCTTGAGCAACTTGATGTTAAGATAGCATTTCTTCATGGAGATTTGGATGAGGAAATATATATGGAATAGCCGAAAGGATTTGAGGTCAAAGGTAAGGAGAAGTTAGTGTGCAGATTGAAGAAAAGCTTGTATGGCCTCAAGCAAGCTTCTAGACAGTGGTATTTGAGATTTGACAGGTTTATGACTGAGCATGGCTACAGTAGGTGTCAATCTGACCATTGTGTGTATTTTAAGAGATTGAATAATGGTAGATATATTATTCTGTTGTTGTATGTAGATGATATGCTAGTTGCAGGATCACACATGCAGGATATCTCTGAGCTTAAGGTGAAATTAGCTCAAATGTTTGCCATGAAGGATTTGGGAGCAGCAAAGAAAATCCTTGGCATGAGCATTAAGAGAGACAGGAAAAATCACAGGTTGATTTTGTCTCAAGAGGATTATGTGAACAAGGTGTTGAAATGGTTCAATATGTAGGATGCTAAACCGGTAAGCACACCTTTGGCTGGACATTTTAAATTGAGTAAAGAACAATGTCATAATTCACATGATGAGGTAGAGTACATGAGTAGGGTTCCATATTCTTCCACAGTAGGGAGTTTAATGTATCCAATGGTGTGTACTAGACCGGATATTGCCCAAGCAGTGGGAGTTGTAAGTAAGTATATGGCCAATCCAGGAAAGGAACATTGGAAAGCAGTTCAGTGGATCCTTAGATATCTGAGAGGAACCAACAGTAGGCATTTGTGCTATGGAGGTTCAGATAGTTCTCTACATGGTTATGTAGATTCAGATATGGCAGGTGATTTGGATGGCAGGAGGAGCACCACAAGATATGTTTTCACTGTTGGTGGAACGGTGGTTAGCTGGATATCAAAGTTGCAGAAGGTTGTTGCCTTGTCAACTATAGAAGCAGAGTATATTGTAGCCACAGAGGTTAGCAAAGAGATGATATGGATGACACGGTTCATGGAAGAGCTTGGAAAGGAGCAAGAGAGTTGCAAATTATACAGTGATAGTCAGAGTGCAATTCATTTAGCTAAGAATTCAGCCTTTCATTCAAGAACAAAGCACATACAGCTTAGGTACCACTTCATAAGACAGGTATTGGAGGATGGCGAGTTGAAGTTGGAGAAGATCCATACAGATAAGAATCCTGCTGATATGTCAACCAAGCTAGTTACAAAGGAGAAGTTGAATCTTCATTCAACTTTTGTTGGTCTTCATAATTGAGTTGAAGATGGAGGAGCTAGAAGATGTTGCTGTACAGGTACTGGTTTAGCTGTTTATCTCCAAGTGGGAGATTGTTAAGGTGTGGAGCCTAAAAGCTTCACCAAGGAGTGCTTTGCAAGGTTGCAATAATTACAAAGTCACCGGCGTCGGTTAGGAGTGACCGACGTCGGTTAGGAGCAGTTTAGGAGATGTCGGCATCGGCAGAGATCAGCCGATGTTGGTCATAGGCAAGCAGGCAGGAATTGGTGTCAGTTACCTGTGCATCTAGAGAGCTATTTCCGTGGACAAATTCGAGTGTTTGCATGATGAGATTAAGTCATAGTCTTAAGTCCGCATCTCTATTATTAGTAAGATTGTTTTTAGAGCCCTTGTTCAAGAGGCTTAATTGTTGGTTGTATATGCATGCTCAAGTTTCCTAATTCTATATGTAGGATTAGATCTTCTTAGCTTATTGTATTGGTATGTTGAAAGAACAGTACAAAATTGTATAGGTGAATCAATCCAGGTTGTTGGAGTTGATTATTCTTGAGAGAGAGAGCTCTTGAGGGAAAGAGATCTAGAGAGAGATCTATACATCTGAGAGAGGTGTGGAAGAAAAAAGTTTCTTCAATTTTATTCCTTCTGTAAAGAGTTTAATACAAGTTTTCTGGGTGGTTTCTTGTATCTCTTGTTCTTTGCTATTTATCATTCTAGTTACTTATCTATCTGATTTAATTTTGTGGTTTATTGCTTTCATAAGTGTAATCAAATTGTTGGTTGATCTCCAGCATTATGGTGGTATAAAAATAAAAGTGGTATATAACTTCAAGGGAAATCTAGGAAAAATGACTTAGAGGTTTGAATGGTTGTACACCTACATTTATTGTGGTCTAAAGTTGACTGAAGGTTTGAGTTTCTTCTGCAAGTGACCCGAGAAGGATGTTTGAGTTGTTATTGATGGTGTTTGGATATTTCAAGGTGAATTATCTATTGGAAAGTGTTTTATATTGTTTTAAGATCATTTTTATGGATTTTGGAGGTTTAACCAATCCATCTTTAGTATAAACAATTGCTTACAAGTTGACTTTTGGTTCATTCATGGTGTTTTCATGTACAAGGAAAATATTAGATAATTTATATATATATGACGTATGTAGTGATGAATGTAATCACTTGAGGGTGTCTAACAGGTCATGTGTCATGGACACATATGCTTTGATGTGGTCTTGTGTTCCTAGTTTTTCTTGGTGAAGTGTTAAAGGGGTAAATAGGTCTCTATGGACCTAAAAGGGCTTCTTGGGCCTAATTGAAAGGTGTTATTTCTTAAGGGTGACATATAAAATACATGGAAGAAATTTATGGGTAAAATTGATATTATTATAAGTGTGATAAAATCCTTAATATTTAAGAAATATCTTATGGCTGACGAAAAAGATGATGATCATGAAGGCTCTATAAAGAGCATAAACAAAGATGAAGGTTTGTAGTGTTGACAAGTGAATAAAAGATAAGTGTGAGTGTGATTATTGGATAGATTGAAGAGAATAAAAGTGAAAGGAATATGTACATGACCTATAGGTCTTATTTTTAATGTTATAATGGTGTTCTTGTAGGTTTGAAGATTGAGGATGAGCGAAGAGGTGTAGAGTGATCCAAAAGGTTGTTTTGGATACATTACTTGTATGTGAAGGCTTGAGAGAGTGTGAAGGGTTGAATAGAGTTTATATTCACTATTTTTAAATCAGATTGAAAGAAATTAGAGCTATGAAGGTGTTGATATTGCAAGGTTTTGTGTGGGTGCTCAACATCTAGGACAAGTGGGTGCTTGTTCATGCTTAGGGGTTGGTGCTCCTTATGAAGTGGGTTTTTCACTAAAGTATATTATTTGTAAATCTATTATAGGAATGTTGTACACTTATTTTTAGACTTGACAGTGGGTTTTATCCCCCATGAGGGTTTCCCACATAATACTTGTGTTATTGGTGTTGATCTTGCATAGTTTCCTTTATTCTTTGTAATAACTGGTTTACATGCTTCATGAATGCTTTTGTTGATTGGTTAAGATTTTGAAGTTTTGGAATTAGAATTTAATTTCTTGCATCATTGATTCACCCCCCCTCTTAGTGATTGTACCTATAATAATTGGTATCAGAGCCATACCTTCTTTACAAGCTTAACCGCTCGAAGGTGATCAAAGGTATAATGGGTAGTCATCAAATGCAAGGTGGTTTATATACTAAACAAGCACCACTATTCAATGTATCCAAATATGATTTTTGGAGTGAAAGGATGAGGACCTACATCATGTTTCTAGGTTTTGACATTTGGTAATATATTATGGATGGTTATTCCACACCCCCTACTCCTTCAACTAGTGAAGCTAATAAGAAGTTGAGTGAGAATAATTCTAAAGCTATGAATGCTATAATTTGTGGCCTATTAGAGGTTGAGTTCACCAAGGTAATCCATTACAAATATACCAAGGAAATTTGGGATAAATTTTAGATCATCTATGAAGGAGATTTAAAGGTTAAGTTGGCTAAATTACAGACCCACCAAAGACAATTAGAGGGCCTCAAAATTAAGAAAGAAGATAATGTGGCATCCTATCTTCTAAGGGTTGATGAGGTGGTAAACATGATGAAATGTCTTATAGAGGAGATTGAAGAAGCTACTTTTGTATAGAAAGTATTAAGGTCTCTCACCCTCAAGTTTGAATCAAAGATTTCTGCTATAGAAGAGAGTCTTGATCTCACTAAGATGAATATGGATGAATTACATGACATCCTTACTACCTATGTGATGAAAATTAATGAGGATAAAACACCAAATAAGGAAGAAACCTTCAAGGTGATCAAGGAGTCAAAAGGCAAGAAGAACACGTTAAGTCTTGAATAATTTGATCTCAATGAAGATCAACTTGAAACCATGATTGTAAGAAAATTTAATGTAGGATTAGGTAAATATGAAGGGAAATTTCATTTTAAATGTTTTTCATGTTGTAAAGTTGGTCATTTTTTAGCTAAGTACTCAGATAGGGGCAATTCTGAACATAAAGAAGCTCATAAGGAATCTCATGAGGGTGAGCACAAGAAATCTGAGGGTCCTAGCAAGTATAGAAAATTATTCAATAGGAGAAATGGAAATAAAGAGTCATATAAAGGCAATAAGAGCCTTTACCATGAAGAAGATAATAAATCATCTACTGAAAAAGAAGGAAACACATCAGACAATGATGATTCATCTCATGATGAGGAGAAGGAAACACTATTTATGGATCTTGGGGATGATGAAGGTGAATGATATTTAAGCGAAAATCTCTTTGGTGGAGATAGCTTAAAATAAGAAGATGATCAAGTCACTCTTGAAGACAAATATCTAAATACCTTGGAAGAATTGAAGCTTCTACAAAGCAAGAACAAAAAGCAAGCATCCTTGATCAAAACCTATAAGGACCGAATTGGGTTCTTTGAAGAAAGGTTGAGTAATGAAGTCAAAGAGCATGATGAGATCACTCAACATATTGAAACTTAAGTTTTTACCCTTAATAAAGAGATAAAGAGTAAGGATGAATATTGTTCTAAATATAAATCAGAGATAGAGTTTTTGTAGATGAAACTAGATCAATCTATGAGCAAGCTTGAAACATATTAAAAATTTGATAAAATTACAGTTGATCTTAATGACCTATTGAGAATTCAAATGGTCTCAAATGACAAGTTAGGCCTAAGGTTCCATGAATATGTTTAAAAGGATAAGAATATTGAGAAGACAATGATGAAATATCAGGAGATTAATCATGCTAAGGAGAGTACTAGTAAAGAAAAGAAGAATGATAATATGAATAATAAGGAAAACTTCAAAAGCTATAAAATTCCAAATCAAATCAAGCAACCTAATGTATTAAGGTATGATAACTCCTTTAATGGCTACTATTATTATTATCATCAATTTGGTCATAAGATCATTGATTGCAAAAGAAAAGCTCTTAGTAAGAAATTTTCATGGAATTATGAGAAATACAATGACAAGCATAAAGAATATCATCACTCAAGATAGTCAACAAGTCCACAAGGAAATCATGACATTTTATGCTATAGATGTCAAAGGATTAGTCATATTGCAAGATTTTATAATTCCTTAATCAGGAGACTAAATGATCAGGTACATGAATGGGATAATGAAACTTCAAGGAGTCATTATGTAATCCATACACAAGGTATGAAAAATCAAATAAAATTAATTTGTTTCAAGTTTCAAGAGAAAGGTCATATAGTAAGGTTCTACAGGAATGGTCAAAACTCCACTTCAAAGAATACCAATTCTGACATGAAGAAAAGAAGCCATAATGAATGAAGACCTAAGGAGGTAAACGAAAACTAGGTTTAAAATGGATTATTTGTCATGAAAAAATAAGGTACAAGTTCAAGTGTCAAAGAGCAAGCCTTAGCTGCCTAAGGCGACAAGAAGATTAAGTAAGATTCTAAGTGAAAAGGTAAAAATGAAGTTAAGAACCCAGTCAAAGTTAATTTAATAATGAGGCAAGACTATAAGTCAAGTGAGAGCATGGAGATGTGGGAGTCTCATTAGTTTTGGTACCTTTAGTCCTTCTATGACAAATGAGTGTCTCTACCTATTCTTATTAGGAGACATCTTTTCATATGTAAAATCAAGTGTGTGTGCTCTAAGTGATGAACAAAGTATAGAAGTATGCTGAGTTGTTGATTGGTCCTTAAGACCAATGTCATTTGGGTATAAAATAGATGATATTTTATTATCAAGCCTTGAATTGATCATAAAAGTTCATTGGTTAAGAGGGAGAAATAATTTCATGAGCTTGATCCATAGGTTTGTGATTAAAAGCTTCAATAAATCTATTCAGGGACATTGGTGCTAAACGCTTATTTTAGTCAAATTTTAATGCTTCGTTTAAAAGGTCAAATCATGAAGAATGAAGGTAAGGTTGATATGGAGTGTGGAGAGGACTTTTCCATGTGTATTTCATGATTTTATATGTTCTGAGTTGGTCAAAAGAGTCATTCATGACCATTTGTTCAAGTTGACCATTTTGCTCAATGTTCACTACCTAGTGTGTGTTCATCATGCAAATATGATGCTTTTGAGGTCTATAAAGCTAACCAAGGGTATATTATAGTTGGAGTTAATGTGTCCATGTGAAAAAGTAGTTGAGGATACGTTATAAGGCTTCCATGATCATTCTAAGGTGTTTTGGCATAGTGATTCTTGTGTACATAGGGTCTGCATGCATAGTTTGACTAGTTCCAGGTGTCAAATGAAGATTGGTGAGTGTTCAAGGTGACATTATGGAATTTAAAGTTGTGTTTACTTCATTTAGATGTGCCCCAAGTGTTTTTTAGGGTTTGAAGACCTTTTGAGGGTAAGTTGAAGTTTTTTGAAGGCTCTTGGGTATGACAGTCCTTGCTTAAGGGCTAGCAGGTCAAAAACCATTTCATGGTCCTATGAGTTACCAAAGGATTAAAACCTCATAAATTGTTATATAAGTTTGTATTGGTGATATCAAAGTGTGAGAAATTTTTTAAGAGCTGGTGTTGACCAAAAAATGGTAAGTTGACCCTATTTCATTTTTGATGCCCTAGATTTTGCACCATATGGGCTAGTGACCTTCCCAAAGGATTTGAGATATAAGGCATCCTAATATATTTAAATGGCCAAATGGGTGCTCATTAATTTCTTTAAAATCATATGGAAGTGTATAGGTTAACCTATGGTTAAGATTTTAAGCAAATGGAGGGCTAATTGACATGTCAGTTTGTGAAGGAACTATCGTGTAGAGGAAGAGTTGGATAATGATTATTAGAATGGATGAGGGGGAATATGATTTTAATCAATATATTAAATTTAAATCCATGAAAATTCATACAAAAGAATTTATGGGCTCTGCAAGGTTCAGGTAGGGTTACTTGGCCTCTAGGTAAGGCTAGTATGAAGAAGAGTGCTTTTTGGTCATTTTATTCAAAAGACAAATATATGGTTATCCCTAAATATGTTTCTTAGTTGGATTTATGCATCATATATGTTTGAGAAAGATATTGAATGGTCACTCTTCATTATATGGGTGGCTTGTGTGAGAAAATTTGAAGGCAACTATGAAATATCATCTTGATTGGAGATAGTTCAAAGGTGCTGAAGGGGTGCCCAGGTTCAGATAACTTAGGGGGAGTCCCTCTAAGTGTTTTCAAGGTGTTATCACTCATATTTTTATTCATAAGTGTTCATATAAAAGTGCATGTCAAAGAAGAGTGTTGTCAATGAATAAGCTTGAGGTAGTCATGGTAAAGATTAACATGCATAGTGATAGGGGGAGTTTCTATCATCTCTTAGAAGAGATCCATTAATGATGATAGGTTTTTAAAAATTTACATGTCCTCAATATTAGTAGGTAATCCCACTTTGTCATTGTGTTCAAGGGGTAAAAAGTGTTTGTAAAGAGAGAAAGAGTATGCACACAGTTTTTGTAGTTGGATTTGAAAACATTTACAAGTTTTGACATCAATGAAAAAAGGTGACATTTTTGAGGTATTGTAAATGATGTCCCTAAGGTGTCCAAGAGTTTTCATGAGTTTATTTTTATGCATGGTTCTCAATGACAATGTATGCCTTAGTGTTTATGCATGGACCCTACTGTGTTTACTTGGATAGGCAAGATGATGGATGTTGGTGATGTGTTGACCAGAGGGGCCATATGAGGGATAAAGAGTGCTTGGTGTTATTTTTTAAGTGAAATGAATTAATTGGAATAGCCTTATGAAGGTCTAGGCTCTCCTAGTCATATTGGCAAAACTTCTTGAGTAAGCAGATTGATAACGTCAACATTCACACTTGTGAAGGTTTCAAAAGAAAGTGGTCAATGGGTTTGTTTACATTTATTCCTAGATAATATGTTTAAAATTTAATGTCTTTAAATGATGTATAAAAAAATTTATGGTAGTGCAAAGTTGGTCTCTTAGGCAGATTTCACTAGTTTCCATAGTCAAATTTACATTAAAAAGTGACTGTTGGAATTCAAATATTTGAATTTATAAAGGAAAACTAGTCTATAATATTTTGTTAATAAATTTTGATGATGAAATAATTTGATGGTGGTATAAAAATAAAATTGGTGGATAAATTAAAGGGAAATCCAAGAGAAATTATTTGGAGGTTTGACTGGTCATACACCCACATTTATTTTGGTCCAAAGTTGATTGAGGGTTTGCCTTTCTTCCGCAAGTAACTTGAGAAGGATGTTTGAGTTTTTATTGATGGTGTTTAGATGTTTCAAGCTGAATTATCTATTTGAAAATGTTTTATACTCTCTAAGGATAATTTATATGGATTTTAGAGGTTTGACTAATCCATCTTCAATATGAACAATTGCTTATAAGTTGACTTTTGGTTCATTCATAGTGTTTTCATGTACAAGGTAAATATTTGATAGGTTTTGCATATGCATAGGTCTGTAGTGATGAATTTAATAACTTTAGGGTGTCTTAGGGGTCATGTGGCATGGTTATATATGCTTTGAAGTTTTCTTGTGTTCTTAGTTTTTCTCAGTGAAGTGTTAAAGGGGTGAGTAGGTCTCTCTGGACCTAAAAGGGCTTCTTAGGCCTAATTGAAAGGTGTTGTTGCTTAAGGGTGATCTATACAATAAATGGATGACATTCATGGGTAAAATTTATCTTATTATAAGTGCGATATAATCCTTAAGAGTTAAGGAATCTCTTATGGCTGGCCAATAAGATGATGATCACGAAGGCTCTATAAAGAGCATAAACAAAGATGAAGGTTTCTAGTGTTGACAAGCGAAGAAAAGAGAAGTGTGAGTGTGATTAGTGGATAAATTGAAGAATAGAGTAGTGTGAAGAATATGTACATGAAATATAGGTCATATTTATGGTGTTATAATAGTGTTATTGTAGGTTTGAAGATTGAAGATGAGCAAAGAGGTGTAGAGTGATCCAAAAGGTTGTTTTGGATACATTGATTTTGTGTAAAGGCTTGAGAGAGTGTGAAGGGTTGAAGAGAGTTGATATTAATTGTTTATCCATCAGATTGAAAGGAAATTAGAGATTTGGAGGTGCTGATATCAGAAGGTATTGTGTGGGTGCTCAACATCTAAGACAAGTGGGTGCTTATTCATGCTTAAGGGTTGGTGCTCCTTGTGAAGTGGGTGCTTCACTAAAGTCTCTTATTTGTAAATATCTTATAGGACTATAGTCCACTAGTTTATAGACTTGAGAGTGGGTTTTATCCCCCATAAGGGTTTCCCACATAATCCTTGTGTTATGGGTGTTGATCTTGTGTAGTTTCCTTTGTTCTTTGTAATAATTGGTTTATATGATTTATGAATGCTTTTGTTGATTGGTTAAGAGTTTTAAGTTTTGGAATTGGAATTGAATTTCTTACATCATTAATTTACCCCCATATTAGTGATTTTACCTCTAAAAAAGATACCTTATATGTATTTTGATGTGTAATCCTCCTCACACAAGCTTCTCCACTATATTTTGTGAAATAATACTATATATACTACCACTATCAACAATCACCTTACAATAATTACCTCTGAACTTGAAAATGGTCAAATAGATTCTTCTTTTTCATAGATCTATTTTCCTCCTTGGTTGGCTTTGGTAGTACCCTCTTCATCATGAAAGCTTCTTTAATTCTAGTTAATCTACATTATGAATTGACATGGTACTTTCCTCATCAATTTTTATGATATGTGGATTTTCATCATTCCTCCTACTACCATCATTGGGACACTTAAATTCTCTTAGTCTAGTCCCTCCACATATAAAACATGTATCCACAGATTTATGACCTTTACCTTATCGAATGGATCCTCTACCTTTGGTAAGATTTCCTCTACCTCTTTGTGTAATAGTATCACTATGCTTAGAAGTATTATGTTCTCCTTATTGCACAAAATAACCTCTATCACTAATTCCTTGTCCTTGAGTGCAAAAAAACTTTCCCCTATCTCACATGGCTCTTTGATGTTTGAAACACAAAATTTAATTATAACCAGTGTGCATTAGTATGCTTATTCAATAAATCACAACCAGATCATGCCAAAAACATCCTGAATGTAAATGCACAATCCATTTACATGCCTCAAAATCTTCTTGGTGTCATCTTTGATATGATTCACTTTGATAGTGGGCCTATAAAATTCCTGTGGAATCTCTCAAACTCAACTCTTTTTTTGAAAGTTCTATGATTTATTGAACAAACTTAACTGATAATCTATATGTATGAACTTAGCTTTCAACTTCACAACTAATATATACCAAGTCTTTATATTCTTTTCACCTCTTCACAATATTTATGTCTACACATACTATCACCACAAAGATGCATGACCCTTTAACTTAGGCATGCAAAGTTGAATTTTTGGGGATATTCTACATTTTCATATTTAAATTATTTATCTTAACTCAATGATCCAATCAATGAGTTATTTAAGAATTGTAGTAGGATTTTGAGCACACTATGAATTTAAACAAACTAAATGTAACTCAAAATGCAAACTAAGTATTAGTAAGGATTTATAAAACACATCAAAATGATAAAAAGCTTACCAAATCCCTTGTTCTATGTTACCTCCTTCCAGGATTTGTAAGTGGATGATTAGACTCAAATTGAATCCATGATAGCTTGATGTAGGATTATGATAATGTATGCTTTGATGGTTGATTATGGATTTTCTATAAGATTTCTAGAATGATTTTTTCATGGTTTTGGTATGGGCTTCCTAATTTCATTTTGGCATGGTTTTGGTATGATTTATCAAGATGGATTAAGGGTAGAGGGAGAGGTTGCTTATATAAATTTTAGGAGGGAAAATCAAGGGTTGTTATTTGGATTTAGGGAGATGAGATCAATGGCTCTAGATTATCCAATGACTATTAAATTCCTTGGGAAACCTCTAGAATTAGAGGTTTCTAGATACTTAGAGGGAGGTCTCTAATTATAGAAAATTCTCCGTTATCTTAGAGATAATGGAGGATTAGGTGGGAGTTAGATGGGGGATTAGGTGAGGATTAGAGACATAAAGATGCAGGAAAGGCTAGGGTATAGGTTAGTAGGTGGGGTTATGAAAATTTTAAATTCCCATATAATAGATAAATAGGATTAGATTAGGATAGGGAGATAATTAGGGAAAATTAATAAAGAGATGAGATGAATAAGGTTAGTAAATGTAGGATGATGGAAGAGAATATTAGATATATGGCTAGAAATAGGAAAAATTAGCAAAATAAAATAGGTTAAGCAAAATTAGTATCGACTAAGAGGAATATTAGTTGATTATAATGAAGTGAGTGATTTTTAGTGTATACATTTTTCCCCTCTTTGAAAGGGCATTGTGAGTGGAGAGAAGTGGAAGGAGTAATGGAATTTCAAAGAAAAATCTTATCACAGATGGATGTTAGTAGATGATGTATCCAAAATGAAGTAGGATTTTGAGCTCTATATGAATTTGAACACATTAATTCATACTCAAAAAGCAAACTACATAAAAAATGGATTTATAAAACAAATTAAAATCATATAACACTTACCAAATCCCTTTTTCTATTTTACCTTCTTCCAAGATTTACAAGTGGATGATTAGACTCAAATTGACACCATGATAGCTTGATGTTGGATTATTATGGAGGATTCAATAGATGTCTGGACATGGATTTTGATATAAGATTTCTAGGATCATTTTGACATGGTTTTGGTATGGACTTCCTAATTAGTTTGAGGGTGGAGGGAGAGGTTGCTTATATAAATTTTAGGATGGAAAATCAAGGGTTATTATTTGAATTCAGGAAGATGAGATCAATGGCTCTAGATTATCTAAAGAATATTAAATTCCTTGGGAAACATATAAAATTAGAGGTTTCTAGAGACTTAAAGGGAAGTCTCTAATTCTAGAGAGATAATGGAGGATTAGGTGGGGGTTCAATGGGGGATTAGGTGAGGATTAGAGACATAGGGATGTAGGAAAGGCTAGGGTGTAGGTTAGTAGGTGGGTAGGTGGGGTTATGGCAATTTTAAATTCCCATATAATAGATAAATAGGATTAAATTAAGATAGAGAGATAATTAGGGAAAATTAATAAAGAGATGGGATGAATAAGGTTAGTAAATATATGATGATGGAAGAGAATATTAGATATATGGCCAGAAATAGGATAAATTAGTGGAATAAAATAGGTTAAGCAGAATTAGTATCGAATAATATGAATATTAGTTGACTATAATGAAGTGAGTAATTTTAAGTGTATATATTTTGCCCCTCTTTAAAAGGGCATTATGAGTGGAGCAAAGTGGAAGGAGTAATGGTCTTTCAAAGAAAAAACATATCATAGATGGATGTTAGTAGATGATGTATCCAAAATGCAGTAGGATTTTGAGCTCTATATGAATTTAAACAAACTAATTCATACCCAAGAAGCAAACTACTTAATAAGAAGGATTTATAAAATAAATTAGAATGATATAACATTTACTGAATCCCTTATTCTATGTTACCTCCTTCTAGGATTTACAAGTGGATGATTAGACTCAGATTGGCACCATGATAGCTTGATGTTGGATTATGATGGAGGATTCAATAGATGTTTGGACATGGATTTTTATATAAGATTTCTAAGATCATTTTGACATGGTTTTGGTATGGACTTCCTAATTAGTTTGAGCATGGAGGGAGAGGTTGCTTATATAGATTTTAGGACGGAAAACCAAGGGTTATTATTTGAATTTAGGGAGATGAGATCAATGGCCCTAGATTATCTAATGAATATTAAATTCCTTGGGAAATCTCTAGAATTAGAGGTTTCTAGAGACTTGGAGGGAAGTCTCCAATTCTAGAGACTTCTCCATTATATTAGAGATAATAGAGGATTAGGTGGGGGTTAGATGGGGGATTAGGTGAGGATTAGAGACACATGGATGTAGGAAAGGCTAGGGTGTAGGTTAGTAGGTGGGGTTATGGGAATTTTAAATTCTCATATAATAGATAAATAGGATTAGATTAGGAAAGGGGAATAATTATGGAAAATTAATAAAGAGATGGGATGAATAAGGTTAGTAAATGTAGGATGATGGAAGAGAATATTAGATATATGGCTAGAAATAGGATAAATTAATAGAATAAAATAGGCTAAGCAAAATTAGTATCAACTAATAGGAATATTAGTTGATAGTAATAAAGCAAGTGATTTTAAGTGTATATATTTTGCCCCTCTTTGAAAGGGCATTGTGAGTAGACAGAAGTGGAAGGAGTAATGGTATTTAAAATAAAAACCATATCATGGATGGATATTAGTAGATGATGTATGCCCCCTCGAGGGGACATGTAAGGAAGAATAACCTAGATGGCCATTCAAAAGAAGAAACAATAGGTGGGATGAAATGGATAGATGAGGGGATGGGATGTCAGATGTGGAATAGAAGATGAAGAAGATAAGGTTGATGTTGAGTAATGAGCTACAAATTTATAATGATGCCCCTAGCAAGGACACATGCACGAGTAATAAAGATGGTGGGTGCTATGATTATCAACACATCCTAAGGGGGAATCGACCATAACAAGATGATGATAGGATTAAAAAGCCACAAGCTTTAGATGTATCTCAAAAAAGGATGCATGCAAGGGAGAGCTATTGGCTAGGATAAGACTGATTATAGAATTAATGTTAAGGATGAGTGTAGCTCAAAGCTAAATCAATCAAGATGATGTAGGTGATGATAAATAAGAATAGATATGATCAAGTGACCAAAAGTATTAGGATGATGCCACTAGTAAAGACACATGAAAAGGAGCAAGAGAGGAAATAAAGGTCAAGCTATCCTTAGGCACATAAGAGTGGTCAAGTGCTGCCTACATAGTCTAAAAAGACCTTAGACTAATGTAGTTCTCACAAGAGAATAAAGGATAATGATGATGTTGTTGATGATGATGATGATTAGGGATTAAAGGATGATATTAGTGATGATAAAATATGAATTAGAGAGGGGATGATGATAAAATATTGGATGTTAGTTGGATGGGTTATAATGGAGAGAAGGATGATGAGATAAATCCATCACAAATGTCATAAAGCTCATCATAGTCTAAGTAATCCAAAAATATGGCACTTGGTAGTATGCCCCATGATATGGATATGACTAAGAGGACATTGTGCCAAAGTGCATGGGAAAGTACCGAAATCTGCATCCTTGAGGGAAATTTGGGTGTCTCCATAACATCCTCATTCATTTTCCATTTATACAAAAAGAGACACGATGCAATCAAAAATTAAGATAAACAAGATATATACAGTAATATAAACAAGACAAATAACAAATAAGCAACATATACATACATACATACATACATACATACATACATACATACATACATATATATATATATATATATATATATATATATATATATATATATATATATATATATGCAATACCCCAATGTCTTGCGTAATGATGGGATGAGGTATTGGGTGAGGGTTTGGTCTAGGATGATCATGATTTGGATTAGGACTAGGATATGGATGCAGATATGAATTTAGGATGTTGCCCCTAGTTTAGGATAGAATGATGGAGGATGGGAAAAGTTATTTAAATATTGATTTAGTCTTGAAATCAAATCAAAAAGTGGTCAAGGAAGGTGATTAGATAAGTGATGAACAAGTATTACTAAAAAACAAGGCCTTGAATGAGTTCAATTTAAAAAAGTGACTAAGAGGTGATGGGATCAAATACCTTTCACACTAGCAAAGAGTGATTGGATGGGTTTTAGACATGAAGAGGTAATGATAAGGACAATGATGGGATCAATTACCTTCTATACTGGCAAAGGTTAATTGGATGGGTGATAGATATGAAAAGGCCTTGATAAGAAGTGATTGGTGCCAGTTTAAAAGCCTGACAAGGTGATGTATGCCAATAATACTTAGCCAAAAAGATGATGAAATGATGGGTGACCATTTAGATCAAGTTTTAAGACTAAATGTGGTATCCAAAGATGGGATGGATAGGAAGATAAGAGATAGATAGAGATAGATGCCACTAGGGGATTGTGGATAAGACAAGACACCATGGACTATATTTTTTTTGTGGATTTTTCAAATTTTATAGTTTTTAGGGTTTTTTGACATTTTTTAAATTTTTAGGATTTTTGGGATATATGTATGTACACTATAAATGGGGTTACTAGGAAAGGGAATACCAATCCTAGAAACCAAGAGAAGAATGGAGGGATGATGGATGGGATGATAAAGGATGACAATGATGGGGCCTAAGAATGAATGAATTAGGGATAGTTAATGACCACATCATGAAGGAACCAAATGATTATTTGCTTGAGTGTCCATTGGGAGATATGCCAATATGGTGTAGGGAAAATTATCAAGACACCTTCCACTTCCTTATAAAGTTCAAGATAGGAAGGAAGAGGAGATAACATGCATTGTATGATGGTGGATGATGGATCAATAGACAATATAACAAGGGACAAGATAATGAGTGATACATATAAGGTGGTTGAGGGATGTGAAAAGTGGGGAGGATGGAGAGGATATGAAATGGATGGATTTTACCCCAAGTGTTGAGGAATAATGTAGACAATATATTATTTTACCATGATGCCAAAACCGGTTTTCATCATGGTACTTTCCCAAAGCACCAGAAGACTAGTTTTCACCATTAGAAGAATGATTTTTTTTTGACCTTTTGATTTTACTGGGCATCTCTATTTATTAGATGATGGGTGAGATGAAAGGTGAGAAAAATTGATGGATCATTTAACCAACACCTGGTCTATGATGGATTCTAGATACTTGGATGTCCTAGTGGTCTTTAGTGATTCTTGATGGTGACCCCTCTAGATATCTAGACCATATATCATCTTTGCCCCTAAGAGAGACAATGCTACCTAGGAGGGTGATAGGAGGTATGGATTCAAATGGGTTTTGATAGGGATGTATGACACGTGAATAGATGATAGGAATTGATGGGATGATGGGTTCATAAGAGGATGGTGTGATGGGTGATGAAGGATTAAGACTAGTACTCACATACATCATTGGAGGAATTGGACATTCTTTATTTGATTGGTGCCATGTAACAAAAGACTATAGGAAATCCAAGACACTTTGACCATGTGGTTCATCTTTGATATATTTATTTGAGGGGTTATCAACCATGATTTTGACATTATTTGGATTTGAATTTGATTACCTCTTGGTGCTTGATTTTGGGCTTCACTAGGGGAGATTGATTATTTTGACTTTGATGGGTCCCTAACACCAGTTTATAGGCTTCACTAGGGAGAGATGATTTTGGATTAGGCCGATGATTTTATTCTTCTTGATTTTGAATAATGGAATGAAATATGACTTGATTATTATGATTGAATTTTTTAATATGGTCTTGGACCTTCATATTGGTGGCACACATTATGTTACTTGAGGAAGGGTCCAATGATTCATACTCCTATTCATCCTTATGGAGGGAGGTGATTAAGTGATCATCAATGGTGAGGAAAGGGTCCATGATGGATGAAGATGGTCATGAGGGTATGATGAGGTCAATGAGTGGTGATGGGTTAATATACTATTCATAGGGGTTCTTAGGAGACCTAGTTTTGACATTGGAGAAGATCTTCTCAAGATCAAGAAAAGGATCACTAGGACTAGATATAATGAACACATCTAAAATAGGATCAGATTAATTATAACAATCTTCAATAGATAAATATTGTAATAACTCATTTATGATGCCATAATCTTAATTCAAATATATGATTGGTAATGGATGGGAGGTATCTAGACTAGAGGTATCCTTATTATCAATATCTACTATCATATCAATGGGAGATGAGGTTAATATCTACAATATTATGATTGATGAAAATATGACTATTGATGAGTGGGTATAGTGATGACATATGATAAAAAAGATGTACAATAGAAACAATTATATATAAGAAGGTAAAAAAAGGATATAAAAGATGATGGGATAATGAGACAAGATGGTATGGGGATGATTAGGACTATGGATGAGATGGACTTAGGATAGAATGTGGATGGTAAGACAAGATGGGATTAGGATAGGTGGGTATGATTAAGAATAGGTGTATATGGTTAATCTAGGATGAGATGATAGATGGGATATAGACAATAAATTTAAGGGGGATGATGATAAGGATGATGATAACTAGGATAGGTAAGTGGATGGGGAAGATGATTGATGATGGGTGATATGGTAGACTAAGAGGGGATTAAGGATATACAAAAGGATAATATGTATAATTGGAAGACAAGCTATATAATGGGATGATGTTGAGTAGGATATGGACAAAGGATAATATAAAATGGATATATAAGGTGATAGGTTATGTAGATGATACAAAATGACTAGACTAGGATAATGATAATATGTACATGAAATGATGCAAGATGATGATTAGGATGTGGAGTGATGAGGTATGATTATGATGTGTATGAAAAGACTATACACACACACACACACACACACACACACACACACACACACACACACACACACACACACACACACACACACACACACACACACACACACACACACAGAATGTGATGAGGAGGATGTACAAGATGAAATGATATATGTGAGAGAATAATTAGATATAGATATATAAGATGTTATGATAGGGGTATGGGTGAATAAGTTTAAGACAAAATGGTAGACAAAATGAAATATAAACAGATGACACATATGAGGTGATAGTGAGATAGGGGTGGACAATATGATAGTTGAGATGGGTGAGTGGTGGGTGGAAACTTAAAAATGATAGGTAAGGAAATGAAGGGATAGGACTAGTATGATATTTAATATCATGGATTATGTACAAAGGGGATGAGACTAAAATATACAACATGATGATTAGGATGATCAATGATAAGGGGATATGGTTAGACTAAGATGTGATAGATGGGATTAAACAATGGATACAAGATGGTGATTAAGATATGCGAGTGGATGAGGTGATGGGTAGATATGGTTATATTGGGGGGGATGGAAAAGATGGTGATTAAGTAAGGGTATACAAGATAATGAGGTGATGACCAAGGATTATGGGATATTGTGAGACTAGAAAAGGATGAGGTGAATATGGTAAATAGGTGATGATGTGGACTTGAGTAAGGATATAAGATGTGATTGGGGTAAAGGTATGATTAAGGATTAGTGGGTATGATAAAGAGAAGGATATACAAAGAGATTATGTATAATGGTGACTAGGATATACAAAATGGGATGTGGGTGATGAGGATGTGGATCAAGATGAGGATGATGACAAGGATGATGAATATGATGTATACAAAAGGATGGTGAGGGAGATATGTACAAATTGATATAATGATGAGGATATAATGTAGAAGAGGATATGTGAAAAGGACCTAGATAAGATATGGATGAGTAAAAGGTTGACTCAACTCACAAATAGTATAAGTTTAACACAACACATACATAAGCAAGTAAGACACAACCTATGATTAATAAACTGATGGGTGTGTAACCTGATGCCCATACCATCTAATGGATACACAGGTGAGGCTATAGGCTAGTGACCCATTATGAAATCAATCAAACCCTCTCAACCCTACTTATACTTGATAGCTACTTTAATACTAATACTAACACCTATAGTGGAATACTTATTATGATCAAAAGGTGCTATACTAGGTTAAATGGGCTCTTTAGGGGCATCCCTGATATACATAAAGGTACATTAGGGCCCAAGTCCATATAGGGTGTTGTCTAATTCCTGGTGTAGAGAGTTAACTCTTCCCCTTCATAGATGACCTATATGGGGTCAACCACTTAGCCTAACAATATTTGTCCCTAATTGTTATACTCCATTGAAACACATAGTTTGGTTAGTTTTCAGTGATGAAATCCACAACACTAACCCCTATAGACTAAGTCCATGCAAGGGTGTCAATTCCACGTCATGTACTATCCTAGGGAGAGGGGTTAACAAATAGGAAAAAACACAATACAATTAATTAATCGATCTAATTACCTATGTGTGAGGAGCATGATATGACAAATATATAAAAATCAACACTCATAATTATATACAAGGAATTATTTTTACAAGAAATATATACACATAATAAGATGATGTGAATTATTTTTACAAGAAATATATACACATTATATATATATAAATATATATATATATATATATATATATATATATATATATATATATATATATATATATATATATATATATATATATATATATATAATGTAAAAGTGATGTGAAAAGTGCCAAAATGGGTCTTTGACTAATGGCTTGCAAGCACACAAGTTAGTAGTTTGATATGGCCTTCAAGAAAGGTAACCTGCAAAACAAAATGTTAGAACCAAAATACGACTTGCAAGATGATGTTTAGCAAAGATGACCCCTACAAGAAATAATATGTTAGTCAAATATGCCTTAATAAAAGACCCCTAAAAAATCATGGTTTGGCTCTATAATTTCTTTAGGGTGAGCAAGACATGACACAGGGGTCTGGGGGTAGTATCCCCTAGTAGGGTCACATGGCAGCACCCCTTGTGGGGTCAAGGGGCAACACCCCTTATGGGGTTAAGGGGCAGAGCCCCTAACATTCTCCTTGTTGTGATATAGGGTGGGGTTGAGGGGTAAAACCCCTCACCGATAAAGCTAATTTGGGATTTGTGGGAGGATTAGAGCGACTCAAAAAATGATCTAAAAAAGGACCAAATTTAATGCAAAAATGGCTACAAAATCATAATTGCATAGTGCAAAACTATAACTTGCAGGACAAAACTATGACTAGGAGAGTTATAAGATTATAAATGTTAGCTAACCATTGCAGTTAACCACAAAACTATGACTATTTAGATAAAATCGCTACTAGGATCAATAATATCACAATTTACTATATAATGAAAACTATAATTTTATGATAAAATACAAAACCATGACTCATAATGACAAACTTGCTACTCTAATCAACAATGTCATGACTAATAGAAAATTCCAAGTTGTGATATTGTAGTCCTAAATTAAAATAATATATAAATTTCCTAAGTAAAGATAAGTCTAGAAAATTAAAAATAATTACAGGGTTTTGGTTTAAATACAATTATTTATGATAAAAATACTATCAAAGTCTGATAGGAATCCTAACTATTCCTAACTATAAAGCCACTACTAAGAATTATAATGCCACTATTTGTAGGGAAACCCCATGACTGAGGTAGTCTAGAGGATGGATATTTAGAGAATCTTCTTGCTCCTGTGCTTTACCAAAACCCTACAAGATAGAAAATGCCCCTTATAAGTAGATTGTCTTCAAATATAAATGGAGATTAAGTTGACTATGTGGAGGAATTATTACAAAATTTATTAACAAAAGAAGGATCCTCTTCAGATTTACAACTTACTGAACTTGACCTCCTTACTGTTAGAAACTTGAAAGCCCTACAAAATGACAATAAAAAAGTGACAGGGGTAGGACTTTACTAGTTTTTGATGATTATGCAATACTACTATTTAAATTTACAATATCATGATTATCAAAATAATACTGCTATTGAGACAATCATGGGATTATCAAAGTAAGATAACTACCTAGACTTCAAATGATTCCCCTTTATGTCCTGCACATAGAATCAATAACAATAGATAAATAACCTATAGGTGTAAAGGGTTAATAGAGACAGGATATATTATGGACCCAACTAGTAAATTTAATAATACCACTGTTGAAAATGACAACCCCATGATTACCCGAGAAAACTCGTGACTGGGTACGTGGAAGGATTGTCAAAAATGACTTGTAGGATAAAACCATTAGTGGTTTTACAAAATTATAACTAGAATTGACAATCCCATGCCTAGCAGGGCAAACTTGTGACTATCAAAGTTGAGGTATTGTTAAAGGCCAAAAAACCTACACAGTTAAGAAAATAGTTAGCGGTTAAACAAGTGGTTAGAACAAAACTATGACTCATGGGGGAAATACTATGACTACCTTAGATAATATTATGACTATCAAAGCAATATCGTGACTACAACCTGTGCATGTAAACTTTCAAAATCTTGAGATTTTCTTTATCTAGATGACCCTGTAAGATAGCAAAAAACACATTAAGAAGAAAAATTGATTAAATGGAAGAAGGATGGTCCCACTGTGGTCACCAAAATGTAGTAGGATTTTGAGCACACTATGAATTTAAATAAGCTAAATCCAACTCAAAATGCAAACTACGTATTAAGAAAGATTTATAAAACAAATTAAAATGATAAAAAGCTTACCAAATCCCTTGTTTTATGTTACTTCCTTTCAAGATTTGAAAGTGGATGATTATACTCAGATTGAATCCATGATAGCTTGATGTTGGATTATGATAATGGATGCTTTGATGGTTGATTATGGATTTGCTATAAGATATCTAGGATCATTTTGACATGATTTTGGTATGGACTTCTTAATTGGTTTGAGGGTGGAGGGAGAGGTTATATAGATTTTAGGAGGGAAAATCAAGGGTTTTTATTTGAATTTAGGGAGATGAGATCAATGGCTCTAGATTATCTAAAGAATATTAAATTCCTTGGGAAACTTTTAGATTAGAGGTTTCTAGAGACTTGGAGCGAAGTCTCCAATTCTAGAGATTTCTCCATTATCTTAGGGATAATGGAGGATTAGGTGGGGGATTATCTGAGGATAAGAGACATAGGGATGTAGGAAAGGCTAGGGTGTAAGTTAGTAGGTGGGTAGGTGGGGTTATGGGAATTTTAAATTCCCATATAATAGATAAATAAGATTAGATTAGGATGGGGAGATCATTAGTGAAAATTAATAAAGAGATGGGATGAATAAGGTTAGTAAATGTAGGATGATGGAAGAGAATATTAGATATATTGCTAGAAATAGGATAAATTAGTAAAATAAAATACTCTAAATGGAATTAGTATCTACTAATATGAATATTAGTCGACTATAATGAAGCGAGTGATTTTAAGTGTACACAGGAATAAAACATCTAGAAGTGTCTAAATTTTTATTACTACTTGTTTTAATAATTGTGCACACAAGAATCAATCTTCAAATTAATTAACCTCTTCTTCTTCTACTTGGTTCTTAGGCTCTTATTTTATGGCTTCATTATCATTTTCATCATCCACTACAACACCTTAATGTTTTTTGGTCTCCATAGACTCTAAACGGTCTTGCATTCCTCTCATCATCTCTTCCAAGTCTCAAAGTATTGATGCTCTTGTTATTCTAAGAGGTCTTGTAATGAAATCTCCTTTGTGTTCCCTTTCCATGAAATAAAATAATACACACTACACCTTATACCTAAAACACCATGGTTGGAATATGCCTTCTTTGCTTTCTACCCACACTCATAAATGTGAAAAACACACTACACATGCTCACTTGTAAGGAAGAAACCTTTATGTGATACTTAATGATATAATCACATATGGGTCTTGAAGAAGAGATGACTTAGACCACACAACCTTCATAATTACACATTCAATAATAGATTGCATTAAAATGAAACAAAAATAACAACAACAACAAAAATGTTCTTTATTTTATTTTTAAGGATAAATATATAACTTTCACATAAACTACAACAACATGCATGCTCAAAGGAGATGCATTACAATAAAAGATGTACTTATTTTTTTAATTTCTAATTCATTATCTCTACAAGTTTAGATATCTATCTCTTAGCTCTTCTATACAAAATTCAACTCATTTCTTGATGTCAACTAACATATACTATTCATAATTTTAGGAGAATTTTTATATAGGCACAAGACACATACACTTACAAGTGTACATCACAACCAACCCAACAACCCACTACAAACATCTAATAGAAGATACAGTCTCAATAAATCATAACACATCACATCCATAACACATTATTATGTGTCATAATTATTATGTACCCATTACAATCTCAATAATCTATAATGCAACATGATATAGCACATCATGTCATTACACATCATGACACATTACATCACAATAAGATGATATTCATAAGGATTCAAAGAATATTTCACACTAAATAAGTTGTGCAAAGATAATAACTCACAAGCCTAAGTCATAAAAATTCACAAAAAAAATCTACATGCCCATAAATATAAACAAGATAATGATAGCTTCATAAGACAAGATTGCACATGATTACTTGGGCATCATAAACTTCGTTTCTTCCTCTTTGTGTGGATATTTTGAATTTATGAAAAACTATGTCAAGCCTACCAAATAGACTTACACAAAACTATACAAGTGATGGAAATTTATGTGCATTAATAAGGTTGCACGAAAGAACATATGTGCACACAAAGGTTATACAAAACAATATAGTAAACTTGCATGCAACAATACTTTCACGCAACTTAATACTACTTATTTTCTATTCTAAGTATTTTTGTTTGATGTTTTAATACTTGTGAACCCAGATGCTCTTGCATCATATTAAAAAATTTCAAATGTATTCTCATAAACCATAGGTGTTTTAGCTATAAAGATCTATTTTGTCTCTCTCTCTCTTGCATGTGTGCTTTTTTTGTATTTTCTTACTGTGGATAAACAAATCCCTTTGGCCAATATAAATTTAAGATATACTTATAGTGTAATTTTTTTATTTTCTCAAATCCATGATTACATAATACAAAACCCTAATATGTTATTAACATTTATTGTTGAATATACTTAAATGATATACACCATTTTCAAATATATCAATTACATCTTCAATATTTTTGTAAGAAAAACTTGATTCTCATTTCAAAGTTATAGAAATACCCAAATTTTAAATGTAAAATGAGAATGGTAATCCTTGTGTTCATTTACAATCAATTTATGATTCATATCATATCTTTATAAATAATAATGAAATCTTCAAGAAATTATCTCCTTATAGTTTATAATGGATTTTTCTCTTAAATTATATATCATTTACCTTTAAGCTCCCTCTAAAATTTTCAAATCCTAGCCATATTGGCCTTAGGGTTTCATGTATTCATTGTTTGAGTGTTTTTTTTCATAGCTTACATAATGATTATATTCTCACCCATAATTTAAATTCTAATCCCCCATTTAGGTTTTTAATGATTATGGGTGAAATATCAATATAGTGTTTCATATAAAGAAGAATACTTTTAATATAAGGCATGAAACACTATATTGATATTTCACCCATAAGCCCCTAGAAGTAAAATGTGTACAAAATATTATGACTTGATGGAACAACTTCAAAATAGTGAAGAAAATTATATGTCCTTAACTTAATAAAAATATCAACCACTTACAAACAAAGATTTGAAATGAAACTAATGTATTATTTAATTCACAACCTTTTCATTTTTGATACAAATATCTGATATTTGAAAGATTATGAGAACATGAGAACTTTTAGAATAAGGAAATACCTCCAAATTATGTTTTTTCATCTATTTGTCCTTGCACATCCAAAGTGTTTATAGATAATAGAGGAATTAATAGAGTACTTATGGATAATGTTTTTTATATGTAGAGGAATCAAAAGAGTTCTTGTGAATAATGGCTTATGGTTGAATACTTGTAGTGAAAGATTTAATCAACAATTTGGGATGAATGTGAATAATTTTAGAAAATAAAATGTAACCATAAAAGGCTTTGGAAACCAAATCAAAGATGTTATTTCCATAATTACATTGAAATCCATTTGGGATAAAAAATATTATATATTTTGTGCCAAGTCATTCTCAATAATTTAACTTATAATATTTTACTAGGGATACATTAATTTCATGTTATGGGGGTTATACCCTTTATTTTGCATAGATGCTTACAATTTCAACATGAGGTATTATTTGCACAAGCTCGGTTGATGATAAACCATTGCAATTTTATAAAATGGTTAGATCTCAATAAAATATTGTGCCTTATTGAGATAAAAATAAAAAATGGTTATTGAATCTAAATATGACTTATAATATTAAAAACATAGCATTTGATTTTCGAGAATGTAGCAATAACAAAGAAAAATATTTGGGGAATGATGAAGTTGACGATATTAATGAAAATTTGAGGAAAATAATTTTCACTTCAATTAATCTACAGGAGGATACTTTGGATATTGATTTATTTGGTATTATTTCTCTCTTTATGTAACTCCCAAAGTTTATGGTAGGCAAAGTGATGTTTTAATAATCATGGAATTAAAAACAACTAAATAAAATGGTAAATAACTAATGAAAAATGATTGCTATTTCATAAGTGATAATATAAAAAATGCTAATACCACACAAAGTGAGCTAGAGTAATGTGGATTTGGATTGAGTTATGCACAAAAGTTGGAATACAAAGGTTAACAAAACCAATTATTTCATTCAGTTTTAAAATATAGAAGGAATTGACCACAATAAGAATATGTCTCTTTTTTACATGCATGATGAAAGATATGATGATTCACATGAGGATTTTTAGTATGATGGTATATGCATGATCTCTTATAAATAAACCTAGAAATGCAAGATCATGAATATTTATCCTCAAACAATTGATTTATAAATGAAGCATGAGATACCATGTGTTGATACTTTCTCTAATGGTGGAGCCTCATCTAAACTTTTGAGAACCAATGCAAATTTACCTCCATGCTATCATAAATATATATTTTCTAATTATTTGAATGACTATGCTCACTTTCATAAAAAAACAACCTCCACATAATGTTATTATGATATTAACTTTGTTTATTTAGTTATTTTGCCTACCCTACCTCGTGCAGAAGATAATTTTGACTTGCTTTGTAAATACATAATTGATTTCAATAATGGTACTCTTAAAACTCCTAAGATATTGAAACTTAGTGCTTCACTAACTATTGAATAAAAAAAAATGTATGATGATTTATTGATTGAATATGGAGATATTTTTTGCATGGTTATGTACAAATATTTCTACTTTATCTACTAATGTTATTATGCATAATCATGATATTTATCCTGATGTTAAACATGCAACATAAAAGATTATAAAAATGTACCCTATAGATGTTATTTTAGTTAAAGAATAAATTCAAAATTAGATTTTTATATGTTTTATCATACCAATTGTTTACTCTACATGGATTTCAAATGATTAACCCATTAGGAACCAAATGGTGGCATTAGAATATGTATTTAATGTCATTATATTTTTGTTAAAGGTAAAGTTAGATTTTTGAAAGGGACCTTTTCATTTTACAAAGAGAACTTTTACATAATTTGGAGCTTTAAACCAGAATTGGACACAAATAGGGGCCTAGTCCCCAAAGACCATACCACCAACATTAAACCCCTCAGACACCTGAGAAACCAAAACCATACTAAAAAGGACAAGGAAGAGAAAATCGCATCAAAACTACTAGGGAGGACAAGCCAACAAAATGTTGGAACCAATCATGATAATAATAAATCATGTCCTAAAGATAATTTTAATTTACCTAATATTGCCATGGTATTTAACTCTATTATTAGACATAGTAACACATTTTAATTATTACAAATTTTACCTTGTTACTTCTTAGTTAAATTATATTTTTAAATCTCATTTCCTTTCACTTTGTTGACCAATTTTAGAGCATATTTTCATGGTTTGTTTGCTCTCTCTTCTCTTATTTCATTTGGTTATTATTTAGGTAACTTGTCTCTCTTTTAGTTTATGGTTTTATGTGTTATTTCATTTTCAAGAATGTTTGGATTTAATATTGTGCCTTTACTCTCATTTGTGATTATTATGTCACTAAAGTTTTTCTTTCAAAATTTTCAATGTTCTCCTATGCTTTTATGTGCTTGAAATCTGTAAGGACTTCTACATTATAAATAAATAATCATTCCAATGTGAGCATAATAGAATATTCTAAAGGAAAAAGTGGATGAATGAGATTCATCTTACTTCCTTAATTTATTATTTTTAACTTGATTTGGATAATTGTTTGGAGCAAAATTTTAAAAAATCAAAAATATATTTTTTAGTTATTTATACATTTTTGTGTTTTAAATTTTCAAGGTTGTTTAGTCCAAAATTTAGACCCTAAAATTTAGTTGGGTGCCATAAATAGTGGTTTTAGTTATGTATTCAAGGCACCTAAACTAGTTCTCTTGGTGATATTTCCAACTCTTACAATTTTATGTTCTAATCAATGAATGAGGAGATATCCTCCAACAAGTGGAACTAACAAAATAATGACATCATTAACCAAAATTCAATTATTTTTAAACTTTTATCCATTTATTTTTAGTTATAATGTGGATCATGTCATCTCCATGTAAGGTGACCTTTCAGTTTGCATTTGGAACCCTTCATTTAATATTTTTATTATCTTTCAATTTTTACATTATATAGCTATAATATAGCTAGTATGGAATGTAAAATGTGAAATGCATACATATACTATATAGAGATTAGTATTTTTGTATATATTCTCATTTAAAAGAAATTACCAATTTTTTACAATTTTAGTTATGTAAATTTTAGTTATACTTATGTAGCCCCTTAAATTTCATAGTTAATAGGTTGTCCACCAAATCACATACTTAATTCAGATCATTGGTTTTAGAGTGGTTTGTTCCATTATTGCATGTCCCATCACTTTAGTTTGGAATATAATAACCATGATATTGATACTTGTGGTCCTTCATATTATATTCTTTGTCACTTTAAATAAATTTAGATGATAGAGGAGGAAATGTGAGATCCTTTTGAAATATATTCTTGATGAAACACTCAAAAAGAAGAGGAGGGATAGATGGCACAATTTGATGTGAGTCATACATGAGGCTATACACACACCATCATCAAGTAATCCTTTCAACTTTATGGGTCTAAAAACCTTAAAGGTACAAGTAAATTTTAGGATTCCTCAGTTTAAAGGAAAAATGATGTTGGCAAATTGGATTTGTGGCTCGACTAGATAAAATCACATTTCTCTATGAATAATTTATTTGGTAATGAAAATATAAAATTTTCTCTCTTGAAAGCCTATTTGTGTAGAGACACCTAATTTTGATGCAAGATTAGTTATTTTATATGGTATTACTATATATATCATTAGTTCATATTTTAGACACATAAAATTAACCATTAAGTGTTTAAAAATGTTCAATCTTGATATCCTTACCTCACTTGGCCCATTTTCTATTCCACTAACTTATAATCTCTACAAAAGCATACACTACTCTATGAACTATGTTATAAATACTCAAAACATCATTTAGATATCCCTAATATAATTGCATGCATATGTTAGACATTTTACATCAGTCTATGTCCTTCTAGGATAGGACCACACTAGGTCAAATAAGGTCACACTACGACCTTGTCCACTAGTGTGGACTTTCCCCCCTTGCTCTAATGGTAAATTTTTAAATTTGAGATGTTTCACTTAACCCCTTATATGCATTTAGTAATGTTATTTAGCATAAATATTTAAAATAATCCCATATATAAGCAAATCAAACCTTCTCCAAACACATCTAGCAATCACTTGGAAATTCTACTACACATTGAGCTAAAGAGCACTATTTATTCCAATTTCAATTTTGTTGCATTATAACAATCATAAGACAAGTTTGTATATATTTATTACAGGTTAAAGATATCCATTATCAAGATTTTAAATCCATCTATTAGTTACATTCATATAGTTTCATAATCACAAATCACACTCTCACCTTAGGAGGGAGAACTATATTGGCCTGAGGCCCATTTGTGCTATGTAGGAAAAACTCAAATTACATAGGGATTTCTGAGGATAGCTTAGATATTCCCCTAATCCTATTCACCCATTTTGGCATTTGATATTTATTGTGTTTTATGTGTAAGAACTAGTATTTCATTTTTATAGGTCTTTCGTGCAACAAATTAAGAGACATGACTAATCAATAAACCCTCTAAAGTAGTCATTATTAACCATTTTTTGGTCATTTAGATTAAAAAGTGGGCATCCACTCTTTTATGCATAAGTCTTCAATCCATGTTTTGGCTAAAATCATTCATCAAGGTTCCCTGTTAGACCTGTTCCATGAAAAAAACAAGTGTTTACCTCATTTCATTTAACCAAGTGTATTTCAGGTTTGTCAAGAGGCCTTACTTAAGGAACTTTATAAGTTCTTTCCAAGGACTTGATTTAGTCTAAGCAGCTTGAAAAGGTAAGGAATTTCCTCAGAGGGTACTTTGACTGCATGTAGGGAAATTGCAAAAGTTTTGAAGGGTAAGTGTCGTTATGGAGGGAATTTGGTCAAAAAAGTGGACCATTTCCATTTTTTTGAAGGGTACTTATGAGCTCAAATGGCCCTTATGGAGGGAACTTTAAGAAAGCAAGGGATGAAGACAAAATCCTGAAGGGCACTTGCCCTTCGGGAAAAGCTAGTGCCAAAAGAAAGAATTCCTTCAGATATTTTGTTTGAAGGAAAGTTTGGGAAAAAAGGGCCAAAACAAAAGAGAGATCAATGATGAATTCCTTTAGATATTTTGTTCGAAGGAATTCAAAAACAAAAGCTTGAAAGCTCAAAAAATAAATGAATGAGCAAGCAAAAAAAGGAACCTAAGAGAAAAGAAAAGCCAAGATTGAAGGAAAATTAGCTTGGGCAAAGACAATGGAAAAGACAAAACTTGAAACTGTTCCAGCTACTAACAAAGACAAAGGGTAAAATTAATGACTAATCAGAACAAGACAAGTGGCATGAGCAACTCAACAAAGGGAGTTAATAAATTTGGGTGGAAAATATATATTAAAAACTGATAAATAGATTAGTTTTTGAACTATAGAGGAGAGCAGCCTGTGTTTTCATTCTTCACCATTAATGCACAACCAGTTGCACCCAACATTGAAGAGAGCATGGTCTAGCCATAACAACTTGGGGATGGCTTTGTCAATTTCTAGAAGGAGTATCCCATGCTTTTGTAGGCCCAAGACAGTAAGGGTGATGACTTGGACATCTACATCATGGCTCTCCCATACGTAGTTTGAAGAATATGATAGTATCATGGTCTCTTATCTCATAAGTGTTTGAATCTAGCATGGGTCTCCTTTCCTTCTTCTATCAACATCTTGCTCTATATAATTGTAACTTCTCATTTTGAGAGGACTTGTATGGTGAATCCCTGAAGGAATTTAGCTTGAATCAAAAAAAGCATTTTTACCTCCATTTGAGGTTGTACTTTTGCATATATCTATGGTTTTATTTTGTGTTAAGTCATTTTCTTTTCATGCTTTTGTAAGTTTATTCCAACATATCTAGTGCATAGTGATTTTATTTTTTTGTAGGTTACAGGAAGTGTCTTGAGTGAGTATAGGCAAGTGAATGGGCTAATCAATAGTGTGTTTAAAACACCTCTTGTTCTAGTTTCTTCCTCCCTATATATTCATAGGACCCCCTACTAAAATGCTGATGCAAGGAAGTTTTTCTCACCTAAATGAAGTGTATGCTTACTATCCATGGTTTAAAGTATATACCAAAGCTAAGTAGACCAATTATTTTGGTGCATCACCTCCTAGCTTAGGTCCCATTTTTAGTATTTTCTCTTCCTTTTCATCCCCCCCATAATTAGTAGTAGGAGATCTAGGGCCTCAAGGTGCATCTGTTAGGATCTTAGAGTACAATTGATTACTTTTTTATAAGCAACTAAACACGAAATTGAAACCAGAAGTAATAAGTAACTAGAAATTAGAAACAACAAATAATAGGAGATACAATAAACAACCAATCTGTATTGAACTCTTTTAGAAGGAAATACAATGAAAAAATCTCTCTCTCCTCACCTCGCAAATGTACAGTAATTCTCCCTCAAGTGTTCTCTCTCTCTCTCTCAATCAATTACAATCAACTCAATTACTGAATTATACATGCTATGAGGATCTAACCCTACTATATAGTATACTACAACACTAGGGTTCATGAGCCATGCATTTTCCACCCTTAGATCCACCTCTTAAATCAAAGGCTCAAATTTGTTTGGCTAAAAATAACAATTTTGGAAATGCACAAAAGTTAGTGTTGATCTAAAGATGACCGATGCCAGTCGACCCCTAACTGATGCTGGTCAACCCCTAATCAATGTCAGTTGGTTCTGACTGATGTCAATTACTGTGTAAGCCCAGCAACCTCCACATTAGCTCATTAGTGAAGCTTTTAGCTGCACAACTCAACAATCTCCCACTTGGAGATAAATAGTTGCACCTGTACCTGTACAACAACATCCTCTAAACATCTCTGGCTTGTTTCTCCCTCTTCAAGTTCAATCTTGAAGACCAACAAAAGTTGAATGAAGATTCAACTTCTCCTTTGCAATTGGCTTTGTTAACATATCAGCAGGGTTCTTATCCATATGGATCTTTTCCAGCTTCAACTATCCATCCTCCAATACCTGTCTAATGAAGTGGTACTTACGCTGTATATGTTTGGTTCTTGAATGAAAGGCTGAATTCTTTGCCAAATGAATTACACTTTGACTATCACTGTATAATCTGCAACTCTCTTGCTCCTTTCCCAACTCTTCCATGAACCGAGTCATCCAAATCATTTCCTTGCTAGCCTCTGTGACTGCAATGTATTCTGCCTCTATAGTAGACAAGGCAAAAACCTTCTGCAACTTTGAAATCTAGCTAACCGCTATTCCACCAATAGTGAACACATATCCTGTGGTGCTTCTCCTACCATCCAAGTCACCTGCCATATCTGAATCTACATACCCATGTAGAGAAGTGTTTGACCCTCCATAGCATAAATGCCTACTGTTGGTCCCTCTCAAATATCTAAGAATCCACTGAACTACTTTCCAGTGTTCCTTTCCTAGATTGGCCATAAACTTGCTAACAACTCCCATTGCTTGGGCAATATCTGGTCTAGTACATACCATTACATACATCAAGCTCCCAACTGATGAAGCATATGGAACTCTACTCATGTACTCAACCTCCTCATGTGATTTGGGACACTATTCTTTGCTCAACTTGAAGTGTCTAGCCATAGGTGTGCTTACCGGTTTTGCATCCTACATATTGAACCTCTCCAACACCTTATTCACATAATCCTCTTAAGACAAAATTAGACTATGATTTTTCCTGTTTCTCTTAGTACTCATGCCAAGGATTTTCTTTACTGCTCATAAATTCTTCATGGCAAATGTGTGAGCTAATTTTACCTTAAGCTCATTAATTTCTTGCATGTGTGAACCTACAACAAGCATATCATCTACATATAGTAACAAGATAATATAACTACCATTATCCAATCTATTAAAATAAACACAATGGTTAGATTGACATTTACTAAAGCCATGCTCTATCATAAACCTATCAAACCTCAAATACCATTGTCTTGGAGCTTGCTTAAGACCATATAAGCTTTTCTTTAACCTACACACAAGTTTCTCCTTACCTTTGACCTCAAAACCTTTCAGCTGATCCATATATATCTCTTCATCCAAATCTCCATGAAGAAATGCTATCTTAACATCAAGCTGCTCAAGATGCAAATCCTCAATAGCAACTAAAGACAATGCAATCCGAATAGAAGTCATCTTTACTATAGGTGAAAAAATTTCACCAAAATCAATACCTGGTTTCTATGCAAATCCCTTTAATACCAACCTAGCCTTATGTCTCATTTGTCCATTTTCTCCTTCCTTTAACCTATATACCCATTTGTTTTTAGTGCTTTGCTCCCACTCAATCAGAAACCCCTGTGAGTGAATTATATAATCAACAAACACTAACACGCTCTGATACCAGTTGTTAAGATCTTAGAGTATAATTGATTACTTTTGTATAAGTAACTAAACACAGAATTGAAACTAGAAGTAATAAGTAACTAGAAATCATAAACAACAATAATAAGAGATACAAGAAACAACCAGTCTGTATTAAACTCTTCTAGAAGGAAATACAATGAATAAATCTCTCTCTCTTCAAACCTCATAGATGTAAAATAATTCTCCCTCAAGATTTCTCTCTCTCTCTCAATCAATTACAATCAACTCAATTACTAAATTGTACATGCTATGAGGATCTAACCCTACTATATAGTATACTACAACACTAGGGTTCATGAGCCATGCATTCACCACCCTTAGATCCACCTCTTAAATCAAAGGCTCAAATTTGTTTGGCTAAAAATAACAATTCTAGAAATGCATAGAAGTTGGTGTCGATTTGAAGATGACCGATGCTGGTCAACCCCTAACTGATGCCGGTCGACCCCTAACCGATGTCAGTTGGTTCTGATCGATGCTGATTACTGTGTAAGCCCAACAACCTCCACATTAGCTCATTAGTGAAGCTTTTAGCTCCACAACTCAACAACATCAAGGGGAGCTAGCTCTTAATCTAGAGATTCATCCCTCATGTTTTCCACCCATAGTAAGAGGGATGTCTCCATTATGTCACATGGATGAAGAGAGTTGAACCTCCCTTCAGAGGGTGTAATCCACTACATCAATAGTTTTTGGCATGCCTGATGGGACTTTTTCTATGTCTTACAAGTTTTAGGATTGGTACTAGTCTTGATTTTGTTAATAAATCCAAAATAAGGAGCTATATTTAGCACCTGGTGAATCCAAACCAAGTCTCTGGTTAATGACTAGCCTGGCATCCCATGCCAAAGGTCACTATAATATCTTCTTCTAGGGGTGTCCCTTTTGAATTTGTTGAGTTACCTTTGAACTCAACAAAAAGGCTGAGATTTGAAAATACCCACCCTTACATAATAAGCCATTTTCATAAGCTAGCCATAAAATATACCTACTCAAGAAGACCCCTATTGAATCCTTTCACAACCATAGCAACCCTTAGGGTTTTCCCTTTTGTGGCCTTCAATGGTCAAAGTCCCTTGGGCCTTCACTAGTATGACCCAATTCTAGGGACAACTCTCAAAAGTGTTCCTCACATTAGTAGAGAGGGCCCAATCATTTCTATTGAGCATATTAGAAACATAACAAACCTTTGCAGTATCCATAATATCAATGAAGAAAATGTAGCCATTAAATTGCTAGCCTTTTCCTTAAAAGGGAAAGTTCTACACTAGTATGGGACCTTGCTTATGAACTCAATTGGCTCATGGGATGAGTTAAGGACCATCTTGACCAATAAGTTTGGGGGAAAAAGTGACCATTTGTCTCTAGCTAAGAAATTAACCACCATGAAGAGAGCCCCAAATGAGTTTATGCAAGATTTTTACACTAGGTTCCAAAATACTCGGGACAGGATCCCAATTCTTGTGAGGCCAACCCCAAGCTATGCTTTCCTTTTCTACTTGAAGGCCTTGAATAGTGACATTACTATCATGATATAGTCCATGGGTGGAAACACTTTACCCGATACTTATGAGATAGCCATAGCTACTAAAAATTACCTTGTTCAAGTAGGAAAGATAGCTCTTAGACCTTCTATGCCACTCTTTCCTGATTTATAGCCCTTAGTCCAACTTACTTTGCCCACACTAGCTCCTCTACCTAATAAAGAGAAGCCAATTGCTACCCCTGCAAATGACATCCATGAAGTTAAGAGCTTGTTGTAGACTATTACCAATGAGTTAGTTGCCCTAAAAAGACAATAAGCTCAAAGTTATATGCCAAATAAAGGCTACTAGTAGTTTAGGCAAGCAAATAGACCTCCATTCCAGAATTATAATAAAGGGCAAGGTCAAATTACACATGTCAATCCTTATCAAATATATAATCTAAATGCCCCTTCATCTTCCAAGGCTCTTGTCCCCACTAAAAATAATTTGGTGTAGGAGCAACCCAACTATCCACCCTTGGAGCATGGCCAAGAACATGTTTATGCCAGTGAGCTACCAAATCAAAGTATGACTGCACAAGATGATTAGGCAGCCCAATTCTTAAATTTTGAGATGTCAAAACATATTGGGATAGACATTAAATAGGCTCAATCTAATTCCACTCTTATGAATCACTTGGAAGGAGAGTTCTACGCAGTCAACTATGTGGGGAACACAAGTAATCAGAATATTGGTGTTACATCCAACACCAGGTCTAAAAGGAGAGCCATTGATGAAGCTTAAGCAACCACTCAAGCACTTACTACATCTCCTTCACCCAATCAAGTAGGGAGTATACCTAAAATATCCCCAAGAGCATAAGCAAATCAAAATTTTCTCAATTTCAGGCCAACAGTTGTATCTTCAGCTCCTCAGGTTGTACCACAGGTTATGAATGTTCTTAAGGAGAGCTCTAAAGGGGGAAATCCTTCAATCAGTGTGGTGGACCAAATGAAGAATCTGCACATGAACATCTCATTATGGGATTCTTCAGCACTTCTAGGATAAAAAGATATACTCCAAAAGGAATTATATGGGCTAGGTGAGCAAGCTATCCCAACAAGAAATGATAATGTGTTGGTAGTAAATGGGGCTTCTCCCATGGCTAGTCAAGCAAAAAAAGTTGAGAAGGTCCCCCCTTTTTATTTGTCCCTAATTATTGGTGATTTCTTGGTTCATAATTGTATCATTGATAGTGGAGTAATCACCTCAGTTATGCCTAAATGCATAGCTGATAAGCTAGGCCTCAAGTATGAACAAATTACCAAAGGATTTCTACAGTTGGATGAATCACTAGCTAAGACCTTGGGAGTGGCAAGAAGCTTGAATCTGACTCTCCATGCCTATCCAACCTTCTCAATTCGCCATGATGTGGTAGTGGTAGATGTTCCTCCTTACTTTGATCTTTGCTTGACAAGAGATTTCACATCCAAGATAGGTGGATACTAAAGTGAATATTGAGTCATAGCCCATCCACAAGGATCACCTAGAGCCATACTCACCCAAAGTGGCAAATGTAAACTACACAATCATTGGTGAATAAGAGCTCTAGGTGGATCAATCTCCATCATCTTCCCTTGTAGGATTTGCTGACCTACTCCTAGATGAATGGGGAAATGATAACTTTGAGCATGATCCTCAAATGTTCATTGAAGAATCTAGTCTTGGAGTCTACTGCATACATGAGAAAGATGATTTCATACTAAAATTGATGAGGATAGATTAAGAGGACTGTGGTTTGTGGCAGCTATTGTTTGATGGATCTAGAAGTAAGTTGGGAGCTGATGGTGGAGAAATGTTAGTTTCACCTTCAAAGGATAAATACTTCTCAACTTTTGGGTTTTAGTTCTCCTACACCTACAACGTAGTAGAGTATGAGGCCCTTGTTCATGGCCTAGAATGAGAAAGAGAGGAATCAAGAAATTATAGGTGTTTGGAGATAGTGAGCTGATTGTGAACTAAGTGAGAGGTCAAAACTTGACTAGGAAATCCTTACTCAAGTCTTATAAGAATAGAGTGTGGGACCTTGTATATAACCTCATTTATTTTAACATCACTTCCATTCTAAGAGAGGAGAACAAGAATGCTGATAGAATAGCAACAGTGGGTGCTTAGTTTGACATCCTAAAGGGGATAAGAAAAAGCAAGAATAAACATCATCTAAAGGTGATTATGAGGCCTTCCATACCAGACAATGTCATAAATTTTTAGGTGTTTGAAAGTGACCAGCAAATAGCACTTTTCTTGTAGGAAGAAGCTGCGTTTGCTTCCAAAAATTAGTCCAAGCTACAACAATAGTCTGATGGGTTGATTGTTCAACTAAAGACCAACATGCTTCCCAAAGGTTTGATAAATCTTAAGAGCATTTTCAATGAAGATGACCAACTCAAGAGAGATAAAGCAAGTATGCCAACCAAGAAGGAAAATTATGAAAGGGTAGATATCTACAAGGATAAGCTACTTGCACTTGGGAAGGTGTGTACCAATGAGGAAAAGCATGCTTTCATTATGTTATGTCAAGAGTTTATTGATGTCTTCACTTGGGAGTATGGTGATTTGAAGGGCTTTGATCAAGGCTTGGCCCAACACACTATTGAGCTAGATGAAAGTGCTAAACCCATCAAGCAAAAGTAAAAGCAAATCAATCCAAAGATCGAGCCTCTCATGAGAAAGGAGCTCACCAAAATGATCAAGTTTGGGATCATTTTCCCTATCAAACACTCTTCTTGGCTGGACAATTTGGTACCTATTAGGAAGAAGAATGGATAAATTAGATTGTGTGTGGATTTCAGAGACCTAAATAGAGTCTCATTGAGAGATCACTATCCCCTTCCAAGTTGGAGTAAATTCTTCAGATGGTGATAGGTAGTGAAAGGTTCTCTCTCCTAGATGGCTATTCTGGGTACAATCAAAACTTAGTGTACGAATGTGATCAATACAAGACATTACCACAAAGTGGGGAACATACACCTATAGGAAGATGCCATTTAGATTGTCAAATGCTGGAGCTACCTTCCAACGTGCTACGAACATGGCTTTCCAAGGTTTGATCAATGACATTATGCTAGTTTATCTTGATGATGTGAAATATTCTCCAAGGAGGTAAGTGAACACTTGAAGCACTTGAGGCAAATATTTGAAAGGTTTAGAGAGTTTGGCATCTCTCTTAACCCAAATAAATGCATGTTTGTCATCCATGAAGGCAAGCTCTTGGGCCATGTCATTTCAAAGGAAGGCCTATTCATTGATCCAAAAAGGGTGAACATCATCTTAGCATTATCCTTTCCTAAGCACAAGAAAGGCCTACATAGTTTCTTTGGTAAGATACATTTCATTAGGAGATTCATTCCTAACTTTGCTGAGCTTGTCAAGCCACTAACTTCCATGCTAAGGAAGGATGAGACATTCACATGGACATCAAGAAGAAGAGAAATCTTTGAACGCATCAAGAAAGCTATCACTCAACCTCCTACCCTAGCTAGTCCAAAGTTTTCTAAGGACTTCAATCTATAAAAATTTGGGAATGAAGAGGTAATCTCTGCTATACTCACTCAAGCAAATGGTGAGAATTTAGAATAACCTCTTGCTTTTTTCAGCCAAGGTTTAGAAGGCTATGAGGTTAGATACACGTATGTTGAGAAGTAGGTGATTGCAATCATATGAAGTCTGAATAAGTTTAGAGATATGTTGTTTAGCATAAAATTTCACATCATGGTGCCACATCCTAGTGTAAAAGACTTCTTTCTAAATTGAGAATTGAATGAGAAAAGGGTAGGTTGGATCACCAAAGTAATGGAGTATGACATAGAGATCAAGACCACCAAGTTGGTAAGAGGAAGAGGGATATGTGAACTCTTTGCTACAAAATTGAAAGAGCCAAAGGAGGATATTTTGGTACTCCATGATGAACTTAAAATAGCTATACCTATAGTCATGAAGAGCTGGGCACAAGACATGGTTCATTTCCTTTGAACTGGTGAGTGTCTACAAGGTCTTGATAAGACCAAGAGGAGGTATTTTAGACTCCAATATCTTCCTTATGTCCTAGTTGATGGAATGATATTTAGAAAATAATTTTTATGGGTGCTATTGAGATGCATTGATTTAGACCAAGTTAACAAGGTACCATCTGAGTTCCTTGATGGACCAGTTGGTGGCCACTTTACTTCTAAAGCCATATTTGAAAGGATTATGAGGGCTAGTTACTTTTGGCCTAGTTTGTTTAAAGACACTCATGAGTGGGTGAGGGAATGTCAAAAATGTGCCTTATTTGATGGGAAATAATGGCTAGCTACCATACCTCTTCATCTTATTCAGGTGGAACAACCATTCATGCAATGGGGGTTGGACTTCATAGGGTTGATCAATCCTCCTTCTAGTGTTGGCCACACATGGGTTTTGACTACCATAGATTATTTTATAAGGTGGGTAGAGGCCATAGGTTTGAAAGAGGCTAATGAGAGTGCAGTCCTAGACTTATATGAAGTCACAGTGATAAGATTTGGGGTCCCAACCACAACCATTTTAGACAATGCATTGGCTTTCTTATGAATAAAGACAAGTGAATGGGCATCTATCTCAACACTTCTTCCAACTACTATCCACAAGGAAATGGGTTGGTTGAGTCCACAAATAAGAATTTGATTAAGATCATAAAGATGATAATAGAGGAAAATCAAAGGACTTGGCATGCCAAGTTAAAGACAATGCTTTGGGCAGATAGGATCACTCTAAAGAGGGCAATCGAGAATTCACCATACACACTTATGTATGGAAGGGAGCTAGACTTCCTATCTCACTTTAGTTACCAGCATTAGATCTTGCCCATCAAATATAATTGATGGAGAGTGATAGCCTAGAAGTCAGGTATTGTGAGTTAATGGAGCTTCAAAAAGTGAGAGACTAGGCCATGGATGCCATGACCAACCGCTAATAGTAAACAAAGAAGCATTTTGACAAAATTTCTACACGAAGGAGTTTCTCAGAAGGTGACATTATTTTGAAGTGGGATGAGGATCGAGCCAAGATTAGAAGGCACACAAAGTTTGACACTTTATGGAGTGGCTCATATGTCATCACCTAATGCAAGCAACACAATGCTTTCCAACTCTCCAAGTTAGATGGTGAAGAGCCACATATACCAGTCAATGGGATATACCTTAAGCATTGTTACTAAGTTTATTTTATAATTTACATAGTTTTCCTTGTTCTTCCTCATTTTCCCCTAAGTGTTGTTGCACAAGTTTTTTATTTTTTACCTTTATTGCCTATTATTTTTCTTGGTTGTTTGAGGTAAAACTTTGGTGGATCTAGGGTATTTACAAGGATGTTTTAATATGTTTAAGATGAATTTTGACTCCATGCGCAATGGAATTTGAGGCTACTAGTCTTCCCAAGCATAACAGGGATGCTTTCCTTATGAGTCGCTAGTTTTTTGACCATTTTTTGGTCATTTAGAGTAAAAAATGGGTACCCCCTCTTTTGTGCATAAGTTTCAATCCATATTTTGGATAAAATCATTCACCAAAGTTCCCTATCAGACTTGTTCCATAAAAAAATAAGTGTTTACCTCATTTCATTTAACCAATTGTATTTTAGGTTTGTCAAGAGGCCTTACTTAAGCAACTTTATGAGTAAGTTCTTTCCAAGGAACCAATTTAGCCTAAGTAGCTTGCAAAGGTAAGGAATTTCCTTGAAAGGCATTTTGACTATGTGTAGGGTAATTGCAAAAGTTTTGAAGGGTAAGTTTCTTTATGGAGGGCACTTGGTCAAGAAAATGGACCATTTCCATTTTTATGAAGGGTACTTCTGAGCTCAAATGGCCCTTTTGGAGGGTACTTTAATAAAGAAAGGGATGAAGACAAAATCCTGAAGGGTACTTGCCCTTCAAGAAAATCCAGTGTCAAAATAAAGAATTCCTTCAAACATTTTGTCTGAAGGAAAGTTCAAGAAAAAAGGGCCAAAAAAAAGAGAGATCAATGACGAATTCCTTTAGACAAAATGTCTAAAGGAATTCCTTTGGACATTTTGTCTGAAGGAATTCAGAAATAAAAGCCCAAAATCTTGAAGAACAAATGAATGAACAAGAAAAAAAAGGAACTCCAGAGAAAAGAAAAGCCAAGCTCAAATGAAAATTAGCCTAAGCAAAGACAAACCAAAAAAGACAAAACTCAGAACTATTCTAACTACTAAAAAAGACAAAGGGTAGAATTAAGGACCAATCAGAACAAGATAAGTGGCATGAACAACTCAAAAAAGGGAGTTAATATATTTAGATAGAAAATATCTATCGAAAACTAATAAATAGATTGGTTTTCAAACTATAGAGGAGAACAACCCATGTTTTCATGCTTCACCATTAATGCACAACAAGTTGCACCCACTATTGAAGAGAGCATGGTCCAGCCATAACAACTTGGGGATGGATTTGTTAATTTCTAGGAGTATCCCATGATTTTGTAGGCCTAAGACAATAAGGGTGGAAGCTTAGAAATCTACAACATAGCTCTCCCATATATAGTTTGAATAATATGGTATCAATATGGTCTCTTGTCTCAGAAGTGTTTGACTCCAACATGGGTCTCCTTTCCTTTTTCTATCAACATCTTACTCTATATAATTTTAACTTCTCATTTTGAGAGGATATCTCTCAGCTTGTATGGCGAAGCCCTGAAGGAATTTACCTTGAATCAAAAAAGGCATTTTTACCTCCATTTGAGCTTACACTTTTGCATATATCTATGGTTTTATCTTGTGTTATGTCATTTTATTTTCATGATTTCATAAGTTTATTCCAACATATCTAGTGCACAGTGATTTTATTTTTTTGTAGGTCATAGGAAGTGTCTAGAGCGAGTATAGGCAAATGAATGGGCTGCCCAGCAGTGTGTTTAAAATACCTCTTGTGCTATTTTCTTCCTCCTTATATATTCATAGGACTCCCTACTAATATACTGATGCAAGGAAGTTTTCTCACCTGAACGAAGTGTATGCTTATTGTCCATGGTTCAAAGTGTATGCCAAAGCTTAGTAGACCAATTATTTTGGTGCATCACCTCTTAGCTTAGGTCCCATTTTTAGTATTTTCTCTCCCTTTTCATCCCCCCCATAATTAGTAGTAGAAGATCCAAGACCTCAAGGTGTATCAAGGGTAGCTAGCCCCTAGTCTAGAGATTCATCCCTCACATTTGTCACCCATAACAAGAGGGATGTCTCCATTGTGTCTTATGGATGAAGAGAGCTGAGCCTCCCTTCAGAGGGTACAAGCCACCATGTTAACAATCATATAGACCCAAATCAAAAAATTAGGCATATAGTCAATCAAGATGTGGCTATATTCAATAGACAAGGCTAAAATGCACCCCTATCCTCCTTTTTTGGACTTGTCCCAATGTAATTTTAAATTTTTATTTTCAAACTCAACATAGTTTGTAGGTCTTTTTAAACATATTATAGTCACATTAAACATGCACAATCAACATAATATTTATTTTAGGGAGGTTTTCATATTTTTAGGCCTATTTACTATTTTTATCTAATTTATAAATTATGTATTTCACTTCCAAATCTATATATTTCATGTATATCAATTTCACTAGTTTAGATAGATTAGTTTGATTCAATCAATTTAAAATAGATTAAACATTCTAATGATGCAATAAAGTGTAATTAATCATCTATCAATTTCAATAGTTTAGATCATTGAGGAGCATGTAAATTCTTATTCATCTATCACTCATTTGAAATACATTTTTATCACTCATTTACACATACACTAGGGGCACATGGCTTGCCTTCCTTCTTATCATACTATGCATTAACACCTTGTTTTAGATTGTTCAAATATTTCCCTTTTCCACTATTTTTTAAACTCTGCTTCTTATCACTTTTCAAATATTTCAAAAATTCAAAATTAGGAATTAAAAATAATTTTCAAATATTGCTAGCTTACTTCTTTCTATATGTTATTTATTCTATGTTAGATAGATAACATATTTTAGTTTTTTAATACACACTTATTTTCATGAGGCATTTGAGTGTGATACATGACATAATTTGACATGGTTTTGATGTTGGACTTCTTTTATTACTTAACAACCTTACTAAGTTTAGGGTACGTCTTCATTCTCCATGAATAATTTAATAGGTCATATTTATCTAAAACCTATCTATCATGATGAGTTATATATTATACAAATGTTTTGCTAATCACTCATTTTATACATGCACTATTTGAATATGCTACTTACTAACAATGACATTGACACATATGGTGGATGTAAATTAGTCTCATTTTTTATTTTCTTCATTCTTACTTTACTACATGATAATTTAGGCTTTGATTGATTATTGTGGGTGACCATTGGCCTAGTGGGTGCAATATATACATGTTCTTGATTGTATGACATAATAATATCATTTGTGTGTGGCCTTTAAAAAATGTTATATCTAACATGTTTCATATACAATTAAATGAATATATCATTTAATTATATATGAAACATGTTAGATATAACATTTTTTATTTAATTATAGGTACATAATGTCACATAATTTTCATCTAATGTCACATATAAGACCTAAAGTCCACATACAATGGGCATGTGAATGTCGCATAAACACACAAGGCTAAAGGCCACACACAAATGATATTATTATGTCATACAAGCAAGAAAAAATATGTTTCTTATATCTATTGGTAGTGGATACAAAAATTTAGTGTAGTAGGGTTTGTTGATGGGGAGGTAGAGCTCATCCCATTTGAGAGGTACATAGATAGTTTGGCTTGGTATAGGGCATCCCGGGCCCATTTCCAAAAAATATGGGAATGAGGATGCAGATATCCTACTACCTAAGCCACATCCAGTGTAGACCTTATTGGATCATGAGGAGTTACCAACATGGTAGCGATAGATGATGCAAGTTTTCTAGATGGTTACCCTACATGGTACCAATCTCTTTATGTGGTGATAGACTTTGGTGGGGATGATGGTGGCAAGTATCCTATGGATATATACCCAATTAAATTTTGAGAATACATATTTTTTCTTGCTTGTATGACATAATACTATCATTTGTGTGTGGCCTTTAGCCTTGTGTATTTATGCGACATTCACATGTCTATTGTATGTGGACTTTAGGTCTTATATGTGACATTAGATGAAAATTATGTGACATTATGTACGTATAATTAAATAAAAAATGTTATATCTAACATGTTTCATATATAATTAAATGATATATTCAATATTATGATGTAATATAATTCAAATGTTCAAATGATACTTATATTTTTCAATGTTATATCTATATAAGATATAATACATATATAATTCAATGCTATATTCAATAACTTGATGCAATACATTTCAAATGTTCACATGTTACTACATGATTATATCTTTCAAATATTATACAAGTTTTATTTTTAGATAAGTGATTTATAGTCTATGACTCTAATCTCAAAAAGGGGGAATCACAATGGACTTGTCTTGAATATCAAATATTCAGGAGCAAAAAATTTCAAATTTATGACACTATATAGTTTCAAAAATTGAAACATGATTCAATTTTTTTAGATTATGGAGGCATTTGACATACATGTGTACTCATTCTTATAGTTATAAATAACAAGTTTTAAAAAGTTATAGATTTTAATAGGTTCAAAATTAAAATGGCATTCAATATCAATGAAGTAAAATATAGGGGACATGATATTCATTCATATTGGATCATGAGGAGTTACCAACATGGGAGTGATAGATGTTGCAAGTTTTATAGATGGTTACCCTCATGGTACCAAGCTCTTTATGTGGTGACAGAGTTTGGTGGGGATGATGGTGGCAAGTAGCCTATATATATAGACCCAATTAACTTTTGAGAATACATATTTTTTCTTGCTTGTATGACATAATAATATCATTTGTGTGTGGCCTTTGGCCTTGTGTGTTTATGCGACATTCACATGTCCATTGTATGTGGACTTTAGGTCTTATATGTGACATTAGATGAAAATTATGTGACATTATGTACCTATAATTAAATAAAAAATGTTATATCTAACATGTTTCATATATAATTAAATGATATATTCAATATTATGATGTAATATAATTCAAATGTTCAAATGATACTTATATTTTTCAATGTTATATCTATATAAGATACGATACATATATAATTCAATACCTTGATGCAATACATTTCAAATGTTCACATGTTACTACATGATTATATCTTTCAAATATTATACAAGTTTTATTTTTAGATAAGTGATTTATAGTCTATGACTCTAATCTCAAAAATGGGGAATCACAATGGGCTTGTCTTGAATATTCAAATATTCAGGAGCAACAAATTTCAAATTTATGACACTATATAGTTTCAAAAATTGAAACATGATTCAAATTTTTTAGATTATGGAGGCATTTGACATACATGTGCACTCATTATTACAATTATAAATAACAAGTTTTAAAAAGTTATAGATTTTAATAGGTTCAAAATTAAAATGGAATTCAATATCAATGAAGTACAATATAGGGGACATGATATTCATTCATGTTCAAGTTACTAAATGACATTTAAAACAATTTTAAGTTCAAAAGTTTCAAAGTTGCAAAGTTTCAAATATAATCTAGATATGTCTAGAGTGGCAGGATTCATCTTGAAATGATGTGATTCATCTTCATGTTACAAGTGGGCCATGTTAGAGTCTAGTGACACTCAATGTCTATTATTTCACATTTTCCTATGTAGCGAACCATAGTTAGTGGTTACACCCTTCAATTATTTCATAGATTACTCTAGAAAATAAAACAAGAGTTAGAGTATATATTCTTTCCAACTCAAGATCATTCAAAGATTTCCAAATTGAGAATTGATCACTCTCAATTCACCATAGGTTCAAAATTTCTCAAAATGCCTCAAAAAGGGGGAATACACTTCTCAATTTCAAGTTAAAATGAATTTAGATTACATGCTCTTTTAGGTGTATACTTTATTTTCTCTCTTTTTAAAATTTAAAATTTCAAGTTTTAGATTTTTTAACTTTCAATATGAATAACAACTAATTTTAGTGGCATTGTTGTAGGTTTCATATTAAGGCATATTGTATGATCAAGCTTCACATCAAAATATAAAGTGTGTATACAAACTTAGGTTTGATTCTATTTTACTCTAGTAATTTCACTTTTATACATCACTAGAATAAAGTGGGGGCAAATGTAAACACATAAAATTAATCATTGAGTGATTGATAATGTTTAATCTTGACATCCATACCTCACTTGGCCCATTCACCATGGCAGTATACACTACTCTAAAAATAGTCTTGAAAAAATAAAAACATCATTTAGAAATACCTAATATGATAATAGGCACCTTTCAAACCTTTTCTAGTAGTTTATGTCCTTCTAGGATAGGACTGCACTAGGTTAAATAGGGACACACTGCGGCCTTATCCACTAGTGTGAACATGTGCCCCATGCTCCAACCACAACTTTTTAAATTTGAGACATTAAATTTAACCCATCTCATGCATTTATTAAGGTTAGCTAATATAAATATTTGAAATAATCCCCTATATAACCACATGAAGGCTTCTCCAAACACATCTAATAATCACTTTGAAAATCTATTACCCACTGAACAAAAGGGCAATATTTATTTCAATTTTAATTATGTTGTAATTTAAAGTCATAAGAAAAGTATAATTATATTTTATTGATATTCAATGGCATCCATTTTCAAACATTTCAATAAATATCTTAGCTACATTCATACAATTTCACAATCAAAGATCACACATTCACCCTAAAAGGGAAAACTACATCATCTTGAGGCCCATTTAGGCTATTTAGGCAACAATAAAATTATGTAGGATTTTCTTAGGACAGCTCAGATATTCCCATAACCCTATTCTCCACTTTTGGCATTTGATATCTATTATGTTTATTGTTTAGGATCTAGGGTTTCATGTTTTTAGGTCTTCCATGCAACAAATTAGGACATATGATTAATCAATAAACCCTTGCAAGTAGTTGTATAGACTGTTATCACTCTAAATTGTATCATTGAGGAGGTTTCTCAAGCCTTCCTCATCTAGGTGATATCATGGAGACATCTCTAGGTTGTGGGTGACATATTAGCTGATGTGAATCTCTATATTAGGGATACCTGCCTTGATGTATCACCTTGAAACTACTACTAAACCTATTGCTTTCAAGGAAAAGGGAGAGAGGGAAATAAAATAAACAAAAAAGAGGAGGTGATGCACCAATTTATGATCATTACCACACATTTTTAGGTGCATAATGAACCATAGGATTGTCCTATCATGCATTAATCCTAAACTGTTTCTCTTAATCAATGTTTTGTAGATAGGTAAGGAATTGAAAAACTAGCATGGAATATGCTTACCACTTATAACTCTCACTTAACCCTTAATGACAATAGCTAAAACCTGTAAGAAGGATATCAAGCTACATGGAGGTAAGGGAGTGAGACACAAGCCATGAAAAACTTAATTATCATATAAAAAGATCAATCACCCATAATTTACACTAAATACAACCATAGGAGGTAAAAATTAGTCTTCTATTCATTCATTTGATTACAAAAGGATCAGGGATTCGTCATACTCAAGTGGAAGGATCCATTTACAATGCAAACTAGGCCATACTTTTAGGAGAAATGAGAGAAAGGAGAGAGAAAATACATTAATAGAGTCTATGACAAGTGTCATCCTTCATAAGTTAGTTACAAGGTCAAGTGGAAGAGTCCAAAAATAGTCTTATCATTCTCTTAGACATGTGTAACTTAGTGAAATGATGTCTTCCTCAAGGTGGCATAGGAGTTATGGATTTGCTTGTTGATTCATCCTTCTTCGTGAAATTACCCTCCTACTTGATGAGAAGTGACAACTTGGTTTCTTAATCCTATAACTATGCTTAAGCTGTCACTTGATATTTTAAAACCTTACACACATTGGGAAGCATTCATATTAATGTTACAAAGTTCATCAATCCTTCTAGGATCTTCAACATCTTGTCTAACTGCCACTAGGTCCATAGGTGCCTTGAAACTATTCATGCTCTCTTCTCCACTCCTTTACAATTGGTTGGATAGCTGTAATTTCACCTTGATACCTCATATGAGGACTTGGAAAACATCATATAATGCCTATCCTAGGTCATAGTTGTTCTCAATATGGTCAATCGCATTTCACTCAGTCAATCTTCATGGAAACCCACTAAAACCTACAGGTTTAGGCTTATTTTGTATCCTTTTTGGATCACATGTGCCAGGTTAATGGATTATTTAGGTGATATTATGACCTATATAATTCATTCATATAATTTCAAGACCAAACAAGTATATTTGAGGTTAGTTATGAGGGTTCCACTTACATCGGGTTACTAAGAGGATTTTAGGGTCTTCAACTTGTTAGTGATATTTAATAAAGAATAATTATTATCTATCCTATAAAATGACACAAAATGAAATGGAATAGGGCCAACTAACACTTATAATAGACATTAGGAACCATGCAACTCCTCATTCAAGTTTATACATAGTGAAGATGACATTCTCAAAACAACTAGGCCTATTGGTGAACTCGAAAGAGAGTTTTGAACAAAAGGGGCATAAAAATGTCTATATTTTATTATAAATGCCTCTATGAGGTCCAAAACACATAAAATTATGTCTCCCAACCCTTTTTCAAAAAAAATGGCTATTAAAAAGTTCTAAAACTTGTTGTGACCCATAATGAGGGTTTTTAGGCATATTTGCAACTTTGACCCTAAAGGTCTCTATTTTGGTGTCTTCTTCATTTTAAAAGGCCTTCAATCGTCCTATAAACATTATATAGGATCATTGACATCCTATATAAACCTGAAAATCCCAAATTTAACACAAAAATTCACACTTTTATGATGCATTGTAGGCATGCTTATAGGTGATCTTTTAGGCCTAATATCTTACTAAAGCCCGAGAATAACTTTTTTGAATGATTTATTCTCTTCCTCAGGATTCTAAAATTGTAGAATATCAAGGTTAATTACACCTAGAAAGACCTTAAGGTTTCATTCCTAAATAAAAATGGCACCATTTCATCATACTTATGCAAAACTACCCTTGGCTGTAGGTACTCTTTTGGATTGCATACAACTATATGTACATTCTTATTCAAGAAAACATATCAGTTGAACGTATGAAATTATTCATAGTGTGGAGGAGATATTTATATAATTTTTAGGGATAATAAATCAATCCCCATATCTCATTCAATACAAAGAATATTATTTTGTCTACTCATTTTTTGTATAGGCCTATAGGTTGCTTCATTCTCAAGCTTAGAGTACTGTAGACCTACTTGGAGAATGTTACTATTGGGTTTTCCAATATGTCATAGGTTATTTATGAAAAATTATAGATTATATTTAACATATGAGAAACCAATTATCTCTATGAGTTTCTTCAAAATATAAATTTCCATAGCCATATTTACCTCTTAGGTCTCCTATAGGCCTAAATAGGCTCTCTCCAAAAGACTTTGGCTTAGAATTGATCATCTCTTGAATGGTAAGGAAAATTTAAGGATATAACCACTTTAAATACATTTATTAATGTTCCATAGATCTTACTTGGTCTTCTAAACCTATTTATCAATATGAGGTCTACATCTTTTTCTATTTTACTTATTCAAACTTGTAGCTTGACAACCCATTAACACTTATATATCTTGATTATATCCTTGCTCTTATTGACTCTAGATGATATTTAAATGGTTTTAAGACTTTGGTTTAGGTATGATTACCTTGATAGATATATCAAGAATGTATTAGAAGTCCTTATTCTAGTCATAAGTTTATCATTTACTCTCTCAATACATGAAAATTTGTTCCCCCTATCATACTCTCATGGCACCCTGAAACTCATCAAAATAGTGAAGAGACCACATTTCAAAACCTAAAAATATGAAAGGAACCATATAAAATTAGGCATGTTTGATCACTCCTGAGGATAAACATTCTCAAGTATGGATAAAACATCTTTTCTTCATGTCATAGTATTATAAGTTTTCTCTTGAAGATTACACCTTTGGGTTGGTACAAGAAAAAAAATTTAGGAATGGAAGTGGGTTTGGAGGAGAATAGTAATAGTTACTACCGCAAGTGTGTCTCAAGTGTTTTGACTCCCTTCATAGCCCCAAACCCTTTGAATAATGTCAACCTGACCCTCAACCTACGCCTTCATACTTTATATACCTATAAATTCACATTTACCTCATCCATGCATGGAAAATTTGATTAAATATGGCATATGATTGTTTTTAAAGCCATAAAATAACTCATTAAACCAATATTTCTCAACAACGAGCTCTTCAATGCCTTTAAAAGTGAGAAAAGTGAGCTTTTGGGGGTTTACAAGGTTTTAAAACACCATATTTTGTTAACAATTACTCAGAGATCCAAGATATCTAAAACCTAAAATCTTACCATACATTTGAATAACATAAGGGACCCCATCAACCCTAAAGATATTTGGTTCCAACTCTCTCTCTCTCTCTCTCTCTCTCATCTATGTACTATCCTCAAACTAGTTGGTCTTCCTCAAGCTGTCAAGAACCTGATGGAAAAATGAGGAAGGTTTCTTACTTGTTTGGACCTATAACACCATCTTAATCATGGATTTATATTTGGGGAGGCTGGATGATGTTGTGGAGAAGCCTCACTACCTGGTGCGATGATCTTCTTGGTTGGAGGAGCTCTGATCATGCATAAAAAAATGTAAAAACTCATCAAAATGCTTTCTTCATGTAATGGAGTTTGATTATTTGAAGGAGTGCCTTATTTAATCCCTATGTGAGAAATTCAAAAATTTATCCTTGACATGCACATAGCTAATATAATGTACAAACTCTTTCAACCTACCTTTTCTCACCAGCACTTCATGTTGATCCATAAATGGAGTTAAATCAAAGAATAAAAGAGAGTTGCAACTTGGTATACATTGAAAATGAATGTTATGACACATTAAAAAACTTATATAGATATTATGAGGTATGACATCACCTTCCATGAGTTCCACATAACCTCAAGTGACCTTCTTTTGCATGGTGTAACTCTTCATGCTTGATGTTCTTAAATGAATTCACTTAAACATTGCAACAAATGAGACCTTGACTATCTCAACATTACCATAACATTTCCAAATTTACCTTACTATCTCCAAAAACATGTCATAAGACTCTAATGAAGGGGATTGATGACAATAATAGGTATTTTGACTCACTTTCCTTAGTTAGACCCTGTAAGAGACCTTGAAATGACCAAAGACACTTGACAAGACAACTTCTTATGACAAGGCATGACCTCTAGGCTAAGACAAAACCCCTCAAAAGGCTATTAAAAAATTTAAAGAAGGATTAAAAGCAATGTTTTTAAATACAATGGCCTATGGTATCCATTTTGGCTAACATTTTTGGTAACCTGTAGGGGGTATGCTTGTTATGCACTCTAGACTAGTAGTCTCCTTGCATCCATTGGGCTATGGGGTCACCTCAACTCAACACAAACTAAAATAGACCTTGATAACTAATTAAAATCCTTTGAGAACAAGTTAAAAAAACTAATAATGCTTCCACAAACACACAACAAGAAACAAAGAAGAACACACACATAACAAAGTAATAAGACACTATAAGCACATAGAGTAAGAAAGAGAACTAATCTACCCTACACTAAACTACTTTAAACAACTTGAGATGAACCTAAACAAAATCATTGACTAGTAGATCAAATTAGCTACCTTTTTCTCACCAAGTATGTAATTAATAAGTTTGATAACAACCATGAGAGAATGTAAGAGGGGAAACTATATACTGATCTTGACAACCTATTCTCCTTCAAAATAAACCTTGTACACCTCTTCCATTTTTATTGAAGCATAAATGATCAGAAGTGTATGATTATATTGATCTTGGACATATTTATGCTCATATTCATGTTCTAAAATGAACATGATAAGCAATGAATTCCCATTGTTTAGCTAAGTATCCGATCTTGACATGCTCTAGTGATGATGGTATACACCTCATCATCCTTCAAATCATGACAAACTTATACCTATTCATAATCTGATTGATCAAAGTGAATATATTGATATGCCTCTTATGATATACTTTTAGAATTAGATTCAAGAGGAAAAGCTTCTAGCTCCTTGAGAGGTTTAGGATTTTAAATTTTTGTCTTATCTTCCAAGAGTGAACAAGTGTCTACAAATTGGTTGAAAACTTGGTAGCCCACCTTAAAGACCTCAAACAAATCATCATCAAGTGGAATTGACTATTGGAATGGTAGGATTGAGGGGCTTCCCTCTCCTTTGTTGATTTTCTTGACAAAGTTGGATTCCTCAGTCTTGATCATAGCATAGTCCTGTTATAGAAGAGTGAAACCTAATTATATGACTTCAAACAAGTATTAAAATTATCCTTAACTTATTTTTATCTCCATTAGGTCCTTTTGAACATGATATTGAGTATATTTCCCAACCTTGTAACCATTTCATCAATGTCTTCATTAGGAGATGTAGGCCTAAAAAAAGTCTCAAACCCATTGTAAATATTATAGTACTACCACCACAAATGATCATAATTTTCTTATTTAATATGGGCCATTACACTTTCATTCCATCCTTCACTTTTCCCACTTCTGGGAGTATATTCTTCATGTTCATTTTGAGGCTTCACAAAGCTTGGGAGCATGAATTATTATTGTGAAACAACATCTAAAAGTCCACTAACCACAACTAAAGTAACTTCCTTAAACTCCTTACCAAGAACATAACCTTTACATTTTCTTTGTGAAGAGGGATACAAAAGGATATCTCTTCATCATACTCATTTAAGGAACCTTCTTCTGTAGTTGTAAACTCTTCATCTACTCTTTGTAGAATAAGTTCTTCTTTAAGGATGGGATGCTCATGCTCATGAGTAATCTTTGGGATTGGATAAACACTCTTGAAGGTTAGGATTTTAAGAGAAATGGGATTATATAGGGGCTATTGGAGGGGGGGGGAAGAAATTTTCTTAAAAGGTTCCTCTTTTTTCTCCTTCCATTAACCAGTCAATCTCTCAACTTTTGATGTGCTTTGGTCCTCAACTTGCTCAACAAGGATTTATTCATTCTTTTCTTGGATGCCTTCTTGGATTAACTTCTATGATGGAAAGGTTTGAGATTCTTCTTTAGCTTTAATTTTCCAATCTAAGCGTTGTCCATTTTTATTATCCCATGACTCCACCACTTCCTTCCAACTTGGAATTTTGAATGACCTTTTTGGAGTCTATTAAAAAAGGGGAAGAGAATTTTGTGCTAAGATGTATTCATTATTTTCTATCCATGTAGCAACCAACCTCTCATACTCTGATTTACCTTGGTCTTCATGGATAAATACAATTTGAGGGGTGGGTGAAGGACTTTGGAGACTTGGAAACTCTCTTGGTTTGACCTCTTGTTTCCAATGGCTAGAGTTTGCATAGACATAAGATTTTCTTGATGGCATATTCCAAGTTAGAGGAGGTTAGGAACACAAGAAGGATTATGTGAGGTAGGAGAAGGTACATGAGACTAATGGTATTGAATTTTTTTCCTCTCATGAACCACTAACATATCCTATATACAATGAATTAAGACACATATATCCAACATGTCATTGGTTAGTCCTTGTTGATTCTCCCTCTAAAAAAAATTACCCACTAATTATTGAAAAATTATAATGAGTCCCTCATATTTTTAATGATATGGATAGGGAAAATTAGACCAAAATATTATTTTCTATCAAACTCTCTAATTTATATTTCATAGCCTAATAGGATTTGTTTGAGTCTTGATATGGATTGAGGAGGAATGTGATTATACTGACTAGGGATAACATAGTTTTAACAAGGCTGATTATAAGGATAACAAGTCTACCAAAGAAACTAAGCTGGGGTATATGGAGGGTTACTTGAGGAGAATCCATAAACACCATTAGCTTGATATGAAAGATATGTAGGTAAGGAACATGCATTTTGACCAAATGAAGAGTGAGAATACATACCAATTTATGTTCTTTAAGCACTTGGGATACTTAAACCAGTTGTAGTTCACCTATAGTCACCATTGATGCTTGATTTCATGCTTATAAAGTATGATGTATTGAAGGACAACACCAAAAATCCCTTAATAGATAAAATCCTTATCCCATTAGGTGTGCCAAAACTGTTATTACTCTAAATTGCACCCTTAAGTGTTAGGAATAAAATATAAATTAATGCAAAATAATTTCACAAAATCATAATAAAAAGAGCTATGAATAGAGATAGATAAATAACATAAATTAAAATGCACAACATGAAGACAAGATTTAACATGGTTCACCTAATGTGGGCTACATACACCAAGAAACATTTACTTAGATTTTATTACAAGCCAACAAGAGTACAATCCACTCTCATATTAGTCTTCTTATAATTAAAATGCAAAAATATTATTTGAATATATGCTCAACAAACTCTCCTAAATTCACACTTGAATTCACACACTCTATTCACCTTCTCAATCTCAGTTTCTCCATTGTGACCACCTTGGTCATCATGTCTGTAGGATTCTGATTGGTATGAATGTTCTCTAGCTTCAACTTATCTTCCTCCAAAGCTATCCTAATGAAATGGTAAATTAAGAGTGTATAGTAAATTTTAATGTAAAAAATTTAAAATAAATTATTATGTGGAAATAGGCTCCACAACATAACATTGAGGAGGTTGTTCATGCCTTCCTCATCTAGGTGATAACATGGAGACACCTCTAGGTTATGGGTGACCTAATAGTTGAGGTAAATATCTAGATTAGGGATATATACCTTGATGTATCACCTTGAAACTAATACTAAACCTATTACTTGAAAGGAAAATGGAGAGAGGAAAATAAATCAAACAAAACAAGGAGGTGATGCACTAAATTTATGACCACTACCACATATTTGTAGGTGCATAATAAACTATAGGACTGACCTATCATTTACTAATCCTAAAATATTTATCTTACATCAATTTTTTGTAGATAGGTAAGGCTTTGGAATACTAGGATGGAAGATGTTTACCACTTCTAATCCATACTTAAACCTTAATGACACTAGCTACAACCTGTAAGAAGGATATCAAGTTGCATGGAGGTAAGGGAGTGAGACATAAGCCATGAAAAACTAAATTATCACATAAAATATAAATCACCCATAATTTACACTTAAAAAAACCATATGAGGAGGGAAAAATTAGTCTTCTATTAATTCATATTCTTACAATAGGAGTAGTGCTTCACCACACTCAATTGAAAGGATCCCTTAAGCCAAATGAGGCCATACTTATAAGAGAAATGAGAGAAAATACCTTGAGAGATTCCATGACAAGTATCATCCTTAAAAATTTAGTTACAAGGCCAAGTGGAAGAGTACAATAATAGTCTTATAATTATCTTCAACATATTTAACTTGGTAAAATGATGTCTTCCTTAAGGAGGCATAGGAGTTTTTGATTTTCTTGTTGATTCATCCTTCTTGAAACTACCCTCCTTCTTGATGAGAAGTGGCAAGTTAATTTATTGATCCTATAACTACCCTTGAGTTGTCACTTTATATTTTGACACATTACATGTGTTGTGAAGCCTTCATATTGATGTTATGATGTGCATCAATCTTTATATGATCTTCAACATCTTGTCCAACTACCATTAGGTCCATAGGTGCCTTGAAACTCTTCATGCTCTCTTTTCCAGTCCTTTGTAATTAGTTAGAGATTTAAAAATTGACCTTTATACCTCATATTATTACTTTAAAAACATTATACAATGTATACCCTAGGTCATAGTTGTTCTCAAGATGGTCAATCACGTTTCACTCAGTCAATCTCCATGGAAAACCACTAAAACCTACACTTATAAGACTATTTCATATTCATTTTGGCTCAAAAATTACAAGTTAATGGATTATTTAGGTGATATTAGGACCTAAATAGGTCATTAAAATAATTTCAAGACCAAAAAAGTATATTTGAGGTCAGTTATGAGGGTTCCACCTACATCAGGTTACCAAGAGGGTTTTAGGGTCTTTAACTTGTTAATGATAGTTCATAAAGAACAATTATTATCTCTTGTATCAAATTACACAAATTGAAATGGAATAGGGACTAATAAAACTTATATTAGCCATTGGAAACCATGCAACTACTCATGTAAGTTCATACATAGTGAAGATGACCTTCTTCGACCAATTAGGTCTGTTGGTGAACTTGAGAGAGTGTTTTGAGTAAAAGGAGCATAAAAATGTTTGTATTTTTTTGTAAATGAATATATGATGTTTGAAACACATACCATGATATATAACATCATTTTTTCAATCAATTTGTCTGTTAAAAAGGTTTAAAACTTGTTGTGACCCATAATGAGGGTTTATAGGTGGCTATGTATCTTTGACCCTAAAGGTCTCTGTTTTGGTGTCTTCTTCATTTTATAAGTCACTAAATCATCCTATAAACATTATATATGATCATTTAAATAATATATAAACCTTATAATCTAAAATTGAACACAAAAATTCACACTTCTATGATGCTTTGTAGGCAACCCTGTAGGTGATCTTTTAGGTTTAATATCTTACTAAGGCATGAGAACAATTTTTTTGAATGGTTTATTTCTCTTCCTCATGATTATAAACATTTTAAAGTACATATTAGGGTTAATTACACTTGTAAATAACTTCATGTTTCATTCCTAAACTAAAATTATCACGTTTTCATCATACTTATGTAAAACTACCCTTGGTTGTAGGTACTCTTTTGGACTACACACAACTATATGTACATTCTTCCTTAATAAAGCATATCAGTTGAATGTGTGATATTTTTAAAAGTGTGGATGATATATTTATATAATTTTTATGGATAATAAATTAATCCCCATTTCTCATTCAATGCAAATAATATGATTCTATCTGCTCATTTTTTGTATAGGCCTATAGGTGCTCCATTCTCAAGCTTAGACCACTATAGACCCACTTGGAGAATATTAGTGTTAGGTTTGCCAATATATCATAGGTTATTTATGATTTTTTAATATTATATTCAACATATGATAAACCAATTCTCTCTATTGATTTATTCAAAACAAAATTTCCATAGCCATATTAACCTCTTAGGTCTTCTATAGGCCTAAATAGGCTCTCTCCAAAATAATTTGGCTCAAAATTAATTTTTGCTTACATGATAAGCAAAATTGAAGGCCATAAACAATTTAGAGACATTTATCAATGTTTCACATACCTTTATTGGTCTTATAAACCTCTTTCTCAATACAAAGTCTACATCTTTTGCACTTTTACTTGATCAAACCTGTAGCTTGATAGTCTATTAGCACTTGCATACCTTAATTATCTCCTTGATATTGTTGCCTCTATATTATCCTAAAATGGTTTCAGGAATTTTTTTAGGTGTGATTACCATGATATATATCTAAATAATGTATTATAATTCCTTCTAGTCATAAGTCTGTCATTTTCTTTCTCAACACATGAAACTTTGTTCACCCTTTCACACTCTCATGTCACCCTGAAACTCATAAAAATAGTGAAGGAGATCACATTTAAAAACCTATAATTATGAAATGTACCATATGAAAATATTAATGTTTGATCACTCTTGAGGATAAACATTCACAAGTATAGATAAAACATCCGTTCTTCATGTCATAGTCTTGTAGGTTTTCTCTTGAAGATTACACCTTTGGATTGGTACATGAAAATCAAATTAGGAGTGGAAGTGGGTTTGGAGGAATATTAAATAGTTATAAAATACTACAAAAAGTGTGTCTCAATTTTTTTGACCCCCTTCATATCCCCAAACCCTTTGAATAATATCAACCTGAGCCTCAACTTGTGCCTTTATACTTTGTATACCTGTAACTTCACATTCACCTCATCCATGCATGGAAAATTTGATAAAATATGGTGTAGGAGGGTTTATCACACCCTATAATAACTCATTCAACCAATATTTTTCAACAATGAACTCTTCAATGCCTTCAAAAGTGAGAAAATTGAGCTTGTGGGGTTTTACAAGGGTTTAAGACACCTTATTTTGTCAATGATTATTCATAGAGATAGGCTATCTAAAACCTAAAAATTTACATAATTTTTAAGGGAATAAGGGCCCCCATCAACCCATAATATCTTTAGTTCCAAATATCTTTCTCCTCTATGCACCATCCTCAAACTGGTTAGCCTTCCTCAAGATGTCAAGAACCCAATGGAGAAATGAGGAAGGTTTATTGATTGTTTGGACTTGTAACACCATCTTAAGCATGTATTTGTATTTTATGATGTTTAATGATGTTGTGGAGAAGCCTCACCACCTGGTGCCATGATCTAATTGGGTATAAGAGCTCTTATCATGTATAGAAAACTATAAAAAATCATCAAAATGCTTTCTTCATGTAATGGAGTTTGATCATTTGAAGGAACGACTTATTGAATCCATATCTGATACATTCATGAAGTTCCCCCTAACATGCATAAAGCCAATATAATGTACAAACTCCTTCAACCTACCTTTTATTGCCAAAACTTCACATAGAGCCATAATGGAGTTAAATCAAAGAAGAAAAGAATGTTACAACTTGGTATACATTGAAAATGATTGTTTTGACACATTTTTAAACTTTTACACATCTTATGAGGTATGCCATCAGCTTTTATGAGTGCCACTTGGCCTCAAGTGACCTTTTTTTACATCGTATAACTCTTCATGCTTGATGGTATTTAATGAATTCACTTCAACATTACAACAAATGAGACCTTGACTATCTCAACACTACCTTAAAATTTCCAAATTTACCTTAATCTCTCCAAAAAAATGTCATAAGACTCTAATGAAGGGGATTTATGACAAGACTAGGTGTTGATTCACACTCCTTAGCTAGACCCTACAAGAGACCTTGAAATGACCAAATACACTTGACAAGACACCTTCTTATTATAAGGCATGACCTCTAAGATAAGAAAAAACCCCTCAAAAGGTTTTAAACAAAGTTAAAGAATGCTTAGAAGCAAAGTTTTGAAATATAATGGCCTATGGTAGCCATTTTGGCTAACATTGACCTAGATCAAAAAATTTAAGCATATAGTCAATAAGACATGGCCATGATCAATAGACAAGGATACAATGCACCCTTGTCCTCCTTCTACATATTTATCCTAGTGTAATTTAATTCCCTATTTTCAAACATGATATAGTTTGTGTGTATTTTTAGCCACTTTACAGTCATAGTTAGCATGCATAGTCAACATAGGATCTATTTTAGGGAGTTTTACATATATGTAGGCCTATTTACTATTTTTATCTAAACTCCAAATTATATATTTGACTTATAAATATTTATATTTACTATATATCAGTTTCAATAGTTTATATCTATTAGTTTGATTCATTTAATTAAAAAATGCATATTAGGCTCTTACTAGCATGTTTTCCCCTTGTGTTTCATCTTATTTTCCTTACCTTGCACACTTTTTGTTGTTATTAAAAGTTTAATTTGACTTAATTTTAGGTATATGATAATATGAACATTTAATCTAAAACAATAGAAAACCTACATATCAACTATTTTTTGCATTGGCATAATTTATGATGCTCCTAAAAGGTTATAGACACTTTTTTAAGGTTCTAGGTTAGCTTGCTATGACTAAGATATCAATATTGGTATTTTTGGAAATAAAGTCATTCATTTTTTTGTTGTGACCAAGATCAATCGTATGATTTTGGTCACTTTTGTCTTGTGGGTCCTTTTTACCCCTTTTTCCAAATTTTTGGTCTTTTGTGCCTTGTTTGTTAATCTTCCCATATTTTTTTATTATTGGCTTGCACACTAATAGGTATCAGTTTAAATTCAATAAATCTATATATACATAATCATGAAAATGCATTTATGACAAACATTCATAATATGAAAATCTAAGGAAAGCTCACAAGAGCTATTGCACTGTACTTTTATTTTCTATTTGCCATCCATTAAAGTGTATGCACCCCTTGTACCAAAAGTTGAAGAATAGTGAAATATCATGCAAAACATACGAGTTTATTTTATCTCATACATAGGGATAAGGGTCAAATTATTCATATTACACTGGAATGTCTCAGTGTTCATTTCTGAACTATCTGAGAACATGGGTCTGACGGAGGCAAGCTTTTCATAAATATAGTAAAATTTTATGCTCTTGTAAGATATATTGGAGTGGAGTATAGTTTGGAAAGATGAGAATAAATTATATAATATCTATGAAATATTTAAATAATCTAAGATAGGTTTATAATTAGAAGACAGAAAAAGGCATTCATAAATTTTTGAGAGAAATGAACAAGTACTACTGAAATCGTACACTAAATACCAAAATTGAAGCTTATGATTTATGGCTCCAAATGATTATTTTTCAATTCTAAATATATATTTTTTAAAATAATTAAATTGATAAAAACTCATTTTTTTGTACTCACCAACTATATTGACATATCAGCTAATAGGGCCTCACATACAATGTCCAATCACCATGAACCTTATCTCATTGTGTTACCATAGTTATCTCTCATAGCTTTGATTGCTCTTAATTATAAGTAAAAAAACAAAAAACAAATGGATTCTAATTTATATTTGACTTTTAAATATATGCCAAATACTTTTATAAAGTCACTATACTATGTTATCTCATTGTGAAGGTTAATAATTTACTACTCACTCAGTTGGTGCCATACCATTTCCTGATGTGTTTTATGATACATGTGACTAATTTTTTTACCTATCCATGCATCATTTAAAAAACCTATTGGGGAAGTTTCACCCTTTAAAGCATGATACTCACTTAATTTAGTATGTAATACATATCACTAACACACTTTTCTATCTTGAGGCATTATATTGTCACTTAGATAACATATGTCCTAGACACAATATGACATGTCATTCTTGCACCAACACTGACCATACATTATTTGAGGAAAAGGTTATATTGTTTTAGTTGTTATATATCATTCAATAGTGTTATGATACACCCATGTATACATTGAGATTACACATATTACATTAGGGTGGGCTATTGCCATGTTTTATTACTTATATATTGTATACACAAGAACCCCATTTTATTCACACTTATATTCATATTATTAGGAATATCCAGAGTCATATAAACACTTTAAATTAATATTAGACCCCTATTGGTTTAACTCTCTTAAGTCACTTAGATACTTTATGATGATTTAGACCCCTAGTAGTCATACTCTCTTGAATCTATGAACGAGCTTTCAAAATTACATCTCATTTACATGTTTTTAACCCCTAATGGGTGTACACTCTTGATTCTATAATATGATTTCATGATATAATTTTTTTATAGGATTTATACCTTTAATGGTCAAATAATTATCTTAAGTTACTTATATTAGCATGATGATAATTTTGTTTGTTATACCAAAACATGTGATAAATGTTATTTCAATATTTATTTCATTTTATGATTTATATACTTTAGAAATGGTACATATAATAATTTATATTTTACTATTAGAATGATTTAGTAAGACTATTATCAATAAAATAATAATATATAAAAGGTTACATAGTAAAGTAATTGATTGGTATGCATGACTCAAACTCCTTGCTAGAGGAAAACATCAACTCAAAACATAACAAATAAATAAACAACATCAAGTATCAATGCTAGATAATTCATGAAAATAACATATCATTATAAATATCTCATAAAAATATAATAAAATTATGCATAGGTCACTGCATAATAAGGATGAGGTGGATGATCATACTTAGGTGGAAGAGTAGTCCAAAAAGAGGGTTTTATTGAGGGAGGATATGAAGCCACCCAACCATCCATGGGGTCTGAAGGAGCCAAACAAATAGTAATGTCCAATCCATTAAGAGGTTATACCAAAATACTAGAAGGGTTATCTTGTGATCCCCACCAAGAAGGACCAACATCATATTTTACACATTGAGGTGGAGATATGCAACCCACCCCATTGAGATATTGACTTTGATGATGTTTAGGTGCTGGAGGAGGTGGGCCATATGGTGGATGATCTAGGGGGACTTGAATCATAGTTAATGGTTTTGAGAAGTGTTTTCATTTATTTCAAGTTCAAGGTTGATGTCATTAATGTCAAGATAGATCTACTAAAGATGTATGGTAAAGTGGTATGTGACAAGGAAACCATGTGACAAGAGAAAATTTGAAGGCAACCTATTGTCCCTCTATTGAGAGTGAATTTATGAGAAAAATAATGATTATTTTGAGTTTAATTTCATGATTTAGGTTATCTTGATGACTTTCAGTGTTGTTATAATTAGGTTTGATGATTAGGTCAAGGTAAGCATGTTTTGAGTGCTAGGTGTCTTGAGAAGTCTAGTCATGACAAGCATAGTCATATCATGAGCATGTGAATGATGAGTATGAAGAGGTGTGTACATATGTATGATAATATATAAGGAGAATTAAAGGCATGAGATCAAGTTTTAGAATCATCAAAGAGTGTTTTAAGGTCAATTATCAAGCTTCAAGTGATTGAGAAGCCTAGTCATGACACTAGTCATTACATGAAGAGACCTTGTGAGAAGATATGAGATTAGTGGCCTAATGAGATGGATGAATAGAGGAATAAGAGGTTTTATGAGTATGTTTTATCATGAATATGAGGCATTGGATCACTCATGGTTGTCTTAGAGTTATCTTATAGGTAAAAGACCTAGCATGCAACTAAACTAGTTCTAGACCTTGCCTAACCTAATGAAGTGCCACGAGGTGTTTTAAATATCTATGAATGATTAAAATTAGTGTTTTATAATATGAGATATTTATTAATCATGTATATGAGGTGTATATCACATGAAAAGAGGCTTGAAGGCCAGTTTAAAGACCTATTATGGTTTGCAGGTCAAGGTCCAAACAAGCAAAGAAAGAGATGGTGGCCAAATGAGGTATGAGTTTCATATTTAAAGATAATAATGGAAAAATGAGAATTGATAGAGGTAGGTCATGTTTTTAAAAATATCTTGACCATGTTTTAGGTTTAAGTTTGAAGGTTAAGGCAAGAAAAAGTGTTTTAATGTCTCTTATGTACATAGAATGAAGGATTCTCAACCAGAGAAGAACTTTCAAGTACTCATTGGCATGTGTAACATATAAATGGGAACATAATATACTCATGGTATATGGGGAAGGGTCATATATAAAATTTCCAAGTATTATTTTTTGGAATAAGGGGCTAAGCCTTATGAACAATTGTTAACACCAAAAATAGTGTTAACCCTCTCTATAACCCTAACATTGACCCAATGAGAAATATCTCAATAAAAATATAATAGAATGGTTTGGAATGGATATTTAAGTGATTGGAGGATATATTAAACTCTCCCAGACATATCTAGATGTGATTGGTCTATCAGGTGAGTGAGTGGACCCTAAGAAAAGCCTTATTTCTTGAAGATTCATTGTAGCAGTCAGAGTTGACCAAGTCAAAGTTGATAAATGGATTAAGGTTGAATATTTATAATTTTATTTGATTTAAATTGTGGTTTATAAGAATTTTATATACCTTAGGTGTGATAAAATAGTCATTCAAGTTGACCTATTTTTAAAAGGCCTAATGGTGTAAACAGTGAGAAAACTAGGGAGAAGTGAGAAGTTGATTAGGGAAGTGTTATCATAGACTAGGGATGAATCCAAGTGCATGGAGAAGTTTTTAAATAATTTTAATACATGTTAATTTTGGATATATGTTGAAATTATTACTCATAAGTTGACCTGTCTTGTGTAGATGAGACAATGAAGGTGTAAGGTTGTGAGATTGGTCTACAAGACCAATATTGTCACTTTACCATGGTATATTTATATCTAATAGTTACCTAATGATATAATAGGATAATCCACATGAATGTGTCTACATAGGTGTTCAAGGTCATTATCAAGTTGTAGTGATGAGTTGGAGGCTCTTTGCCTTGATATGAAGCATAAAATGAATATTATATTGTTTTTTTGGACATATATGTACTATACATGATTTAAATAACATTTTAGAGTTAGTAAAAGTAATTGAAATAGTGAATCCAAAATGGGTTGACTGGTTTAGGCTTGATTGTGTGTACTGAAGACAAAAGATTGGTTTGCAAGACCAATATTTGAAACTATAAATTGTAATATTTTTATTTAAGAGTGATATATAGATGTAAAATAATATATTTAAGGTGTTATAGGTCATATAAATTATTCTTTCAAGGATTGAAGTTCAAGTCTTCATGACAATGTTTTGAGACCAGTTGGCAGTTCTGAGTGGGTTACTTGCAGAGAAGGGTTTGAGTATTTTTACCCTAAGTTATGAAGTATAATGCACATGGTGATAAATATAAGATAATTTATATTTTTTATATTTATTTATTTACCATGTTTTTTTGGAATATTTTTTGTTTATGCTTCAATTATTCAAGATAAACTTTATGGGTATGCATATGCCTAATATGAACAGTACTAATGATGTGATCCAAGTAGTGGCTTGAGATAAAAAGTGATATGAAGAATATATGATATTATAAAGGATTTATTGGGATGGAATATAATGTTTTTATACTATGTTAATTTTTTTAACGTTCTCCAAAAATATCAAAGGGTAACGTGTGCTAAGTAGGCCTAATGGGATTAGGTCTCCATGAGACATAAAGGAGAGATAAGGCCTATTTGAGAAAGATAAAACCTAAAAGGACTCAAATATAATTTTATCCATGTATATTATAGTAAATAATATTAATTTCATGGTTGAAATAATAGGGTAAGGGTGTTGGATTAAGAAGGATATGAATAGAAAACTTGTATAAATACTAGGCATTGTTAGGCCTATTGGTGAGAAAAGAGTGTAAGTGAAAAGAAGGTATATTGAAAAGAAGAAGGAGGTATTTTAGACAATAAAAAAAAGATAGAGGATTAGTGATTAACATTTGATAGAGTTTCTATATATGATAATCAAGGTCATTTGACCTAATCAAGTCAAGAAGAGGGTTAGTTGAGCGAAGAAGGCTAGAAACCAGTTTTGAGAGGGATAAAAGTGTGTGGAGAGATGAGGAAGGAGGTCATAATATATTGTATGAGAAAAAAGGTATTATAAATGTGATCAAAGTTTTTATGTGGTTGAGCTAGTGCTGATTCATCTTGGGGTTTAGTGCCTCCTTGCAAGTGGGTGCTTGATAAAGCTTAGCTAAGTGGGTGCTTAGCTAGTTGGGGTTGGTACTCCATGTGAAGTTGGTGCTCACTAAAGTTGGTGTTTGTATTATAATACTATATTACATTTACATAATCAGTGGGTTTTATTTCCCTTAAGAGTTTACAACATAAATATTATGTTCATGTGTTTCGTGCTCTTATGAATTGGTGCTTATGCTTGCTAAGATGTACATACTTATCTAAATGATCTATGATTTATCATGTAAGATTATATAAAAAATATTTTAAGACTGATTCATTCCCCCTCTCAGTCATTTTGATTCTAACATTTGGTATCAAATCTTGATCCTTTAAAGTAGGTCTAAAATAACACATAAATCTGAGTATGATGAAGAACATGATGAACATCATGAAGATGATAAGAAGACATATAAGCCTGATAAAAACAAGGAGTTTAGGAAGTATGAAAGAAAAAAATGAAATTTGAATAAAAAGATAAGATTCTATACTAAAGAAAATAAATCTTATGATGTAAGTGACTCAAGTGTATCTGATAGTGATGATGGTAGTCATGAACCTAAACATGACAATAATGAAACCTTGTTTATGGACATAAAATCAAAAAATGAGGGTTGTTCAAATGGGAAAGGCATTATGGTTGATGTGGAATTAGATGAAGAAGAATTTGAAGTAGATATTGAGGTAGAATTGGTAAGTGCCCTAGAAGAATTGAAGTTCTAAAGGAAAAAGAATCACAAACTAAGATAATTAATTAAGGATATGAGGAGCAAATTGGCTTTTTCAAGGAAAGGCTGAGTAATGCTTCTAAGGAGTATGATTAGATCATCAATCAAGTTGAGGCACAGACATAGGTAATCAATACAAGACTAAAGTTTAAAGAGAAAGAATACATCAAGTATGAAACTAAAATAAAATCCTTAAAATCTGATTTGAATCAAGCATCTATCAAGGTAAATACCTTTGTGAATTTTGAAAAGAGAACCAAGGCTTTAGATGATATCTTGAGTAGTCAAAAGTCTAAAAGAGACAAAATAGGTCTTGGTTTCAATAAGACCAAAAGGAGTCACCTCAAGTAAAGGAGAAGACTATTAAAAATAAGAATGTTAACATGAAAATACCTATCAAACAACCCAATGCTATAAGGTATGCCAATTAATTCAATGGTTACTATTTTGTGTGCAATCTATTTGGTCATAAAGTAAAAGAGTGTATAAGACCTTTTAAGAATGACTACTCATGAGAATGTGGAAAGATTCACAACTCACATTAGTTAAGAGGTATGTATAAGGTGGTTTGATATAGTTATCATGATTTAAGACTCATTTTACGATTATGTCCTAACAAGGTTATAAGGTCATCAAGTCAAAACAAGAGGTTTGACGCCTCTAGAAAACTAGAGAGAAGACAAATGAATGTATGGAAACCAAAGATAATGAAGATGAGTCATGATTAATATACAAGCTCAAGTGGATTACTTGATGTGATAGAACATGATTCAAATGTGAAATCAAGTCAAGAATGCTTGTTGTCAACCCACATTAATGATCAAATGGTTGATGAAGAGATCAAGCCTATAGTTTCAACCAAGCCCAAAAGAATATTGAAGGACATTCAGTCATGTGAGAGCATGGAGATCTAAGAATATCCTAAATTGGTGTTGTTCTATTACCCTATGGAAATGGGTGAATTCATTAAGATTCATTAATACACTCTTTAATTAGCAAAAACATGGTGGATGTTTGGTTTAAGGGGGAGATATTTAGGTGGTTAACTGAGCTTGATCTATGTTGAGAAGTGGTCTTTTAATCTAAGTTCATATGAAGAAGGTATGCATGGAATAAGGGGGAGAATGTTACTTTAATGCTTCATATTATATGCATTGAGATCCTATTGTAAGAAGGTATGGTTATATATATCAGTCTATGTAGGTCCATTTGTCATTAATTTCAAAGGGGGAGAAAGTCCAAGAAGGGAGATTGATCAAACTAGGGGAGATGAGTATGATCAGTCTAAAGAATGATTTGCCATCAATGATAAATGAGGAGTTTTTTGAGAAGTGTTTTCATTGATGTTAAGGTTAAGGTTGATGTCATTGATGTCAAGATACATCTAGTAAATATGCATGGTGAAGTGGTATGTGATAAGGAAGCCATGTGAGAAGAGATAATTTGAAGGCAACCTATTGTTCCTCTATTGAGAGATAATTTAAAGGCAACTTGATCTCTTTATGTTGAGAGATAATTTGAAGGTAACTTAATGATTATTTTGAGGTCAATGTAATGATTTAGATTAGCTTGATGACTATCAATGTTGTCACAAAGAGGTTTGATGATTAGGTCAAGGTAAACATGTTTTGAGTACTAGTTGCCTTGAGAAGCCTAGTCATAACAAGAATAGTCATATCATGAGCATGTGCATCATAAGCATGAATAGGTGTATAAAAATGTATATAAAAATGTATGATACTATTTAAGGAGCATGAAATTCATGTGATCAAGGTGTAGAATAATCAAGGAGTATTTCAAGGTCAGTTGTCAAGCTTCAAGTGATTTAGAAGCCTAGTCATGACAGTGGCCATTACATAAAGAGATCTTATGAGAAGGTATGAGATTAGTGGCCTAATGAGATGGATGAATAAAGGAATAAAAGGCTATATGAGGATGTTTGATAATGAATATGAGTTATTTGAGTACACATGAGTGTTTTAGAGTAAGCCTATAAGGGTAAGACCTATAGACCTAGCATGTAACTAGACTAGTTCTAGACCCTACCTAACCTAATAAGGTGCTATGAGGTGTTGTCAAGACCTATGAGTGATCCAAAGTAGTTTTTGAACATATGAGATGTTTTTTGAGCATGAATATGAGGTGGATATCACATTAAAAGAGGATTGAAGGCCATTTTCAAGACCTCTTGTGGTTTATAGGTCAAGGTCTAAGCAAGCAAAGAAAGAGATGGTGGCCAAATGAGGTACAAGTTTTAGATTTCAAGATAAAAATGGAAAAATGAGCATTGAAAGAGGTAGTTAATTTTATTTCAAATATTTTGACCAAGTTTAAGGTTAAATTTTGAAGGTTAAGGCAATAAAAAGTGTTTTAAGGTATCTTGTGTGCACAAATGAAGGATTCTAAACCCAAGAAGAACTTTCAGGTACTCATTGATAGGTGTAACCTCTACATGGGAATCTAAGATATTCATGGTAGATTGGTAAGGGTACCATCTCAATGTTCCAATAATTGGTTTTTGGAATAAGGGGCTAAGCTTTATAAACAATTGTTAACACTAAAAATTAAGTTAACCCTCTGTAAAACCCTAACAATGACTTGATGAGAAAGATCTTGATCAAAACAGCCCAAAATGGATTGGACTGGATATTTAAGTGATTGGAGGATATATTAAACTCTCCCAGGAACCTCTAGGTGTGATTGGTCTATCAGGTGAGTGAGTGGACCCTACAAGAAAAGCCTTATTTATTAGAGATTTGTTGTATCAGTCAAAGTTGCTAAGTGGATGAAGGTTGAATATTGATATTTGTATTTGGTGTCCATGGTGGTTCTAAGTAGGTTATAGACCTCAGGTGTGCTAAACTAATCATGTAAGTTGACCTATTACTAAAAGGCCTAATGGTGCAGAAGTGAGAAAACCAAGCAGAAGTGAGAAGTTAATTAAGGAAGAGTTATAATAGACTACAGATGAATCTAAATGCATGGATAAGTTGTTAAATACCTGTAATACATGTTCATTTTGGATAGATGTTTTGGACATCAGTGTATATGATGAAATTATTTCTCATAAGTTGACCTATTTTGTGTAGATGAGACAATGAAGGTGCAAGGTTATGAGATTGGTATGGAAGACCAATATTGTCACTTGACCATGGTATATTTATATTTAAGAGTTACTTAATGATCTCATAGGATTATCCACTTGTATTAAGAGTATCTGAAAGTGTCTACATAGGTGTTGCAGGTCATTATCACTATGATTGTGTTTGAAGGTAAACTGACATATTTGAATAAGCAAGTTGCAGTGATGAGTTGGAGCCTCTCTACCTTGAGATGAAACATCCAATGCATATTATTTTGTTTTTTGGGATATATATGTCATATCCATGCTTTGAATAAGGTTTGAGAGTTATTAAAATTAATTGAAATAGTGAAGCCAAAATGGGTTGACTGGTTTAGGCTTGACTGTGTGTACTAAAAATAAAATATTAGTTTGCAAGACCAATATTTGAAATTAGAAATTGTAATATTTGTACTCAAGAGTTATATATAGGTGTAAAATAACATATTTAATGTGTTATAGGTCATAATAAGTATTCTTTCAAGGATTGAAGTTCAAGTCTTCATGACCGTGTTTTGAGACCAGTTGGCAGTTCTAAGTGGGCTACTTGTAAAGAAGGGTTTGAGTCTTTTTACCTTGAGTTATGAAGTATAATTCACATGGTGATGAATTTAGGGTCATTTATATTCTACATATTTATTTTTTTCCATGTTTTTTTGGAAAATTTGAGTTTATGCTTCAATTATCCAAGATAGACATTCTGGGTATACACAGGGCTAATATGAATAATACTAATGATGTGCTCCAAGTATTGGTTTGAGATAAAAAGTGATATGGAGCCTAGATGAGATTATTATGGGTATATTGATATGGAATATAATGTTTTTGTCTATGTAAATTGTTTGAATTTTCTCCAATAAGATCAAAGGATAACATGTGCTAAATAGGCCTAATGGGATTAGGTCTCCATGAGACCTAAAGGAGAGATAAGGCTTATTTGAGAACTATTAGACATAAAGGGACTAAAATCACATTTGATCCATGTATATAATATGTCATAAGATTTATTTCATGTTTAACCTAATAGGGTAAGGGTGTTTGGCTGACTAAGAAGGATATGAACAAGAAACTTGTATAAATACTATGCATTTTTAGGCCTATTGGTAAGAAAAGAGTATAAGCGAAAATAAGGTATTTTTTAGAGAAAAAGGTCTTGTATACCATAAAAAGAGGATAGAATATCTATGATGAACATTTATTATAGGTTTTATATACTAAAATCAAGGTTATTTAACCTAATCAAGTCAAGAAGAGGGCTAGTTGAATGAAGAAGGCTAGAGACCAGTTTTGAGAGGGATATAGGTGTGTGAAGAGCTGAGGAAGGAGATCATCATATGTTGTATGATAAACAAGGTATTTTGAAGGTGATAAATTATTTTAGGTGGATGATTTAATTTTGTGTAATCTTGGGGGTTGGTGCCTCCTTGTAAGTGGGTGCTTGTTAAATCCTAGTTGAGTTGGTGCTTAGCTAGTTGGGGTTGGTTCTCCATGTGAAGTTGGTGCTTCACTAAAGTTGGTATTTGTCTTATAGGACTGTATTCAATTTAAATCATCAGTGGGTTTTATTACCATTAAGGGTTTCCAACATATATATTATGTTCATGTGTTTCATGTTCTTGTGGATTGGTGCTTATGCTTGGTAAGATGTACATACTTGCTTAAATGATCTATAATTGCTTAGGTAAAATTGTATAAGAAAGTTTTGAAGACTAATTCACCCCCCCTCTCAACAATTTTTCTTTAAACATAGGGATCATTCCCTAGTTATCAATAAACTCTTAAAAATGTTTGACCTTAATGACAACTTTATCTGCTTGGACTCGAATTTGTATGCAGGCCAAAGATATTATAAAAACCTTGTCATTAATAGATAAATGACAAGAAGATTTCTCATTGTTAAATAAATTAAAATTTATAGCTTTACATAACTAAAATAAAATAATAAATCTAAATAAATTCCATAAAAAAATAGAAGATGGCCAATTAGTGGAATCCCAAGGGGGGCCAAGTGCCTTGAGAAAGGCTTGAGATGGTAGGGATGAAAGAAACTATGTATCCATTGCCAAGAGAATTAGGATTTGGGACATGTAAAAAATGTGTGATTGAAATAATTAGGTCTAATATAGGTTAGACACTATGGTCAAGCAATTTCAAGTTGAAAAAGGTGTTCCTTAAGCAGGAGGCCTTGATAGACCAAACACCAGAGGAAATTAGCTAGTTTGAGTTTAAGCTTGGCCTTCTAAATTCAATCAAGTTGGATAAGCCATGTCTTAGGTGAGGATTTAAGGTTACATCAGCTATTGAGTTTTCCAAGTGTTGATGAAAAGGGGATTTAAACTAATAAATGAGGTATGGAGAATATTTTTTTAAGTGACTATCATAGTTCCACCTCCAATCTTTCCATCACAAGCTTGGAGGTTGTAGACCTAGCTTGTGGAGCATGTTGTCTAGTATTAACTCTTGAATGTGGATAATAATTATCAATTCAAAATTAATTAAATTGAAATTCATTTTTAGCATAGGCTAGGGATCTTGGTCATGAGTGGAAACCAAATCATTTATAGTTTGTATCCCATTTTTAAAAAGCCTCAAGGCTTTTATACTACTAAATTCTACCAACACAAGACTAGAATTGGTCCTAATGAGAATACCACTACGAAATCCACCACAAACCCATTTTAAATGAGGCTTAACAACCTCAAGGGATTTAGAAATGATTTCTACCATAAAAAATCCTTCTATTTTTACTAGAGTATTCATGATTAGAAGAGTATATAAACTAATGTTTTCCCAACTAGGTTTACCATAAGGAGATACATATGATATACAATGACATAAATGGATTTTCTAATATTCACTACATTCAATGGGTCTAACCACCCACTTGGCACATAAATTAGTGATTTATCTATACATGACAATAATTCCCATACCTCCTTTATCATGAGGAAGACAACAAATATCCCAGGCAACTTTGTGAAACCCCACATTTTTTTTGCATTAAATAAAAAAATTCTTTGAGAATTTTAGACAAATTCTCATAGGAGGATATAGAAAGGGCCCAAGATGAGTAATAATAGACATGAGTAGTGGCCATAATTTTAGTGCACACTTGGAACTTTCCATCTAGAGAGAGGGGTTTGGTGACCTAATATTCCACCTTTTTCTCCCATTTATCATATTGTGACAAATCCATAGAGAAAATATTAAAGGAAAAGAGGATGACCAAAAATTTGAATTTTTCCCCTTTGTGAATCCATTTACACATGTATTAGAGTAACCAATCTTACATGGGCATCATACTTTTTCTAAATCATCTAGGTTTTACTCCATTGTAAGTTAGATCTAGAAGCTAAGCAAAAAGAGTCAAGATACTACATAGATTCTTTGAATGAATTTTATTATTCTTCTAGAGTGAGGAAGGTATCCTATGAAAAGTGTCCATTGATGACTTGAGAGGATTATTTAGGAAGAATAATACCCTGAATCAGACCTTGCTCAACTCTATGAGCCAACAAATAACATGGTGCTTTAGTAGGTAAAAGATATAATGTTAGGGAAAGTGGGAAACCTTGACATATAGAAATATAAATGAAAATACGATTAGTTTTGAAACCATTTATAGTGAGACAAGATGAGGCATCTACAAAGTGGATTTTGACACGTAATGATAGAGCTACCCATTAACATTTAAGGATGTTTGGAAGCCTATACAAGGTAGAGATGCCAGTAGAGAAATGTGGAAAAAGGCATGTAGCTAGATAGAAATGGGTCCAAAGACATGTGGCCTAGGTCTATAGGTATAAGGGTTATGGAAAGGGATTAGAAAGTGATAGTGAGGTGATACAAAATTCCTAGAGAGTAGATAGGTTATGATTTCTTCTATTACCTTTGAGCATGTTTCAATCCATGTAATATTGAGATGATAAGTAATGGAATGATGTATCCTTGTTATAAATGTATAATATTATTAGATTTCACCCTATTGGTAGGATTATGTACTTATATTGAATAATGTGTATGTGCTTTGTTTATATAAGTTCATTATTTATGTCATGTTTTGATAGTGAAATATAGAGGACATTTTAAAGTCTTGATGTGCATGCCTAACAGTGTGAAAAATAGTGTAGATGTCACCATTGCACGTAATTATCCCCAAAATGACTTGGATCCTCTATCTCTCCACATCTCAGGTGAGTGCGAAAGGATCTCCCCTTGCATGATATGCTAACATGGGAGCTATTTTAACAAGGTGATAGACTAGACTTTTAATATTTGTAGTGGACTAAAAAAGTAGATGAGACGTTAAAAAGAGTAGTGAATCTAAAATAGGCTAAATTGATGGCCTTGATCTAGTATTGATATTATTGTGTAAGGTCCCCTTTTTGAGGGGGTTGATTTTTAATCAATTTTTTGAAGACCTTTAGCCTATTCTATTCCCCATGGGCTAAGGGATATTGTAAGGGGAATAATTTTAATAAATAAGGGGTTACTAGAGAGTGATTTTTATCATTTGACATTAAAAGACAATTTTATTATTTATTATTTAATTAACCCTCAAGTAATTTTAATTACTATGAGTAGAAAATTAGATAATAAAGTAAAAGGACACTTTCATGGGGGACTTGACCCTCAATTAAAAAGTCCTTAATGACTTTATGTAAAAAGGACACTCTTATGGGGGACTTGACCCTCAATTAAAAGTCTTTAATGAATTTGGGCTAAAAGAGGTCTATCCTTACCAAATAACCCCCTCAAGTGGTGCGTCCACCTTGGAGGAGTTATAAAAACAAATTTGGAATATTGTTAAAAGATCTTTTTGTCAATCAATCTTATTTTCATGTTATTGGAGTTTCAATCTTGAATCAAGGTGCTTGGAGTTCCAACGAGATCTTGAAGAGGCAATTTCACTTAAGAAATTTCAATCATGTTGAGTTGATTTATTGTTTTCTGATTTGAAGAGGATCTTTGAAGAAGATCCAAAGGCAATATTTTTTGTTCATTTGCAGATTTCTATGTTTCTAGGGTTTAACTAGATAGTTTTAGATTTGGGTGACTTCCACCCAGGGGAAAATTATAATTACTATTTAATTTTAAAGAGAACATTTTTATCTTTAGTTTAAACTATCATTTGTTCAAAATTTTTGAGTATTTTACAAGTTGTGAAATTTACAAGTTTTAGCTATTATTTTTGTCATATAAAATCAAAAAATAAGATTTTTGCAAATCTGATTGTGGAATCATGTTTGGAATATTTTTATCCATCTACATATTTAATTTGATAATTTTAGATCAGTTTTGAGGCATAAATCAACCCCAAACCCTAGTCACCTAGGTCTTTGGGCGATTTGCAATTTATGGGAAAATATTGCAATAAATATTAGTTTAATGGAATTTTAATTTTTTTCTAATAATTTATGGGTCTAAGTTGGGATTTATGGCATACCATTTTTGTTTGGTTTCAGCCCAAAAAGGGACCTTACATTTTTGGATTTGAGAGACTTGAAAAACTCCTTATAATCCTTATCACCAATTTTGAGCAGATGAAGGCAAGTGCAAAGTTGTGTCCCTTTGGCTGCATAACTATTTGCCAGTTTGAATTGGTGTTTGAGAGAGGTAGATTAGTTTTTCATATATAATTAAAAATTATTTAATTCAATAAAGTAGGATATACCATGGTATTATTTGATCATAACCACATTACCTCACTTTTAAATGTGAGCAATTTGTTTTCCATAATGGAGGAGAAAGGTGGTGGTGCAAAGAATAACCTCATTCCACCACTCTATCCAACTAGCAGCAAATGGTGGTCAAGGCACGAGATCCAAACCTTATAATTGATATAAATGGTGCCCTCATGGTATATTAAGGAGGTGTTTATGAGTAATTGATTACATGGTATTTTGAAATGGTTGTTTCTCCACTCCACTCTGCAAGTGATGGGAGAGTGGTTTGAGAGAATGTGTTCAGAATGCATGATGACATGCTGCCCATTAGTAGGTTATGATTTTTATTTTAAAATGAGTGATATATAGGTTATTACACACTTAAAAATTGGGAATATGATTTTCTTATTCTATCTTCAACATCGAGACACACAATAATTATTTTCTTGAGAGGTGAGTCAAGGGGACACACTACATATATTTATCACTAAACGAGACACACTATAAATATTTTCTTATTTAACTAAGAGGTAAACACAATATATTAATAAGGTACATTATGCATGTTAGTGATTTATAATTCACCTTCCCACATTCAAAGATTTAAAAAAAAATACTGACACAATTTGCACACAACCAAATGTATTTATTCATAATATTTTACTTTAAAAAAATGATTTTAGTGGTTCATTTATTATTGATTTATACAAACATTGATCTACTTATAAATAATACCCATTTTTTTCATATACACCAGATATTCAAATGCCAAACATGGGAAAATTGATTCTTATTAAGTAGATCCTCAGTGGTAGTCATGACATTCTTGCAAATAATGAGGAGACAATGTTTTTATATTTTGTGGTACGTAGGAGTTGGACTCTATGATAAGGTAATCTCTCTCACCTCCTTTAAAATTTAAGATCATTATCATTTATGGTCTTAAATTTGAGCAACAATTAAAAATTTTAGGATCAACTTCTTATTTGAGCCTTCCACGTGCACTTTTTTTACTTTGATACATACACATATCACACATCAATGTGGGACATTATTTAGACACCTAGTTTTCTTACAAGACTGGTTATTTACTATCATATTAGTGTGTTTTTGTGTGTATGAATCATTTTTTAAGATTATGATGTTTTTGGTGTGTTTTCCCCTTGTGTTGGGCCTTGTTTTCCTTCACTTGATTTGTGTTTTCCTTAAAATTTTACTTTTTATTCACTTTGGGTCTATTTCAATATCACCATTCCATATAGAACACTTGAGAACCTACGCATCCATTATTTGTTTGCCTCAAAATGATTCTCAATGCTCTTAGAAGGTCAAAAATATTATTTTTAGGGTTTTAGGGTAGCTTGCCAATATCAACCTATAGATATTGGTTGTTAACAACAATTTATTCAATTTTTGTCATCACCAAGCTCCATCCTATTATTTTGGTCACTTTTGCCTTGTGGGTCTTTTTGGCCTATGTTTTTCAGTTTTATTGGTCTTTTGTACCTCATTTTTTATATTTCCAACATTTTTCATTATCACCTTGCACACCAATAGGTATTAATTTAAATTCAAGTAATGTAAATACACATAAGCATGATAATGCATTTATGACAAAGATTCATAAGGATAAAGTCAGAGGGAAGATCACACGAGCTATTTCACTTTAATTATGGTTGTTATTTTTCATCCATTGAATTGTACAAATCCTTGTACCAAAAATTGAAGAATATTAAAATGGCATGTAGAATATAAAATATGATTACATATCATACATAGGGATAAGGGATAGGATATTCATATTACAATTGACTACTTATTGGACACATGAGTGTTTATTTCGAAATTATTTAAGAACAAGGTTCTGACCAAGATAGATCCCTCATAACTACACCAATTTTTATGATATTGAAAGGTTTCTTGGAGTGGATTAGAGTTTGAGAAAAAGATAAATAATTATGGAATATTTACACATCAATTTGATAATATAAGAGAAGCTTATAATCATAAGACACAAATAAAGGTGGTCACAAAATATTAGGTGGATATAACATTGTCTGATTGAAATTGAACCCTATATAGAAACTAACCATATAAACTTGGTCACTATCAAAATTGAGCCCTTAAGTTTTTTTTTTTTTTTTTTTCACTATTTTGATATGTACCAAATTTATGTATTTACATTGGGACTACCTCTGTTTTGTTCCAATATTTTTAAGTCTCAAGTTATCTTGCACATTTTAGATCTATTTTTTTGTTATATATATATTTTTTAGTTTAATTTTGTCTTATGTAATCTCTTCTAATGAGTAGTGTAGTGTTTCTAAACCATTATAAACTTTTCATGCGAACACTTTACATGTCAAAACATTGTGGGAATAATGTTGTCTTCACTATGAATACGAAGGAGAATCAACTTTCAAGGAATCACAATAATAAATATGGGACAATTTTGAGGAATATATAAGAGAAGAATACCATGTAATAAATAATTAATATGACTAGTTAAAAACCTATATTAATTGCACCAGTGTCAAGACTAAACAATGCAACACTAAACCAACAGATTTAATGCCTTATAATTTTGTTTGGAACATGTGACACCTAGACGTAATTTTTTTTTGAATATTAAAGTGGTTTATAATATTACATCCAAGAAGGGATAGAGTTTGGAAAAATTAGTAAACTAGGATAAGCCTATCAATATGAAATCAATATTAAGGAAAAATTATACATAAAAGAACTAAATTATATTCTCTTAATGAAAAGTGGCATCCAAATAAAGGGAACATAGCACCAAACAATAATGAAAATGTAGAATTCCAAAAGGCTAGATAAGAATCAAACAAGGAAGGGAAAACCATAGAAAGATAGTGGCATATCGTGTGAGAACCACAAGATCAAGTACCACAAAACTAGAAACTCTCAAGCCAATAACAAAACCATTTTAGTAGAGTCATGGTAGCTAGACAAAATTGAATTATCAACATATACATAAAAAAAAATGTGTTCATAGAGAAGAGGAATAGATCATGGATGCAAAACTATACTCCATTATTGCTATTGCATGAAAAACTTCACTACATGAGGATGTAGAGTGCATGTTTAACACATAGGTGTGGGTAAATGGAAAGTATATACACTTCATTATAGAAAATTAAAGTCATAACAAATTGATATTTTACTAAGTAGTCAATAGGCTAAAGTTAATAATAACACCTCATCCACAATCATACTTTTTTAGAGTGGTTAATCAAAGGTGAGGCATTTTAATTAGTTGATAGTATCACATACCTTATTCCATAAAAAAATTCAAGGATGATATGGTATGTGACATGGTAGTCACATTTGGAGGTTTGTGATTTTATTATTAGACAACTTGACATGTGAGCACACCCAAGAATTTATGAGGCTAGGTCTAGGATTGTCATCATTGCTCTGGGTCTTAAGCACTATTGGATACAAGAGGTAGCCCACTATAAATAAGTATCCCAAATAAGTGAAAAGTAGTGTTGGAATGCAATGGATTAGACCAAGACATTTATCCTACTCATGATTAGACTTGAGGAGGATAAAAATGTTAGTGTAACCACATGTTCTATTACAATAAGACAAACAACACAAAAAACATTGATGGATCAGATGATATTGGAATACAAACATGTATTTACCTAACTAACAAGTGTACTAATGCATTTTCATGTGAAACATATAATTGACTTTGTCCCTAAAAATCCAAAACTAAGTGAACCATTGTATGGGTGTTCAGTGCTCAAGAATGACAATATTGAATATAATATTCATGAATTAGTTTAGAATGGCCACATTTGACCAATTATATCACCTTGTGGGAGCCCAATTATATGTACTCAAAATAAAGATGAAACATGGTGACTCTACACTGAATATCAAACCTTGAATGAGGTTATTATAAAGGATCGATATCCCCTTTAATGGATTAGTGACCTTTTATACCAGATCTAGGGATTTAAAATTTTCACCATCATTAATATGAAATTAGGGTATCACCAAGTGTCCATTGAGACAACTAGTGTCTGGAAGAAAACCTTCAAATAAAATGAGGGATTATTTGAGTGTTTTTTCATGCCATTGTGTCTAAAAAAATACACCTAAAAATTCAAGAGGATGATGAATGATGTCTTATGACCATTCATAAATTATTTCATGGATGTCTATCTGGATAAAATTCTCATCTTTAGTAAGACATGGGAGGATCGAATTCAACATGTCTAACATGTTCTTCCCACCTTGTGTCAGCATAATCTCTATTCTAATGTAGATAAGTGTTCCTTTCACATGAAAATAATTTAATACATAGTATACATCATCAACTAAGATGGTTTACATGAGGAAATATAGAATTTATAGTTTATCAAGGACCAGCTAGCCCTAAATACTCTCATATAACTCTAGAGTTTCTTTGAACTAGTTAATTTTTATTGCAAGCTCATGCTTAAGTTCTCTCACATTGCATGGTATCTAAAATAAACATCAAAAATATTATTTGTAGAAAAAATAATATGGACATAGGCACAACATTAAGCATTTTCATAGTTGAAGCAAAGACTATGTTCAACATCAAAACATTTCAAATTAAAATAGATGCCTTAGAGTATGCACTTAGTGCTGTCCTCACCCAATATAGATATTCAGTTTCATACCACAATGAGATCTTTTCCAACACATTGCACAAGTATCCAAAACATGACAAGGAAATGTATAGCATTATGCAAGCATGAAAATAGTGGAAACATTATATTATGGGGAAAAAACCATTATACACATATCATAAGCCTCTAAAATCCATGTAGACCCAAGGAAAGTGATTCTCATAAATATGGTCCACATCTATGCAATACTTCCACCTAAATATTTGACATAATAAGTGAAGTGCCAACTCATTTTTTGACTATCTTAGTAGACCTATTATTGAATAACTAAAAATAATTATTCACTCATGCAAGCATGAGATATCAAAGTAGCCTTGGTTGTATGAAATATACTCTAACTTCTCTAACATATACCAAATATTGAAAACTAATAGACATGTTTCTAACTTATCTATAAGAGGGGATTTTGAGCCACACTAGACACCTCTATGTTCTTACAAGGGAGCATCAGAAAATGATCTGGGAGGATCACTATCATTGAGTGATATGTTACTTTAGGGTGGAGAAAAACATGTCAAATTTGAATAAATATTTGTATTGGCCAAAGCTTCATAATGATGTCTCTAACAGCCTCATACACATATCATAAGCCTCTAAAATCCATGTAGACCCAAGGAAAGTGATTGTCATAAAGATAGTCCACATCTATGCAATAGTTCCACCTAAATATTTGACATTATAAGGGAAGTGCCAACTTATTTTTTGACTATCTTAGTAGATCTATTATTGAATAACTAAAATTAATTATTCACTCATGCAATCATGGGATATTAAAGTGGCCTTGGTTATATGAAATATACTCTAACTTCTCTAACATATATCAAATATTGAAAACTATCAGACATGTTCCTAACTATTATCTATGGGAGGGGATTTTGAGCCACATTGGACACCTCTATGTTCCTACAAGGGAGCATCAGAAAATGATGTGAGAGGATCACTACCATTGAGTGATAAGTTACTTTAGGGTGGAGAAAACAATGTCAACTTTGAAGAAATATTTATATTAGACAAAGCTTCATCATGATGTCTCTAACTACATCATGTCTTGTACACCCTATGAAATCTCAAATATATACACATTATGTTTTTCTTATTAACATTTTATGTTTCAAGGCTAGTTGAAACATCAATCTCCTTGGCAATACATCCTAAGGAGTATACTGATATTGAGGTGAACCAACTCGTGTCACTTTGTGAAATATTATATCATGCAATTTCATTTTTATTAACACCTTAAAATCAACATGACATGAACCTATATTGTCACTTAAGGTTTACATTCCAATTTTTTCCTTTTTTCTCCATTTGCATGAATTTATCATACATAATTGACCCAATTGATGACTTCTTATAATACTTCCCAATTTAACTAACATCATTGATAAGGTTGAAAACATACTATATACTACTAAAAACTATTTTTATATGTATTTGGGTTTTAATTTTAGGGTTTGGATCCATATGTATAGGGTTATTGATTGTCATTTCTCAAAGATAAGACATCTAATCCATTATGTTTACACTCACAAATCCACCTTAGGAATATTAGAATATAAATTAGGGTTAAGGAGTTTACACCAAATGAAGGTCAGATACCACAAGGTATTTGTTGATATGAAGGATAAGAATTGAATCAATAAGGTACACATCATATTTGGAGTTTGTAACCTAGGTTTGCTTAGGTATTTTTGTATACACCTTGATTTCACCTATATTTTTTTTCACAAAGTAATATAAGTTAAAGGGAGATTAATGTATTGAAAATTAAACCTAAATTATGTATCCCTATGATTATAATTTATATTTTACTTTGGTTATTGTTATTATATTGGTTTATTTCATGTCTTATATGTATAAATTAACACATTCTTTTTAGTTCATTGTTATCTTATATGTGATATTTATTTACAACTCATGATTGTGCCTAGAGGAACCTTTACTCTCTATTTCAACACTTAGATTAGTTACAATTATTTCTTCAGTATTTAATGACATCTATTAACTTTATAGCTCTTTTTTATGCCTAGTGGTACCCACTTTTTTTTTCTTTATAGTTCTTGTTTCAACATCTAATTTCACATTGGATCTATCGATGCTTGAAAGTGTATCATAGGGGTTCAGAGTGTTTAAGAAACACTTCTCATTTATAGATTCAAATAATCCATTGCATGAGTTGTAGGTTGTGATATTCTTGATATATTTGGTGGAATAATGGAAAAGCAAATGAACTGTTTCAAAAAAATTATAATGTAACTAGTTTTTAGGAGCAACTGTGGCCTAATAGATAGCTTTTGAAATATGAAGATAATATGAACTAATTAGAGTGAATGTTGATCAAAATATAATATCTAAAGTCTAATCTAGTGTGTATATTTACAATAGAAGCTAAACTAAAGTGAGTTGATCAAAAAAGGGGCAAAAGGAAGGGTAGGGCAGAAATAAGGTGTTCTGATTTTCTATCTAGACATTATGGTAGCTATTAAATTTCATCAAGACATGTATTAAAACCAATATATGACATGAAATAATTGAAGCTTAAAACATACTATATATCATGCAAATGTCTAAGGAAAGATGAAACAATGCAAATAAGAAATCAAGTTCACTTTAGAGATTTAATTTCATAAACAAATTGCATTAGCACATCTGTAAAGAAAGCTTGGAAAATGATATAAACTTAAAATCCTTTAATCAACCTATCTTACACACAAATTGACAACTCTACATTTATATGAACACATCAATAATCCACAAACACAATTCAAATCTGGACATCTAAATAGATAATTGGGGGAACATACATAATAACAAACACACAAATAAATAATGGATAATCTTTGTAGAATTCCTTACTTATATTAATTTCTCAAAGTTTAGACAAATTTTTTTCTCAAAAAATCCCTCTCTTTTTACAAATGACAATACCCATTTTATATAAGACTAAGGAGGTATGCTGGTCAATCATGTCAAATGACAATTATACAAGTGTTTAGGATAGTTGTCCTTCTACAATGTTCTATAATTAATGACACTTTCTAAAGGATTGACCTATAAGCAATGTGCTTTAAAATATTGCACATGACTTTATTAATATAATATTCCCTTTTCAAAATAATATACATGTCAAGTTACAAAAGGAATATACTTAAGTCAACAAATTTGACTTTGAGACTCTTTTATTACTGTAGTCTTTTATCTCTGCTATAGGATCTTCATTCTATAGTGTTGCTCATTAAGTATTTTATGGTTGAAAATGGGTTCCATGAAAATATCCCTTTCTTGATCTTCTAGGTCTTTGAGGTCCTTATCTGCCTTGTTCAATGCTTCCTTGATGCTCCTAGTATCTCCTATCTTCTCTTTAGTTGACAAAATCATGTCCATGATCCTTTTATTATCTACCCTAGTCTTGCCTTGGATTTGATTCTTTACCTTCTACATGAAATGAGTAGATCTATGTTTGAAATCCTCATCAGTGATTAAGCCAAGGGGATTGAGTGAAGTAGGATCCCTGATCAAACTCCCAAGTATGTGCATCATTCTATTTTATAAATATTAGAGATTATTAGAGATATATCCCATGCCCTTAGACCATTTGCTTAATGAATTTATCTTATCTACCAATATTTCCATATCCATATTCAAATGGATTAGGTTGACTGTTCTAAATTCAAGAATTTGATCCTCTATGAAAAAATGATTATATCCTTCACCTTGTGGTTTGAAGCCTACCATTGGCCAACTTGGCCTTTAGACAAAGTACCATATTTGTTTACCAAGTCATTCTTGGAATTTAATACCTTCAAAGAGCTGAATACATCATATATGGTTGTTTCAAACTACTTGACCATGTCTCCTAGTACTGACAAGATAAACTACTCTTCTAAATTCTTGTTCTATTATTTTAGGCCCTTGATAGTAGCCTGTAGCTATTTTTAATGTGCTTCAGCCAAGTCTAAGACATCTTCTTCAAAAATTAGATCTTTACTTGGCCTCTATCTTTCCTTCTGAGTTATATTAGTCAGAGGTTCTACCTTTTGATATATCACCTCCTCACCACCTTATACGACTACTTTCTCAGTCACCCTTTACAAACTAGTAGTATTTGGATCAGACTTGACTCCAACTATAGATTGGGTCACATGTGGGATAGGGACCTCCATTTGTGATGGAGTTGTTAAATCAATTGGTTTAGAAATATCCTTGCTTCCTCTTCCTATAGAGCAATGATCCATGGTTTAAGCTCTTGATTCATAAGAATGTTAATAGCTTTCATCATAGCCCAAGGATGATACTTAGTAGGAACTCTCTCCAATTTCAATTCCTATAAGAACCACTCTAAAATAAGTTTTCCATACAATATATTTTATTCACTAAATAGATTGAATTCACTTAAATGAGTAGAGACAGTCACTTTAGGCCTATTTATCTTTGAGATAATGGATGTCTCAACTTTCCTTTTTGGAGGATTGATCACTGCCAAGTCTAATACTTTTTATTTTGCCTTCTCATCCTTGTCTTCCTCAACTTTTTCATATTAATCATCTAATTTCATATCATATGCCATGTATAGCATCTTTAATTCATCCTCAATAGTCTAATTAGGATCAAGGGCTATCATATGGACCTCCTCTAAAGTTGGATCATGCTCTATTGTTTTAAATGATTTAGGGATTGATGAACTTGAGGGAATTTCATCTAGCCTTTCCTCTTTAGGATTATGTTCTATTTGTGTTTTTTTTTATGTACTAGTTGATGGACATCTAGAAGATTCACCACTAACCAAATGATATTTCTTGGGTCCCAATTACCATATATCATCCTTTTTTGATTTCTCTCTAGTCTTGACTCAGGCCTCAGGTTGTGTTCCTTCAAGTTTCTTGTGATTTCAAAGTAAGTAGATGCCTTGGTGTAGATAGGATCAAATTCACTAGGGTCATGTTAATAGGGAACATTCAACATCCCTTTATGTTTCAAATTATCCTTAGCCTTTTCATAGGGTTCCCACTATCTAAGTTCATCAATCTGTAGATTGGAAGATGATCTACATTTTGATGCTACCTTAATTGATCCCACTATATGAAGATTGTATTACCAATATTCATAGGGAGGTTTTGAAGAAGTCACTTCCTTTTAGTTTTGAAAAGACCATCAACACCATTGAATAATTAGTAATCCACCTCTTGTTCAACTAACTTATCAGGAACATGGACATGTAGCTTAAGAGGAGAATTTTGAGTTCCCTCAATCTTAATGACTATACAATCTAGATACAACCATATATCTCCCATTGTTTCTATAAATTTCTTGGTCATAAGGCTTACTCTCTCCATGGGAATACTAGTTATAGCCTCACTCAGAGCTGGGTAGAAATAATCACATATGAACTGAATATGATCCCTATATTTAAAGATGTGTAACTTTTAATAGTACTATGAAACAATATAGGTTCTATTTGGAGACCATTCCCTTTGATTGGGAATCTTTGTTGTTGCAGTAGAGCATCTAAGAGGTAAGACATCATGTAAAACTAAGTTTTCTTCTTATGCCTAATTACATAGATTTGTCTACTCAATGAGATACTGATTATCTCACCCAAAGGAGGGATAATTACCTTTTAAAGAATAAAGTAGACCATGGGCACCCATACTGGGTATACATATGCAGTGGTTGCATTTCCACATAACTTGTTCAACATTGCCATTATCATCCTAACCCTTGCTCTAAACTGGATGATAAGAATGTTCTTATTGAGGTTTAAAATGACTTGGTTCCTAAAATCTAACCACATGATAAGGGTGTCCATCAAATTGTGTTATTTATCCCAAGAATTGATAGAGGCTAGGTCAATTTGGGTTTGGGAAACTTATAATAGGACTCACATATAATATAAGAGATGTAAGCCACTTTCCTATAATTGTGTTCATTAATTAACATGCCGTTATCTATCTTAGCTTCCTTAAAAATGGAAGCAACAATATCAATGCAATGGAGTACCTCTAGTTTCATTATTGCATAATGTAGACTGGTCATCTAAATTGCTACGATGTCATTATATAGTCTCTTAATAGAGAGATTAGTCTATTCTTTCCTGGTAATAGTTGGTTTCTTCTCAATGGTCAAAAATAATTTAGATCAATTAATATCTCTTGTGTTTAAAGTAGTAGCAATAAATTTAGTGTCTTTGAATACACGTCCCTTAACATCTATTTTCAAAAATAGCTCCACATCTTCCTTTAAAACATGCTTGTGGGTCACCATTGATTGAATTATGCAATTATAGATAATAATCTAGCTCTTATCTTGACTTAATTGTAGTGAAAATAGAGATAATTAGGGTAATCTATATACTCTAGGGTTTTTGGAGGTTTGCACAAAACTTCAATGGCAGAAATCAAGTTCAAAATTTGAGATTTGTGACTTCGATTTTGTATTTAGATTGCACATTTATACCTTTCATGTGATGGGTTACATAAGATATCCTAATTTGACGTGTTATGCCTATATGTCATCACCATGTCATATTGTTTATTTATTTAAAAAATGACCATTTGCCACTTTTAGACATATGTCAACTTTGTGTGCAATATTGAGTCTTGATCACTTTGCACCATTGATCCCTTAAAAGTCTTCCTAGCCTTGACTCTATCATAGGTCATTAATCTTCCACTTGAGTTCCCAAGAGTATGCCACTTGGCAAATCTGTGGGCTTTTTGTGCACCTTGTAAACACACTCCTTTACTTAATGCCTTTTTACCACATGATATATTCTTATTCCATTTGGGACATTAACTTCTTGACCTGTTCTACACCATTGATCTTAATCTAGGAGCTTGAATGCTATTCATCAGTCTCTATTTAATTCATCATAACTATGACATGTGTTACTACTACATTCAATCTAAGGCCTTTAAAAAGTCTACCTTCATTTGTGCCATCAATCTATTTGAGCTTTTCTAAGATCATGACACTTGTTGATCTTATGTTCCTTCATAGCTTCTTTGAATTATTGACCCACACTCACCTTTGGATCTATTTCTACTTTACCAAGATCTTATCACTTCGTGATCTCACATTCCTTCATAGGACCTTTGACACTTTAATTCCTTACTTTCCATTAGATCTTTGTTTCATGAACCAATGTGCACTGTCGATCATTTACTTGGATTATTGACTTTCATCTTTACCTATGGATCATCGATCTTTGCTTCCAACTCTGAGATATTGACACTTGGCATCTTTAGGTTTAATTAAAACATACAGATATAAAATTAAAAACATAAGCTCTCAATAAATATGTATAAAATTAGTATAAAATTTTATACTAAGGTCTTAATTGTATTAATACATACAATTTGGACTTAGGCTAAAGTTTTAAACTAGGTATAAAGTATAAAAATGTTCCTACATAAATTTGAATCTATTTCAAAGGAACATAGGCTAACATAATTAGGCTAAGGTTTTTTTAAAATTATTTAAATATAGATTCAATTAATCAATTGTGACCAAAGGTTAATATATAAGAATCAATTGAGATTATGTCATTTAAACAACTAAGGGTTAATTTTACATTTAAATCACAAAAATCTAAATAATGATTATTCAAATGGGACTCCACTAAACCTACAACATGGAAACAAAGATCAAACATTAGTAATATTAGATAAAGTCAAATTAAAATTAAATGTTGACATGCCAAATGTAAACATGATGAGAACCATGATATTCAAATAATTCACTCTTGATCAATTTGAATGTCAATTTATAACACAATTTGCAAAATTGAACAAGGGTTGTCATTTTTAAAAAATTAGGGTATGTTGACCTCAACAAGTGGTGACTTCTGGGGGAAACATTATAAAATGTTAAAACTTAGATACTCTTGTTTTGAACTAATAACTATACTACTTATTTCATATGGTAAAGTACCATCATTAAGATCAATTCATGATTAAAATAAGTCTTACACATGCATAATTGGGATCAAACATCAAAACTTAGTCATGATGTGTGTGTGCTTTGATTCATTAACTGATTTCCATGAGATTTAGAGAATAACTTCCAGACTTCATGACCTTAATGATTAACATTGAATATCATATTTAGATATTGATTAAGAATCATGCTTTTAAAACATAGAAGGCTTGGGCATTACTCTACAGCTAGCCATACATCTATAACCTTGATAGAGATACCTTTGGCTCTACTCAAGGCCTTGTTCCACTACCAGCCAGGCGTCCATAGTCCCAGTGGAGGTTAACATAATCATTTTTTCTTATAAAGCTTTATAATTTTCAATAAAGATATTTTTTAAAAAAAATTTTCAAGTATATTTGGGAACCAAAATTAGCCATGTTTTAGGATTTGGTCAAATGTTTGATCTTTAGTCCATCATCCTTGGTCATAAACTTCATCCTAATAATATTTTTATTTAAGCACTAACATGAATTTGTTATAATAATTCAAACTTTTATTCAAACATGTGTAATCCTTATTGGAACCAAACTTAGATCAAAATAAGGTTTAAGATTTTTAAGAATAATTAACCTAGATATCAATCCTCACCAATTTCTCAAAATCATAACATCAAGATCTAATTTCTAGAATCCATAATTGATTTGATTTGTGGAGTTCTCTTGAGCATTTAAGATGGACTAGAACTAGAAACTATCTTGAGAAAGACTTATTGAAAGTAGGGAATAAAATAGAGAAAATAAATACACAAAAAGGAAAGCAAAAAATAAGCAAACAAATATATACAAACACTATTTACAGACAAGGAACAAGAAAATAAACTAATCTAAGCCTACCTACACTAACTCTAACTTGTCTTACAAATCATTCCATAAAGACTTGGTGTGTTACAATAGAGAAGTAGTGTTTGAGGTATTTCCCATTAGTTAGCAATGTGAAATCTTCTCATTACAAGTCTTTGATCTTGAAGGTGTTGTGTCCCAATGTCTCAATAATTTTATATGGACCAATACACAAAGGAGTGAATTTCCCATGTTTTCCTTCAGGTTCTAATGCTTTATTCCAAATGAGGACAATGTATTCCTATCTAAACGCCTTAATCTTTGAATTCTTGTCAAACCATCTTTTGAATATGGTTTGATGTCTGCTAAAGTTGGAAAATGCTTTTTCCTTTGCATCCTCCATCTGAATGATGTCAAACAACCTTGAATTTGCATATTCTTGATCTTCATCTATATATTCTAACATGAAATTTTATGTTAGAAGTTTGAAAGTGATTGGAAATATTGGCTCCTAACCATATACTATCAAAAAGGGTGAATCTTTCAATGCTTTCTTCACTCTAGTTCTATCTACCCACAAAGCATATTTAAGAAATTTATGCCATGTCCTTGGTTTTTCAACTACAAAATATTTAATGGCTTTCATCAAGTTCTTATTTGTTGATTCTAAGACTCTGTTGCCTTAAGGGCAATGATTTGATGAGAACTTGAGAATTATGTTATTATCATAATCCCATTAAGTCATTTTAATAGATATGAAGGCTGATCCATTATCACAAACTAATGAAACTAGTATCTTAAATATAGTGCATATGTTCTCTTCTAAGAACTTAATCACATCTTCAGTTCTACATTACTTGACTACCACTACTTATATCCATCTTGTGTAGTGATTAGTAGATATAAGCACATATTTGTGTCCCTCTAAAGAATTGGGGTTGATGACCCCTACAAAATCTAATCCTTATTGATAAAATGGTTTATTTATCACAATTGGTCTCAATAACATAATTGCTCTTGGATCTTTGATGTTGAAAATATGACATTGATGACATTCTCTAACATGTTTTTGAGCATCCTTGAAGATGGTGGGCCAATAATGATATAGGAGCATCCTCATATTATTAATGTGTTTTTCATGTTCTTAGTTGAGTCTTAGGTTGTCTAGATATGTTAGGTAGTTTTCCCTCCAAAACTATGTAGTTCAAAATTTCAAAATTGTTTAATAATCTTGTAATAAGGCCTAAGAGTGTCAAAGTGCCAAAATTGTATATAATTTATTATAAGATGATTTGGAGAGCATATTCCATGTGATCTTAGGTCAGTCAGGTGAGATATGGAGTGGTTAAAATCTTGTTTTGTTTAGTAAAGCTGTTAAGTCCATTTTGGGAGTTGGTTGTGTTAGGTTGTGGAGCTAAAAGCTTCACCAGGATGCAAATATGAGAAGTTATGGAGGATGCAGAGTTGCGGGGAGTTGTAGAATCAATTGTAAGGAAACCAGCGTCGATCTGATCAACTGACATCGGTCAAATGGCAGTGAGGAAGCAACCGGCGTGGATTACCAGTCGGCCGACATCGGTCATGGAGGAGCCGACGTCGGCAGCCTATGTGTGAACAGGCAGTTCGCATGTTGATCTGAGAGAGTCTATTTTTGGACTGTTTGTTTGCATGTTGAAGGTTAGTCTTAGTCTTGAGTTGCGTGTCTAATTATTGTAATTAGGTTAGTCTAATTATTGTAAGCATGAGATCTATATATGGACTCATGGGCTGTATTGTAAAAATGTGTGTTAGAAAGCCATAGAGCTTTTAGAGAGAGCTAGATTAGCTCCTATTTCCAAAGGGGTGCTAAGAGTGTATGATCAGGGAGAGTTGCAGGGTCTGCAAGTCAAGGAGCTGATCCACTGGGGTACTGGTTGAAGAATCATAAGGACTTGGTGAGGCAAGGACAAGGGTTCTTTAGGGGTGTAGAGATATCTACATGGTGAGTAAGGTCTAGTGATTTACAGGTAGCAGCAGAGAGTAGGAGATCTACTTGGAGTATGGTTGTGTACTGGCAGCGTATTACTGACTGGTTGGAGAGGTGAACATCAATTCTATATTTGAGTTGATTGTTGGGACCGAGAGAGAGAGGGAAGAAGGTCTTAAGGTGTGGTGAACCTTTGAGGTGGAAGAAGAAGTGGCATCTTCTTTATTGTATATTCTTCTGAGTGATTATTAATACAATTGTGTATTGTCTCTCAAATCCTGTGTTGTTTCATATTTCTAGTTACTTATTGATTCTGGTATAATTTCATGTTTAGTTGCTAATACAAGAAGTAATCATATGTGCTCTATTTGAGGAGCAAGATCCTGACAAGTTGGTATCAGAGCTTTTGGTTGGGTTACTAACAGGTGGTTTCAGATCTGGTAGTGTTTGTTGATTATAGGTTACTCACAGGGATTTCTGATTGAGTGGGAGTATAGCAATGGTAGAAGAAAGTAAGCTATGAATGGAGAAACTGAATAGCACGAATGGTCTGATTGATGGAAAGAAAGAGCAAGGAAAAAGATATTATTGGTTGGTAGCAGATCAACATGAAGGAACTGAAGATGCAGATGTTGTAGGTGTTGTTGCATAGGATGCTTTGGGAGGTTTCTTGGATAAAGTTGAATCTTGGATAATAGATTATGTTGCCTCTTTCCATGCAGCCCCAGGGAGAAGAGCTGGTGAGCCTTGCCAAAGAATTGGCAAAGGGAAAGTGAAGCTGAAATTGCATACGAATGACACACAGTGGTTGAAGGAAGTCATGCATGTACTAGTCTTGGAGATGAGTCTAATTTCTTCAAGAAAGTTAGGTGATGGGAGATGCACAGTAACTCTCACAGTGGATGTACTTGAATTAGATGGTGGTAAGAAAGTAGGTATCCTTTATCTATCTACTTATATTACTGATTCACCTTCTGTTACAGAGATGTGGCTTTGTAGGCTTGGTTACATATGTAGGAGGGGAATGCAGGTTTTGAAGTGAAAGTCAGATGTCTTTGACAAGCTAAAGAACTAGAAAGCCTTGGTGTTCATGGAGGAGATGACGGATAGAGATCAGGTGAGGGAACTAAATTATTTTGAGCAGGGCTATGTTTATTTGAACAGGGTTTTGATCCACGGAGAGCTCGCAGGTAAAAAGTTATCACTCACAGATGAACATAGGTACCGGCATTGGTCAGACAGTAACCGACGTCGGCAACATGAAGACTGACATCAGTCATGAAGGAACCAATGTTGGTAGAAAGGATACCAGTGTCGGCTAGGGAAATGATGTCAATAGTCAGGGTCAGTACAGGAACTGACATCGGTCGGGAGCAGACTGGGAGATCGCCGAGATCGATCACTGGAACGGATATTGGGCAGACAACAAGTTGTCAACAAGTCTCAAACGCTCATGTCGAGGTCAGAAAGGGTAAGTGAACCTCATATTCATTGTTCACCTTCTTTATATTGCTTATTGATGGTCAAGAACTAGGAAGATGTGAAGAGGCAATGCAGGTAGAATTTAGATACAATGGGAGCTTGGCATGGATGAGGAGTGTGAGTCCTTGGAGAGGAACCAAACAGGTATTCATTGGTAGAGTTGTCAACTGGAAGTAAGCACTGAGAGACGGATGGATTCCCATATTTAAAGAAGAGAGTGGATGGATACATGAGATGGAAGGCCAAGGCATATGGTCTTGAAGAAGCTGTAGGACAGTGGTACAGGTTTTGACAGGTGAATGACTAAGCAGGGCTTAATTCAATGTCAGTGTAACTATTGTGTTTGTTCTTACTAGGTGGATGATGAGTCATGACATTATCCTATTACTGTATGTGGATGGTTTGCTAGCAGGTTTGTACATACAGGGATTTGCTGAGCTAAGGGTAAGGTTAGTTCAGAGGTGTGTCATGAAGAATTTGGAGCAGCAAAATTCTTTGGCATAAGAGTCATGGAGATTTTATCTCTAGTGGGAGCTGATGTGAAGACTGTGTTGGCAGAGTTCATGATGCAAGATGCAGAATCAGAAAGCACACCAATGGCTGGACAGTTCAAGCTTAGCTTGAAATAGGGTTTGAAATCACATGAGGTCTAGTGTAGACCTAAGTTTTCCCAATCAGTGGGAGTTGTCAGAGAGTTTGGAGCCAATTCAGGGAAGGAGTACTAGAGGGTAGTTCAGTGGGACTAGCAGCAGGGATTCTTGTTATGTAGGGTCAAGTTCTTCACTACATGGATATGTAGGTTCGGATGTGGTAGGTTACTTGAATGACAGGTATAGCATCACAGATTGTGTGGTGGTTGGTCTTCAGGATTTATTTTGAAGAGGGATACAAGCTAGGGAATAATTTAGATGGTGTACACATACAGGTACAGGTGTAGCTATTTATCTCCAAGTGGGAGATTGTTAGGTTGTGGAGCTAAAAGCTTCACCAAGATGCAAATAAGAGAAGTTATGGAGGATGCAGAGTTGCGGGGAGTTGCAGAATCAGTTGTAGGGAAACCGACATCGATCTGATCAATCGACGTTGGTCAGATGGTAGTGAGGAAGCAACCGGCGTCGGTTACCAGTCAGCCAACATCGGTCATGGAGGAGCTGACGTCGGTAGCCTGTGCATGAACAGGCAGTTCGCATGTTGATCTGAGAGAGTCTATTTTTATACTGTTTGTTTGCATGTTGAAGGCTAGTCTTAGTCTTGAGTTGTGTGTCTAATTATTGTAATCATGAGATCTATATATGGACTCATGGGCTGTATTGTAAAAATGTGTGCTAAAAAGCCATAGAGCTTTTAGAGAGAGCTAGATTAGCTCCTCCTAGTTCCAAAGGGGTGCTGAGAGTGTATGATCAGGGAGAGTTGCAGGGTTTGCAAGGTCAAGGAGCTGATCCATTGGGGTACTGGTTGAAGAATCATAAGGACTTGGTGAGGCAAGGACAAGGGTTCTTTAGGGGTGTAGAGATATCTACATGGTGAGTAAGGTCTAGTGATTTACAGGTAGTAGCAGAGAGCAGGAGATCTACTTGGAGTATGGTTGTGTACTTGGTGTACTGGTAGTGTATTACTGACTGGTTGGAGAGGTGAACATCAATTCTATATTTGAGTTGATTGTTGGGACCGAGAGAGAGAGGGAAGAAGGTCTTGAGGCATGGCGAACCTTTGAGGTGGAAGAAGAAGTGGCAACTTCTTTATTGTATATTCTTCTGAGTGATTATTAATACAATTGTGTATTGTCTCTCAAATCCTGTGTTGTTTCATATTTCTAGTTACTTATTGATTCTGGTATAATTCTATGTTTAGTTGCTAATACAAGAAGTAATCATATGTGCTCTATTTGAGGAGCAAGATCCTGACAAGTTGTGTGAGGCTAAGAATAAAAATTAAGTGTCTAAGTTTGGTTTTCACTCTTTTTTGGTGAATATTGTGACTAAAACATATGTAGTATCATATATTAAATGTGGAATAATGATATGGAAGGTTTTGAAGATAAAATATAACCTTTTATTCATGTTCTCATGACTGCAAGACATAACCAAATAGAACAACAAGTTGGAGCATGATAATCAAGGTTTAAGGGATTGATATCCTCTTTGTGATAGCTAAGACACATAGAGGGGATCAAAACAATCTTAGAAAAATTTATTTGGGCTCTTGAAACCCTAAGATGAGTTTTGTAGCTCTAATTTTGTGTTAATTGGGCCCTAACTGGGGTTTTGTTGATTTGGCAATCTATATGGTGAAAAATCCTAAAAATTTGAAATCCCGATATTCCAAGAACTTATGTCTACTATCCAAAGTTTCAAGGTCCAAATTCATTGGTAAGTGTGCTTTCTAATTCAAACTTACTTTTAGTCTTGTATGCACAGGTTAACTAAGACAGTGGTTTAATAATGTTTTAGGATTAACCACTAAATGGGTTTTGATTTGGATAGTCATTAAATGTCATTTTACACTTAACATATGATTTTTAGGCTATATATCACCTCCATACTCTCTGAACCTCCAAAATAAGGTGTTTTAGAGGCCTAATTAGGTCTATCACAATCACTATTGGTATTATTCCGTACAAAAAAACCATAGGTGAAATTCAGGTATGTTATGTAATTCCTTAATGAGTATCAAGATTGTCTTTAATTTTTATGTTATCTATAGTTTTAAATAAATTATGAGGAAAATATAGGCAAAATAGGGCTACAAGTCCCTATCCTTGCCAAAGAGGGAGGTTAGGTCTTGCGATCAAGTGCACCCTTTATGATCATTAAAATGTCTTAAGCTAAGTGTAAATAGGATAGGTAGGGTGTGTCTAGTATGTATTAGGTTGTATTATTTTCATATGAGTCCTTTTATGTGGTTCCCTATTGGGATCCAAATGATAATACTTAGGAATTTTCACATTAACATCTTGCTATGAATTTGTGAAATAAAAGGAAGTTAGACAGAAGTTGAGGTGTGTTTTTAGTCACACTAAATGAAAGGTAAGGGTTACACCAAATAATAACCCACCTTCAGGATCTTATGAGCTATTGTTTTTCCAAAAGGGTGTCCACTTCCAAGCTTTTCATGAAAAATATTCAGGATCTTAGCTACTTCTTCTTTGGAAACACACCTCAAGTATATATCTTCATAGTTATTTCTAAAGATTAATCCATCCTTGATCAAGAAATGTGCTAATTTGAGCCTAAAAGCTCTTCTTTGCTCTCTATTCAATCCTATAGGATAAGAAACATTGATTATAAGATGAATAATTGCATCATACCAATCATTTGGTTGAAAATATTATTGGTCCACCTACAAGACACTCAATTTAGGATTGGTGTTAGAAATTAATTGAATCAATCCTTAACACCTTACCAATTTGGTAGTTTGTATCTCAAGATCATACTCTTGGAGAATAGACATCCATTTACCTTTTATCTCTCCCAATTCATATTTACTGAGCATAGGTTTAGTCCCAGGGTCAAGGAATATTGCATGCACTTTATTCCTAAGAATATAGTGTCTAAAAATTTTAACTGCCTTAACTAAAACACATGCTTGTTTTTAAATTAGAAAATAGTTTGACTCAGCATTATTAAAATTAGTGCTCATAAATGCTATAAGGTGATCACATTTATCTATTTTTTGAGTTAAAACAATAGTTATTATATGATCAGAAGCAAAATAATAGAGATATACATCTTTTGTGAAATCAAGACTTATTAACACCAGTACCTGTCTAATTACTTCTTAATGTCCTTGAAGTATTTTATTGCTTTTTCATTCCATATGAATTTGGCATCCTTATTCAACTTGTCATTAAGTGGATTTATAATTTTTGCAAAACCAGAAATGAACTTTCTCACAAAATTGATTTTCCTAAAGAAAGACTTTAAATCTTTTATATTGTTAGGGTGTTTTATTTTAGATATGGCATCAACTCTATAAGGGTCTATATAAATCCCCTCTTTGGTTATAACATGTCCTAGTAAATTTCCTTATGTAACACAAACAATGCTTTTCTTGGGATTGAGAGAAATTTCATACCTCCTACAATGTTCAAATACTTGTTGTAAATGAATGATGTGATCTTCCCTATTTTTAGAAAACTAGTTAGATCATCCATGTATATAATAATGCACTCACCTATGAGACCTTGAAAAGCATGGTCCATATATCTTTGAAATTTAGCCCCTACATTGATAAGTCCAAAGGGCATTCTCTTGTAGGTAAAATTTCCCCACTTAGTTGTGAATATAGTCTTCATTCTATCCTCTTTGTTTACAAGTACTTAATTATAACCTAAAAAACCCATCAAGAAAAGACATCATAGTAGAACCACTAATAATTTGAATGACTTGGTCAAGAGAAGGTAAAGGATAGTTATCCTTTTAAGAATTTCTATTCAAATTTCTAAGGTCTATACATAATCTAATTTCTCTATTTTTCTTTTTGATCGATACTAAATTTTCTACCTAGGTAGAATGTCTAATGGGAAAAACTATTTTTGTATCCAATAAATTTTTGACCTCTTTGTATATCAATGGTTCTAGGATAGGGTTGATTGGCCTTTGCTTCTACCTAAAAGGTTTACAAGCCTATTTTAGTGGAATGGTATGGGTAATGACTCTAGGATCAAAGATCTTTAAGTCTTCCTAGGATCATGCCATAACATCTTTGTACTTGGCCAACAACTCTTTAGCTTTTTTCAATTATTCATCTGCATAGGCTATACCAATGTTAACTACCTGATGTTGACCTTGAGTACTTGGATCAACTACATTATAATATTTCCCATTTACCTTGGGAATCTTGACAATCTCAACTAGTTCATCTGTGTTAAATAGTCTTTCTAAGGCAATCATGCCTTTGGGAATTTTGTTTTCATTCAATTGGATCACTTTGTCATAAACTTTGTTTTCATCAAGAGAATTTTCATTGATCTCATCAATGATGTGATACTCAAATACTACTAAATTATTCATGAAGTCTATGATCTACTGATTATCACTAAATACTTGTAAATGGTTAACATTATTAGGAAATGAGGGACATGAAACCAACTCAACATTAAGGTTTCCTAATTTAGAATCTTGATTTGGCATAAGATTGGCTACGGTTGAGGCTAGCTCATCAACAAACTTGTTCACTTGTTTAGGAATGGAGATAATATTAAAAGCATCAAAGTATTTAATTACGTCCCAAACTCTAAACTTTTATTTCTTAAGATATGCCAATTTGCATTGGTATTTACTTCTAACTTGAGTAACCACTAGTTTAGAATCACTACACACTAGGAGTTATTTGACCTTATGTTTGATAACAAATCGTAATCCTAATATTAAATCTTCATACTTTACCAAGTTAATAGTGCATGAAAACTAAATTTTGTAAGAAGTATTAAATTCTTTCCCAATGGGATTGATTAGAATAATTCCTACTCCAAAACTAGATTTACATCTAGCACCATCAAAATATAATTTCCATATTGCAGGCATAACATGATAATATTTAGAGTTACATACCTTATGAGTGTCACGAGTGTAAAATCCTAACTCAGAATTGATCATGTTGACCTTTTCATTTGTTGAATTGTGCTTGGTGATCATGTGTTTCATCTTTGGTTCCCTCTCTATTCTGATTTGAATGGGAACTCCCTTCCATGGAAGCCACATATGAGAATAGTCAATGGATATGTATCCATTTGATGACTTGGTCTAGTATCTATTGAGAAACATTCCATAAGCATAAAGAATGTCCACCACTTGAATGCCTATAAATTATTGTATCCTTGGCTCTATAGAAGATGCACATGAGCATTCAATAATTCTCTAGTTACTTTAACTCTTGATCTGTCTAATTGAGTAACTACTCTATCAGACTTAATTGGAGTTAAATCAAAATTTTCACAAATACCTTTTAGCATGATATTGGCAGAATCACCTAAATCTAGCAAATAATTATGCAAGTTCTTAAAAAAAATTCTAATTTTTAGCAATAAGGGGGAACATCTACTTTGTTCTTATACATAACTACATTAACATTTGCAATCGTTGGTGATTTACTAGGCTTCTTAGATAAAGATTCAAGAAACAAGTCCCTTTATTCAATAATTTGAGTCAAATTATGTAAAGTGATATTAGCTTTAATCTTTTTCATGTCCTAAACTATATTATACCCACTCCTAATAGAAGAACTAGATGAGTCAACATTATTTTTAGAGGTACTTCCCTTTATAGGTTATGGATTATTATTTGCTTAAGGATATGGAGGAGTATCAAAACTATTTGGTGGAGTTGAAGTAGTCAAAGGTTTATTATATTCTCTATTCCTTAATGAATAAGTCTTCTTTAGATATTGTTGAAAACCATGAATATCTTCAAGAGTATCCTTAGGCTCATTCTCCTCTTGGAATGAAAAATCAAATATCTCCACCAAGAGAGTTATGTCAATAGATTTAGATGACTTTAAAGAACCATATGTACCTACAACATTATTTTTATTAGGTCCACCTTCAAATATATTTAAATCATCTTTAAATAACTCAAAATCATTACAAAATTCAATACAATCTAATTCACCATGCTTTGAATTGTTATGAACTCTACAATATTCAATTAAAGCTAAAACACACATGTTTATCTCAAGATTGTTCTTGTTTATAGATGACTCATTGTTGTTGTTATTATTTCTATTGTTGTGAAACTAGTTTGTAGGTCTATTGAACCTCTGGTAAGAATAATTTCTATTAGAGCTTTCCCCAGTGTTACCTACTTGTTTTTGCAACTGAAGAAAATCATTGCTCAATTTTTGAACCATTTTAAGTATGAAGTCATTCTCATTCTTAGGTGCCTCTAAGTTATGAAATTGAGTAGTATTACTAGCTTTTGGCACCAAAACTTTTTCATCTTGTGTATGAAATCCATTTGAAGTTTTATTCAGGAATCCTAGGTTTTGACCAGGATGAGCATGACTCAAGGGTAATTGATTCAACACTACTGTTTGGCTTAGGGTAGGCATGTTTTGAGTAGCATTGGGAATGACATGAAACATGGGAAAATTAGGATTGACATTGGGGATAACATATGCCAATTGACCCTAGGGTTGCATTTTATCATTGAGTTTCATAGCTTCAACATAGGCCAAGGCTAATGTGTTTATAATCCTAATAGAATTTTTCAAAAACACAAAAGTCATAGGATCTAAAAAATTCTTATAAATTTCTAAAGCTAAATCTTCATCAGGTCTATAAGGAGCTATGGTTCTGTTAAACATATTTTGGAACTTGGCATTAAAATATCTAATGGTTTTAATAGAATCTCTTTTCACAGTAGTGAATTATTGATAAAGGATATAAGGACTGATGATTTTTCCAAATTGATCAATAAAAATATGGTTAAAATCATTCCAACTGGTAATGTAATTCTCATGAAGGTTGATAAACCAATCATATGCATTATATTTAAAATTAAAAGGGAAAAATCTACACGAAACATCTTTATGAACCACATTTTATAACCTCAAATCAACCTTGAAGGACTTAATATGTTCTTTAGTAGTTACAACACCATTAGGATTAAAAGATGGAAAATATATCTTAAGATTTCTAGGTAAGTCATGTACTTGACCAGACACATTGATGAAAGATACACCTAACCAAGCCAAACCCTGATAAGGGTTGAACATAGGAGCATCATGAACATGTGAAGTAGGTTGAGATTTTGAAACCCTTCTCTTACCTTTATTTGCTCTTGCTTTCCTCTAAACTTCTAATGAAATGAAGGTAATCTTGTCTCTGAACGTGACCTAGTCCTTATTCTTGGTAGTTCTAGCTTGTAAACTTTGAATCCTATTCAAAATACACTGTGTAAACCTTATATTTGTAAATAAAAATGATTATATTTACATGTTAAGAAAATTTTTTACAAACTCATACAAAGAATGACAAAGGACAACAATATTTAACTATATTAGCTCAAAGATGTATCCAATCTTGTGACTATGAGTTACCTTTACACTTCTAAGCTTAAAAAATATCAAATTTGTAAAGAATCAATCAATATTTGAACAAAATTTCTACCACTAACCTCAAACACATTGGATTCTCAAAGCGTAAACTACCTTTACAACAATTATTCATGAATCTTCAAAGAATAGTGATATTTAGCTAAATAAGCCTAAAGACTGGTTTAAAACCATGAATATCAATGATATTTACATAATTAAGCTAAGAAAGACACAAATATGCAAATAATTTACTAATATTTTAAAAAATTTGACTAAAATTAGCAAAGATACTTCAAATTTACAAAGCTTTAGCTAAGGGCCCTCTTTCTAGCGCTAATGAAACTCGCCTATTGATGCTTGAAAGTGTATCATAGGGGTTCAGAGTGTTTGAGAAACACTTCTCATTTATGGATTTAAAAAATCCATTGCATGAGTTACAAGTTGTGATATTCTTGATATCTTTGGTGGAATAGCAACAAAACAAATGAACTGTTGCACAAAATTTATAATGTAACTTGTTGTTGGGAGCAACTGTGGCCTAATAGCTAGCTTGTGAAATATGAAGATAATCTAAAATAATTAGAGTGAATGGTGATCAAAATCTAAGATTTAAAATATGATTTAGTATGTATATTTATAATGGAAGCTAAACTAAAGTGAGTTGATCAAAAAATTGGCAAAAGGAAGGCCAAGGAAGAAAGAAGGTGTTCTAATTTTCAATCCAGACATTATGACAGATCTTAAATTTCATTGAGACATGTACTAAAACCAATATATGACATGAAATAGCTGAATCTCAAATCCTACCATATATACTAGGAAAATGTCTAAGGAAAGATGAAATAATGCAAATAAGAAAACAAGTTCACTTTAGAGATTTACTTTCATAAACAAAATTGCATTAGCACATCTATAAAGAAAGCATGGAAAATGAAATGAACTTAAAATCCTTTAATCAACCTAGCTTAAGCACAAATTGACAACTCTACATTTATATGAACACATCAAGAATCCATAAAAATAATTCTAATTTGGACATCCAAACACATAATTGGGAGAACCACCATAATAACAAACACACAAATAAATACTAGACAATCTTTATATAATTCCTTGCTTGTATTAATTACTCAAATTTTACATAAAGTTTTTGATCAAAAACTCACTCTCTTTTTACAAATGATAATAACCCTTTTTTAGAAGACTAAGGAGGTATGCCAGTCAATCATGTCAAATGACAATTGTACAAGTGTCTAGGACAACTATCCTTCTATAATGTTCTAGAATTAATGACACTTTATAAAGGATTAACTTATAATCAATGCACTTTATAAGATTGCACATGAATTTATGAAGAGAATATTCCCTTTTCAAAATAATATACATTTCACGTTACAAAAGGAATATACTTAAGTAAAAAAATATGACTTTGAGACCCTTTTGTTGCTACAGTCCTTTATCTTTGCTACAAGATCTTCATTTTGTAGTATTTCTCACCAATTAGCTTGAGGTTGACAGTGGGTTCCAAAAAAATTCCTTTTTTTGATCTTATAGGTCTTTTAGGTCCTTGTCTGCCCTGTTTAATGTTTCTTTGATGCACCTAGCATCTCCCATATTATATTCAACTAATAAAATAATGTCTATGATCCTTTTTTTATCTGCCCTGGTATTGCCTTGGATTTTATTCCTTAACTCTTGCATGAACTGAGTATCTCTATGTTTGAACTCCTCATCAATGATCAGGCTAAGGGGACTGAGTGAAGTAGGATCCTTGATCAAACTCCCAACTTTGTGCATTATTCTATTTTATAACTATTGGAGATTATGAGAGATATCTCCTATGCCCCTAAACCATTTTTGTAATGCTTTGATCTTATTGACCAATATTTCCATAGTCATATTCAAACAGACTAAGCTGACCATTCTATATTTAGGAATTTGATATTTTATCAAAACATTAATCAAATCCTTCACCTTATGGCTTGAAACCTGCCATTGGCCAACTTGGCTATAACCAAAGTACCCTGTTTGCTTACCAAGTCCTAATTGGAATTTACTACCTTCAAAGAGCTGAATACGTCATACATGGTTATTTCAAACTAATTGACAATTTCTCCTGGTACTAATAAGGTAGACTATTCTTCTAGATTCTTGTTCTTTTATTTTAGGCCCTTGATAGTAGCCTATAAATATTCTGAATGTGCTTGGGCAAACTCCAAGACATCTTATTCAAAAATTGGATCTTCACTTGGCCTCTATCTTTCCTTTTGAGTTATATTAGTCAAAGGTTATACCTTTTTATATGTTGCCTCCTCACCACCTTGTATGACTACTTTTTTAGTCACCCTTTGCAAATTGGTAATCTTTGGATCATATTTGACTCCAACTGTAGATTGGGTCACATGTGGGATAGGGACCTCCATTTGTTAAATGATATGATACATTGTTTAAGTTCTTGAAGCACAATAATGTTAATAACTTTCATCATAGACCAAGGATGATGCATAGTAGGTACTCTCTTCAATCTTGGTTCATGTAAGAACCACTCTGGAATAGGTGGGCCATATAATATGTTTTCTTCACTGAATAAATTGACTTCACTTAAAGGAGTAGTGACAGTCACTTTAGGTCTCTTTGTATTTGAGATAACGGATGTCTCAACTTTCCTTTTTAGAGGATTGACAACTACCAAGTCCAATACTTTTTCTTTTCCCTTATCTTCCTTATCTTCCTCAACTTTTGCCTCTTCATCATCTAACTTTGTATCATATGCCATGGATAGAATATTTAATGCATCCTCAATAGTCTCATTAGGATCAAGGTCTATTATATGAACCTCCTCTAAAGATGGATCATGCTTTGCTATCTTGGATGATTCAAGTATTGATAAACTTGAGGTAATTTCATCTAGCCTTTTCTCTTCAATCTTATGTTCTATTTATGTCCATGTTTGTGTACTAGCTGATGGAAGTCTAGAAGATTCACCACTAACCAAATGATATTTCTTGAGTCCCAATTACCATCTATCATCCATTTTTTGATTTCTCTCTAGTCTTGACTTAGGCCTCAGGTTGTGTTCCTTCAACCTTATGGTGACTTCAAAGTAAGTAGATGCCTTGGTGTATATAAGATCAAAGGTACCAAGATTATGTTCATAGGGAACATTTAACATCCCTTTATGTTTCAAATTCTCCTTAACCTTTCCATAGGGGTCCCACTATCTAATTTAATCAATCTATAGATTAAAAGATGATCTATGCTTTGATGATGCCTCAATGTGATTCCACTGTCTGAAGGTTTTATTTCCAATAGTCATAGAGAGGTTGTGAAGGAGTCCCTTCCTTTTAGTTTTGCCAAGGCCATCAACATCATGGACTAATTGATAAACCACCTATTGTTTAACTAACTTATCAGGAACATGGACAGGTAGCTTGAGAGGATAATTTTGAGTTCCCTCAATCTTGATGACTATTTAATCTGGATACAACCATATATCTCCCATTTATTCTATATATTTCTTGATTAGAGGGCTTACTCTCTCCATAGGAATGCACAAGGCACACTTAGAGTTGGGTAGACACAATCACATATGAACTGAATATGATCCCTATATTTAAAGATGCACAACTTTTAATATTATTATGAAATAGTCTGGGTTCCATTTGGAGACCATTATTTTTGATTGAGAATATTTGTTGTTACACATAGAACATCTAGGAGGTAAGACATCATGTAAAACTGAGTTTTGTTCTTATGCCTAATTGTATAAATATTTATACTCAATGATATACTTATTATCTCACCAAAATGAGGGACAATTACCTTTTCAACAATAAAGTAGACCATAGGCACCCATACTGGGTCTACATATGTAGTGGTTTCATTTCCACACAACTTGTTCTACATTGTCATTATCATCCTAACCCCTGGTTTAAATTGATTGATAGGAATGTTCTTATTGAGGTATAAAAAGACTTGGTTCCCATAATCTAACCATATGGTAAGTGTGTCCATCAAATTATGTTTTTTAGCATAAGAATTAATAGAGGCTAGGTCAATTTGGGGTTTGGAAAAATTATAATAGGACTCAAATGCAATAGAAAAAATGTAAGCCACTTTCCTATGATTGTGTTCATTAATTGACATGCCCTTATCTATCTTAGCTTCCTTAAAAATGGAAGCAAGAATATTAATGCAATAGAGTACCTATGGTTTTGCTACTGCATAATATAGACCAATCATCTAGATTGTTATGATGTTGTCGTATAGTCTCTTGGTAGAGAGATTCTTCTCTTTTTCCCTAGTAATGTCTAAATGATTCTCAATGGTCTAAAATAATTTAAACCAATTATTATCTCATATGTTCAAAATAATGACAATGAACTTGGTGTCTTTGAACATACATCCCTCAACATTTATTATCAAATATAGCTCCATATCTTCCTTTGAAATGTGCTTGTGGGTCACCATTGATTGAATTATCCAATTGAAAACAATAATCTAGCTCTTCTCTCAGCTTAATTGTATTGAAAACAAATATAATTGGGGTAATCTATACACTCTAGGGTTTTTTGGAGGTTTGCACGAAGCTTCAATGGTGGCAATCAAGTTCAAACTATGAGCTTCATAACTTAGATTTTACATTTAGATTACACATTTATACCTTTTATGTGATGGGTTCCACAAGATCTCCCAATTTAACATGTTCTACCTATGTGGCATCATCATGTCACACTATTCATTTATTTAAAAAATGACAATTTATCACTTTTGGACATGTGTCACCTTTGCATGTAATTTTGAGTCTTGATCAATTTGCATCATTGATCATATAAAAGTCTTCCTAGCCTTGACTCTATCATATACCGTTGATCTTCCACCTGAGTTTTTGAGAGCTTGCTACTTCATAGCTTCATGGGCTTTTAGTGCACCTTAAAAACATACTTAATCACTTAACAACTTTGTGCCATGTGGTGGCTTCTCATTCCATCCATGACATTGACTTCTTCACCTTCTCCACACTATTAATCTTGATTCAGGAGTTTGGACGCTATTCATCGATCTCTATTTATTCATCATGATTGTGACACATGTCACTACCACATTCAATTTAAGCCCTTTGAAAAGTCTACTTTAAATTTATACCATTAATTTGATGGATGTATGATTGACCATGGATCATCGATCTATTTGAGATCTACTGAGATCATGACACTTTTCGATCTCACATTCTTTCATAGGTTCTTTAACTTATTGACCCATACTCACTGTCCGATCTGTTACTACTTTACCAAGATCTTACCACTTGGTGAACTTGCATTCCTTCATAGGACATTTGATGATTTAATTCCTCACTTACTGTTAGATCTTTGATGCATGAACCAACATGCATATTTGATCATTTCTTTGACTTATTGACTTTAGCTTTACTCGAGGATCATCGATCTTTGCTTCTAGCTTTGAGATCTTGACACTTGGCATCTTCAGGTTTAATTAGAACCTATAGACATAAAATTAAAGACATGAAATCTAGGGAAATATGTATAAACTTAGTATAAAATTTTAGACTAAGGTCTTAGTTGTATTAATAAATACAATTAGGACTTAGGCTAAAGTTTTAAACTAGGTATAAAGTATAAAAATGTTCTCATATAAATTTGATCCTACATAAATTTGAATCTATTTTAAAGGAACTTAGACTATCATAGTTAGGCTATGGTTTTTTTAACATTATTTAGATATAGATTCAATTAATCAATTGTGACTAAAGGTTAACATATAATAATTAATTGAGATCATATCATTTAACCAACTAAGGGTTAATTTGACATTTAAAGCACAAAACCCTAAATAATGATTATTTGAATGGGACTCCACTAAACCTGTAACATGGAAACAAAGATCAAACATTAGAAATATTATATAAATTCAAATGAAAATTAAATGTTGACATGCCAAATGTAAACATGATGAGAACCATGATATTGAAATAATGCACTCTTGATCAATTTGAATGTCAATTTATAACACAATTTGCAAAATTAAACAAGGGTCTTCATTTTTCAAAAAATGGGGAAATGTTAACCTCAACAAGATTTAGTTAGGCTTTTCACTTGTTATTGTTTGTGTAGATGCACATTTTGAATCCCATATAACTACCTTTTCTTATGACTCTTATCTATAGCCCTGGACTAATTTATAGACCAATGTATTATATGTGTTGAATCTATAATGGTATTCTACATTTTCCTATTTAAGAGGAAACTTATATTGGATATTATTTTAGGCTTATATTGGTATTCTACATTTTCCCATTTATGATTAGGTTATATTATTATTTTTATTTTCCAACTTCTTAGCATTATTGATGTATCAAGCATCCCTTATTTTCCATTTGTTTTTTTCCTTTTATCAATCCTAAAGGATTTTATTTCTTCCTAAAATGGAATGTCTCAATAATACCTAAGATGAAGCCGGTCAAGGTTTTTCCTTTTCCAAAGTGGGAGCCTCAAAATATCCCCCAGTTTTTAAATAAAAAAATTACAACACAATCATTGTAGACACCTATATTTGGTATTAAACACTTGAAAACATCAAATCTGACATATCTTTAGCATACATGACATGTGTACACATTTGACTCTTGTGCACACTTTTCCCTATCCATTTATGTATATATTAGCTTGGATAATCTAATTTATGATCATTAATATTTATGATCTCCCCAATCTATGACAAAATAATTTATAATCCTAATAAGACTATTTACATATTTTGTATCCATGATTTCCCCCTCTAGAGAGTGCTAGCAATAATCGAATAACTATGGTTACTATAGTTCCTAACTTCTCTGATAGGATCCAAGATCATCAAATAATTACTTTTAAAATTACATAATATCCTTTGGGTTATCCTTAAAATGTATCATATGTCAGTTATTGGGAGAAATATGAAAGAGTCATCTATAGATACAAATAAATCCTAAGGTCATACTCACCTTGCATTCATACGAGCTAACTTAGTCACTGTTTGAAATACACATTGAAGAATACATTTACACAATGTTAATACATTATATAAAAGCATACACACATAAAAAAACCTTAAAAGAGTAACCCTAAAGTTAAATATAAGTAAAAATGCAAGGTTAAAGTTGCATGTTTTCAAGTGTCAAAATATATAGCATTATTTTATAATATAGTGGATCACAATTGAACACACACACATAAAGTGGGATAAGTACATGTATTTTGATCCCTCTTTGAAGTATTTAAATGTAATAAATGCTTAGGAAATTAGTAAAGAGTGGTTGGGGCAATCCAAGCCATTTTTCTAACACTTTTTCCCAAGTTTATTTGGTGTCAAAAGTGAATCTAGGGTTTCAAGGCAAAGGGAAGCAAAATCAAGATCTGTGCATAGGAATGGTCTAAAAAGCATAAAAAAATAATCTATAAAGATATATACATTTTTTTCATAGAATAGATTGGTACAGCCAAACTAGATAGTTTTAGTGGACAATAGATAATATCAATTGGTGCAAGTGTCTAATATTCACTTGTAATGTCCATGCAATTTTTAGTAGTTTGTTTCCAAATATAAATAGTTATAGAGCTTCCATAGAGTTATTTTGAGGACTATGACATAGGTAATGAGTAGTAAATATTATAAAATTATCAAAGTGCATTATTTCCCTTTTTTACTTAGTCATTTCTATATTTAATAAGTGAAATCATCTCTATTTAGCATTTAAATTTGCATGTTTTATGCCTTATCTTATGCAATATAAATTCTAGTAGTTTTATATTATTTAAATCATACAAATCTTAAAATATATAAATCATATATTTACAACACCAATAAAAACATTTGTATTCCCACAAACATGGTCAATACAAGATATAAAACTAATAAACAATAATTGCCAACCCATGAGGATTTATAGAAATGTGTAAATCAAGATGACTATATCAAGTAAAATCTTGAAATGAAAAACTTTATGGATGATAATCCATAACATGTAAGAAATTCAAGTGAAAAAGTTCAAGACCTCATGGTTATCGATTTATAGAAGACCCCTCCTTTGACAAACAGTCTTCTAGGTGATGGTGCAAGTCAAAACCATGGCTTTCCTTATCCCATCTTTTTTCACAACTCCAAATATAGCTACAAATATGGTAGGTAATACAACTAGTACCTTTCCTCTTCATACTTACAAACCAAAAAATGCTACTTAAACTACTCAATCCATGCAAAACCCTTCAAAGGATCCCACTCAAATGAGCATGTAAGTCTTAGATTGAATGACCAACATATAAACATTTAGTACAAACCAATTCATTCAAATTCAAAATTAACTCTTGAAAATTTTTAATCCACCTCAAAAAATTCAATGGGAAATACCTCAGTGATGTCCCCCCCTCTCTTTCGGTAAAGGATAATCATGGGAGCCCAATCCCACAACCATCTATTCACAATAAATTACTTCAAACCATGGAAAATTAAATCCTTAGTGCCTTATATCAAAGCCAAAAACAATGGGGGAATCATATAAATGATCAATTATAATAGGTCTACCAATTCTAATTTACATCATAAGGCCTTTAGAAACCTCTATAAGAATTGCCTTAAACCTAACCCATATGTAACAACCAAATCAATAGATCGAAGGTGATGATTTATAGTGGTATAATCAAATCAAGCCTAATTTGATTATCTAATTAGATAATTTAGTTAATGCATTGATCCAATAATTTTAATATCATGACTTACCCAAAGAAAACATGGGTAGAGTTATTAATTGTAAGTAATTAGAATATGAGACAACCCACAATTTCATCGAGTGATGGAAGTACTTAGACCATAAATTTAATCATAACATGATAAAGGAAAGTCTTTTATAAAATTTAATAATTACCTTAGATCCAAAATTATAGTATAAAGATAGGTCCTTTTCTCCTAAGACAATGGAGGAAGCCTTTGAAAAAGCTAAACGAGAGGACCATCTTATGCTTCAATTTGATATTTATGAACCTAAAAAAACTCAAATGCTCATAATACATAATAAAATTAGGCATGCTACTAATGATAGTATTTCTAAAAATCATGATCTTAGTTTTGAATATAAAATAATAATAAATGTAATCATGCCCAATGCTCTTAATTGTGGCCCTTTCCTAACTAATTTCTGGAAGCCCTTTTGATCACACTCTCAATTAGGAAAATTTAATTATCAACCTTCAATAAAAGAATAACTTAGAAAAATATTACTTAGATCTCATAATAAAGAGTTATATCCTCTAATACCCCAATTTTATAGTTGGAAAAAGTTTTTTTGGTTTCACACTAATTGGGGTCATTCACATGAAAAATTTCACTCCCTTTGTGACTTGTCCTATGCATTTCTTCTTGTTAGTAACATTGACCATGATGCTATGGATATATAGTGATATCAAGAATCCATTAATAATTTAAAACACAATTAAAAATTAAATAAGTGAAAATGAATTTAACAATAAAAAACCCACTTATGTATTCATACGAATCCTCTACTAGATCACACAAAAAATAACAATCTAGTTACTCTAGATAATACCAACACTCAAAATACTCAAAATACTCATTTTAAAACAAAAATGCCATAAAAGTTATGGTTAATCCAAATTGATATCCTAAAAAATAAAATATGTTAACATGCAATGGTTCAAGTTATCACATGCAATGGTTCAAGTTATCAAATATAACCTACTACTACAACAAATAAGACCTAAAAAATTATTCAGACCTCTGCTACATGTCAAACATATTTTGAAACTCTCTTATAAACACCAAAATGAAAATTTATTCAAAAATATTACATCATCAATTGAGTTGATGAAATTTTAATTTTAGACTGCTATGTGCCATTGTCATTGGTTGGGCCATTGACATTGCATGTATTTGAAGTCACCTAATTTTTGTCCAAAGTTATTTTGATGTTAGGTTTGCATTGATTTAGGGTGCTTGGACATATGTTGATTATAAATTCATATTAGGATCTTATTGGTAGACATGTTTGTGTGTTTTAGACATTATTTCTATCCCCCAATATTCATTTTATATCTCCTCCATGTTTTTTTCCTTGTTCCCTTGTTTCCCATGTGCTACCTAGGCTTTTATCAAGAGCATACTAGCATGATCCTAGTCTAAATAGGAGAATACATGAACTATCATATTCCCTATATTTTTTTTACCTTTTACTCTTCATAATGCAAGAAAATTTGGATTCATAAATAATTTTGCATCATCTAAAAACATGGGTTTGGGTTCTTGTGCACATTTTTTTTTGTGTTGTGTGACTTATCATATCTTATAACAAATTTTGTGCATGGAGGAAAATCAAAGTAAATCCAAAGAAAATAATAAAGAGTCCCATTGGAAAAAGAAGTGAAGGAAGATAGTTTTAGTCATCTCTCATTGGTCATAATGAACTTTTCCTCAAATCACAAGCAAAATTCCAATTAATGCATGTGACAATTTCAAAACTGTCACTTAATTAAGGAAACAATAATTTCATTCATGTTGAAGGAAAAAGATAAGTAATTTACCAAATAAACAAAACATGGCAGTTAGACCAATTTAAAAGACACAGATAGCTTGAAATAACTTTTAGGATGTTAGTTTAGTCATGAAATATTTGGAGGAGTTTTGGAAGGATAGTTGGAGGGAAATTCAAGTAAGTGGGATAAAGTGTTACAAATCTATAATAATTTTTTTGAGTGGATCTCAAAGAGTAATAGAAGCATAGCTAAGTGGATTCTAGATAAATGTATTTTCATGTAATGTAGCCATTAAACTGAGTAGAGTCTTCTTCATAGTCATAGAGGGAAGGGTGAGTGTATGTGTGAGTATGAATCTTTGTAACACAACTGAACATAAATAAATAAATCATTTTGGTCACCATCATTGAGTCTTGTGTTTGTGTATGTGTCCTTGAGAGTGATTAAGTGTAACACTTATTTGGGAGTAAATAAACCAGTCACTTTTCCCCTCTTAATCACCTCCCCTTTGTTTCTTTAGTGCTTATTTCCCATTTTTTGAGCTTCCTACCCTTTACATGTTGGATTTTTCCATTATTTTCCTTATTTGAATTTGAGAAGTTTATATATACACAAGTGCATTAATGCATATGGGAGAAGCATAAAATGTAAAAAAAAGCATTTATAGAATAAAAAGAATGAAAAGAGTCCAAAATAATGTCTTGAGTGATAATGAAGACCATAATTTAAGGATTAAATTAGTCTATTCCTATTTTTCATATTGTTTTATTTCATTTGTTCTTGTAGTGAAGGAGCATATACAGATTTAAGCTTGCATCAACTTGATTTATTGTTGAACTATATAAATTCTAACTTTATTTAAGGGAAAGGTTATGATTGAGGTAGGCACCTATAACTATATCCATTTTTAAGGGGTTTGTAAGGTTTTAGAGGTGAATTATGTTTTCAAGGAAGGAGAAGGATTTTTGTGTGATCCGTAGTATATTATAACAAAGAGAGTGAGGTTTTCAAAGCACATGAGTAATGAAACACATTTGAATATTTTATTTTAGGATATAACACATTTGTTAGGAGCATACACTATTTCATCAAGAGTGGACTAGTCAGTTCCTAGTAAATTCTATACAGTTATCAGTTTCTCCCAATTTTTTTGTGTTATTTATGCACTAGTGTTTGGACATGTTTACTCTTAATTTCAACCTTTATCAGTACACAAGTTTGATATAATTTGGTATATATCTAAGGACCCTCTATTTATCATTTCACATTATTTCAATTTGATACAATTTTGTATTTATCTAAGGACCTTATATTTATCAATTTAAATCATTTCAATACTTTCATTTTGTGCAATTAGGTTTGTTCTCATTGTTTTTTTTCTTAGATTTGAATTGTACACATTAGATATGGTTTAGTGTAGTGAATTTTTCTTGTAAACTAGATACCTATTTAAATTATGGTGATCTTGTTCCTATTACACCACTTATGGTTAGATTTTTCATATATTACACATTCTATCTAATTTTTCCCAAGATTTTCTAAACCCCCACCTTTTTGTGCCATCCTATTAGGGTTACATCTTATTTGTTTCTTTCATATTTTGGTGAAATTGTGACCTCTTACACCCATTAGGCTTATATTATGCATATATTGAATATTATATTTTATTTTTCTAGTGGTGATCTTATTTATTTTTCCATCCTTATTCCTAGTTCATTGTGCTTTGTTGTAAACCTTAATTTGTTATGTTTACTATATCCTTCTAATTCTAGGGTACTTCTTAGTTCTATATATGTATCCATCATATGCCACCTAAGGAGGTTATATATAATACCCATAATATGTGAAGCATTTAAATTGAGTTGTAAACATGCTAATTTTTTTGAAATTCCTTTGGTTAATACCTATGTTTATTTAAATATAAAATATTGACTGTTAATTATGTTAATATTCTTTATTTTTATACACATGTGGATGATAATGTGAATGTCAATGATATTAATTTAAATTATTTTAATTTATATGATGGGAATTATAATTTTTATATTTTTTATGAAGAGAAAAGATAGGGTTGACATACTTGCCTTGTTTAGAAAACTTGTCCTAGACTATCCTAGCAAAATATATGAAATGTTATATGTGTTGAGGGATATGAAAATAAAATCCATAACTCAAGATCCCATAGTTAAAGATAAATTTTTCAAGGTGAATCATGGATGTTTAAATGCTTATAATGTAGGTTAACCTTATATATGTTCCCTTCCCATTCCTGATAATGTTGTTATTTCTCAAGTTGTACCTAATGTTGTTCTTCCCATTTCTTCCTCTTTTCTTCCCCTCTTAAATTAACTTTAATGTTTCACTTAGTGATTTACATTTTCCTCAAGATTCATCCATTCTCCATTCCTTAATGTTTCCATTCCTACATATAATAATACCACTTATGTTCTAAATATTGAAGTTAAAATACTTCAACAAACCATGGATGTTATTCATTTAAAAAAAAAAAATATCTCAATGGTCTCAAAATCCAAGTCATAAGGTAAAATCACATGATATATCACTTAACCAATTGAATTATGATTTCCTTGGTCACCCTTTACCTCTAGGTTCTCCCAAGTATAAATTATTCAATGGTAAAAGTGATCCTTCTCATCACATCAAATCTATTTGTGCTTCATGTCTCATATTTTCGCATAATGAAAAATAATTGATGAAGTTATTTATTAGAATCCTTATGGAACATGTTCTTTATTGGTTTTACACTTTCCATCTAGATATATACACTTTTCATTCCTTGGATGATGATTTATTATCTCACTTTTCAATAAAATCTAGCATGAAAGTCACATTTTCATGGATTGCCAAACTTAAATAAGGACCTAATGAGAATATTAGTGAGTATGTGATTATATTTAAGACTAATGGTTAAAAATATGACTCACCAATTACCTAGTAGTGAGTTATAAATTATATTCTAAAAAAATTCACTTCTACCCATAAAAGAGAGTGGTCTTTATCATTTACAAATCCTTCGATGAACTTTATCATGTAGTTAAAAAATATGAGATCAATATTTTAGAGGCCAAAATGCTTAAATATGATATGAATTAACCTACCTGTAATGGATCTAAAATACAAGGTCAATCAACCTTCAAATCTAAGGTTAATAATAATACTTTTTAACCTAAGAATGAGGTCAAGAATGTAATAAATGTGGTAGACCAGCCAACTGATAGGCTAGTATTATCGAAACAAAGGGGAAAAATAATCTACACAATGTAGACACCTAAATTTCATATCAAACACTTTGACAACATCAACTTTGGCATACTTTGACATACTTGGAATTTGTGTACACATTTAAATCTTATGAACATTTTCCCCTATGCATATACCCACCTATTATCTTGGCCAATCCAATTTAATAGATACACATATTCAGTATCACCCTTAGTCTATGAAAGAACCTTATAAAATCCTAATTAGACTCTCATCACATCTCATATCACTAATTTTCACTCCCAAGATAGTACTGATAACAATCAAACATTTATTATTTTTTTACAAGTGTCTATCTCTACCAGTAATGTCTATGAACACTCAATGACTATTTTTAAAATTATGATGTCTTCATTAGGTTTGCCTAGACACATTTATGGGTTGAACACAATGTGACATATCAAATAATTAGATATAAATACAAATCATTAATAAAGATATACTCATCTTGGAAAGTCCTTATAAAATTGGAGAAATCCATTAGTGATCTCTTGAGACATTATCACAAAGGCATACATATCTGAATATTCCTCAAAAGAGTATCCTTAGAGTGAAGTCTAAATACAAACATAGGTCAATATTACATAGTATCACGTGTTAAAACCCAAACATTGCATTACATTCTAGATTGATCATGATGGTTCACACTCACACCTAGGTGGGAGAACTACATGCTATTTGATCCCTCTTCAGAGTATTGAAATGTAGGGAATGCTCAATCACTCAATAGGGAGTGGATGGAGTTGTCCAACCTAACTTACTAGCTTATTTTTCAAGGATCCTATTGTGTCCAAAGTGAGAATAGGGGTTAAAAGGAAGGATAAGGAAAGTAGATGTAACACACATGACCAAAGGCAAGATGACACAATTTTTTTTATTTATAGGTGAAGGCATAATAATCGGAGGCATCATAGGCTTACATAGTCAATAGACAATATTGATAGAGTTTGGATAGTATAGTCACCATAGGGGTCTATGTTTTTTGACAACATCTACACAATGTTTGAGCTCTGGTTTATTAATCTGAGTAGTTAAAAATTAGATACAAAGCCATTTAAGGGATAATGACAAACACATTAATTTATATAAATTAATATTAAGGTAAGTGAGCCTCTCCTCCACTAATTTATACATTCAAAATATAGTAAGTGGAATATCAATATACCATTTTACATTAAAACTTGTATGCTAACTGTTGGCCATTTTTAGCCCACATACCAATTTTTGCCTAAGTGTGACAAGGTGGAATTTCAAGAAAAAGTGACAAGTTCAAATAAATTTAGGTTCTTGGAAGTATAAGTCTTCAATATTTTAAAGTCACAAGACTTTGGGTTTTTAAGGGAACAATACAAATTAGGTTTCCAATGGTGCTTGACTTCTAAATGTTTTATAAGTAAAAGTAATTTGTGTTTATGAACCTAAATTACTCATGGACAATGTAGATCATATTATTCAAGGTGAATGACTTCAAGCTTTATCTTAAAGAAGACTTCAAGTTATTTGACGAAGACAACTTCAAGTTTCCAAAGGAGCACTACTTAAAAAACTTTATAAGTAATCAACAGTCAAAACCCTAAAGTAAGTAGGAAGGCTTAGAAAGCTCAATTTGGTTTGGGCAGTGTATTTTAGGTTTCTAGGGGTATACTAATTATTTCACTTTATAGGTTAAAAGTAATGATAAGTCTAAAGTAAGTAAGTAGTGGGTTTTGGAAAGCTCGATTTGATCTTGGTAGTGTATTTCAGGTTCTCCAAAGAGCACTACTTAATTACTTCATAAGTTGCGAGTAGTCAAAAACTCAAAATAAGTAAAAGGGATTGACAAACCTAATTTGATATTAAAAAATAGTGCTTCTTAGGTTCTTCAAGGGATAAGTCTTCTCTAAAAGCCAAAGGCCATTTTTGAAAGAAGGTGGTGCCAAAAAAAAACCCAAAGGTCCTTTTCACTTTTCCGAAGGATCATTTCAAATTTATGAAGGTACACTTCTAATAGGCTAAAGGGCATTTTTAAAATGCTGAAGGGAATTTTTTGGAAAAAGAGATCTTTTCAACATTTCTTAAGGACCAATCAGCTTTTTTGAAGGTCACTTTCATAAATTCAAAGGGCTTTCTTGACAAATTCTTAAAGTATTTTCTATCCAAAGGACCAAATAATTTTGTGGAAGGGCACGTACAAAAGATTTGAGTGCCATTTCAATATTCTAGAAGGGTTATTTTTACCTAAAATTGGTCCATTTTAAAAATCCTGAGGGGCAAATCAAAAAGTTTGAAGGGCACTTTCCCTTTGGGAAAGTGCTCAAGTCTAAAATCCAAAAGAGCAAAGAACATGAGAAAATGTTCTAGGGAAAATAAGCCTGAGGGATAAGTATTGAGCAGTACAAAATTGAAGAGTAAGGAGTTACAGATGAAAAATTTGAAGCAAGTAACAAGCAATGAGAAGTCTGAAGTAAGCTACAAGTAGTGCGAAGCCCAAATGAGTAAAATAGAAAGTTCTGAAAGGAAAATTATGTAAAATAGACCAAGGAAAGTAGAAAGGCCCAAGAACATCAAGGTCAATGGTCAAAAAATCCAAAGAGCCAATCAGTCAAGGACAAGTGGCACAAGTACATCTAACAAGCTCAGTAGATCAATGGATAACGACATCTCCTTTTAACTCTAGCATGAAAAATGGTCAAACAAAGATTGGACACATCTTGATGGAGCAATGAACATGCAAGGATTAATTGGGATAGTCTATATTGTAGTAAGGAGCACACCAATTTTTAAATACAAGAGATCAAATCATGTACACATGGTAGGGACATGCAACTACCTCCCACATGGCTCTCTTAGCTACAAAAAGGGAAGACTTGAATGCATGAGGGGCTTGAGGAGATTTATAATGATCTTGGATGGTTCATTTCATGGTCAAGGCAATTACATGCTTTGAATGCAAAGATATCAAGGACAATAGTGGTGGTTGCAGCCATTTATGATCCCCCCTCTCCATTTTTTGATGCAAGCCTTTTATTTCTATTTTCATTTTCTATATATATCATATGCTTTCCTTTTTGGAGGGGTTCCCAATTTTTAGACTTTTTCATCTTTTTAGGAGATGGGACATTCTTTAAGATATTAAAAAATATGCTTAGCTTGATTAGGCTTAACCTTCTCAAGAACTTGTAATAACTACCTCTTGATACAATAAAAGGACTTTCTTTGCCTATCTCTTGCCTTAGATTCATGTCTATTGAGTTGTGCACTATGACAATGTGTGAAGGAGAATCTTCCTTGTCTATGGTCCTCCTTTCTGACCTTGTTTAGGGAGTTTCTCAACACTATTTTTAGGTCTAGCTTAATGTTCTTTTTACCATTGATATGAGCTTTTAGTGAGTCTTATAAATCCTCTCTATTTGCATTCCTTGCTTTTAGAACCTCCTCCATGAAATATTAATGCAACCAGTTTGATCTTGAGGTTGTGCAAGTTAGTATTATCCTTTGTAGAATCAGTGTGGGTTCAAGATTGTGAGATTTTCCCATTTAACTTTGGTGCATCACCTGGTTAGCTTTCTTAGGAGCCCTTATCCCTATTTTAACCCTTTTCCCATGGAGCATTAGTTTAGATTTTAGTTTAGGTGAGCATCAAAGAGGAACTGGCCTACTTTAAAGGTTCAACCTCATTACAGGATACCCATAACCTGAGGTTTTCCCAGAGAGCCTATAAAAAATCTCCCACAAAGGGTGAAATTCTATCCTACAATAGTTTTTGGCACGCCTGATGGGACAAGATCGAAAGTAGTGGAAGGATTTTTGGTGTTATCCTTCTACATATCAGCCTTTGGAGGCATTCAACAAACATCAATGGTGACTCTGAACACCATCAACTGGTTTAAGTAGTCCAAGTGCCTAATTATCATTATTTGGTATGTATAATCAACCATATTTTGATCAAAATGCTTATTCTCTACCTCAACATCACACTTATCAAGATAATAATGTTTATATGTTCCCCTAAGTGCTCTCAAATAACCTATCATCCCCATCATGGTCTTTACCCTCCTCCCACCCCTGTGTATGACTAAGATCAGCCTCTTATGCATTCAAATCAATCTAATAATTCCCCTTATCAAGACTATGTTTATCCTATTATGTCCTTGACAAGATTAAATCAAGCATTATTAGATTATAATAAATTAATAAGGGAGATTGGGAGGGGTTTAGAACTTTCTCCAATCATCCCTACTCATGTTCTACAAGAGGTAAGGAGTTCTCTTCGGATGGTCAGGAATAGGTGGTCAATTTATGAGGATGAATAATGGGAAATTTGTGAGGGGGAGAACAAGGTGTGGTTGAGAAGGATGGTCCAAAATTTAGAAAGTGTGTTGATGTCTTATGAAGATCAGTAGACTCAATGCAATCAGTCTTATGCTTCAAATCAACCCCCTATGCCCATTCCCACTCAAGAGTTTGAAACCATCCCATCATGGATCTTTTCCTACAACTTTGACCCTGATTATGTCATGCCTTCTTTTGTGAAACCACACTCTCCTATACCCATTAAAAAATAATAAAATGTGGCCATTCCCTACACATTTCCATCCTAGAAATTGGTTTAGCCAGTTCAAAATAAGGAGTTATTGGTTGAAGAATATAAAAAAGAGGTGTTGGCTCAACTCAATGAGCTTTCCCTACAAGAGTTCCAAGACTCTTTCTCCCTCTCTCAAGAGACACCAAAGAGACCACTCAAAGTACCTAGCTAGAAAGACACTCTCTCAAGCTACAAGCAAGGTGAACTTCTTCACCCTCTCACCATCTCCCTCTTGAAGGAATAACCTATTATATAAGGGTTAGAGGAGGAGCTTGCATCATAGTTGAGTTTAAAGAAGATAACACAAGTGTCTATGATGAAAAGATCATGATAGGCAACCCACTTCAGTTAGAGGGGGAAGAATCAGTTTTAGACCAATCTTATTGGCATGGATTTGATACCAGTAAGCTAGATATTAAAGAGGACAACCTTCAATATGATAATGAGATAGACCTTGAATGGACTAATAAAATTACATTCTACATAAATGAAGAAGAGGATGATTAATTTCAAGGTGAATTGGAGCTAGAAAAAGGGAAATCAGAGCTTGAGCAAGACAAAGATGTTATTTTAGACCTTAAAATTTTAAATCAACCCTCATTTGTAGTTGAGGAATAATAAGAAATATTGAGTGAGGTTGATGAGGAAGACATCTTGAGTGCTCAAGAAGTGTAGTTTGAATAACCACCACCTTGTGTGATGAAGGAGAACCTTGAGGATAAATAAAATTTTCAAGATGAGGATGTCCTTCAAGGAAAATATGATCTAATTATGCCTAATAATCATGATGATGAAGTAAAAAAGAGAAAATGTGAGGTAAAATTTGACCACTCAATGTTTGTGTTGACAAAGGGATGTCCTATCAGGCACCTTGATCAGTTGGGAGATGAAAAGGAGGAGCCATAATAGGTTTTGCTCAATTCAAAGCATGAATTTGAGTACCAACAAGAACATGACCAACTTGCATATCCATTCCAGGATGGTGGCATAATCAATCAATCAAGATGGGTAAGCGAGTCTATTTTTGTTCTTTTCCTTGGATAAATGTGTCATTAACTTGTTAAAAATATATTACTTCTCCATATTTGTTTGACATCTCTCAAAAATGTAAAGCATAATATATTAGTGAGGAAGACTAGCTATTTTTTACAACCAATCAATGGTTTTTTATAGTTTCCTTTCTTTTTGGTTAGATTAGGGTAGGATAGATTTTCATGCTTTCCTCCAAGTGCCTTATGCACATTCCATTTTTTGTTGTCTTTCCTTTCAATAAGTGCCTTGGGCACTTTGTTTTGTTTTTCCTTATTGATTTAGGAGGAGGTTCTATAAAGGGTCAACCTTGTTGAACCAAAGCAGAGACTCCATGCCCAATGGAATAGACAAGGCAACATGAGCTGAGTTCTCAAGTATAGCAGGCATGCTTCCTTGTGAGTCACCAAAAATGTTGGCCATTTTTGGCCCACATACCAATTTTTTCCTAAGTTTGAGAAGGTGAAATTTCAAGAAAAATTGGTAAGTTTAGATAACTTTGGGTTCTTGGAAGTAAAAGTCTTCAGGCTTTCAAAGTTGTAAGACTTTGGGTTTCTAAGGGCACAGTGCAAATCGGGTTTTTAGTAGTGCTTGAATTCTAAATGTTTTATAAGTAGAAATAATTTGGGTTTATGAACCCATATTACTGATGGATAGTGTAGATCATATTTTCCAAGGTGAATGACTTCAAGATTTCTCTTAAATAAGACTTCAGGTTCTCTGATGAAGACAACTTTAGGTTTTTAGAAGAGCACTACTTAGATATTTTTATATGTAATCAACAGTCAAAACCTTGAAGTAATTAGAAAGGCTTGGAAATATTGATTTGGTTTGGGTAGTGTATTTTAGGTTTCTTAAGGTGCACTACTTATTTCACTTTATAATTTACAAGTAATGATAAGTCTGAAGTAAGTAGTGGGGCTTAGAAATTTTGATTTGATCTTGACAGTGTATTTTGGGTTCTCCAAGGAGCACTACTTAATTAATTTATAAGTTATGAGCAGTCATAAAATTGAAATAAGTAAAGGGGCTTGACAAACCCAATTTTGTCTAAAAAAAAAGTGCTTCTCAGGTTCTTCAAGGGACAAGTCTTCTCTAAAAGCCAAGGGTCATTTTTGAAAGAAGGCGGTGCCAACAAAAAAACTCAAAGGTCCTTTTCAAATTTTTGAAGGATCATTTCAAAATTCTAAAGGTACACTTTTAATAGGCTAAAGGGCATTTTAAAAATGTTGAAGGGATTTTTTTTGGAAAAGTGATCTTTTTAACATTTTTGAAGGACGAATGAACTTTTTTGAAGGTCACTTTCATAAATCTGAAGGGATTTCTTGACAAATTATGAAAGTCTTTTCTATCCAAAGGACCAAACAATTTTGCCAAAGGGCACATACGAAAGATCTGAGGGCCATTTTGATATTTTTGAAGGGTTATTTTTACCTAAAATTGGTCTATTTCAAAAATCCTAAGGGGCAAATCAAAAAGTCTGAAGGGCACTTTCCCTTCGAGAAAGTGCCCAAGTCCAAAATTTGAAAGAGGAAAATGTTTTAGAAAAAATAAGCCTAAGGGATAAGTCACGAGCAATACAAACCTAAATATTAAGGAGTTGTGGATGAAAACTCTAAAGCAAATAATGAGCAATGATAAGTTTGAAGGAAGTTGCAAGGAGTGTGAAGCCCAAATGAGTAAAATGGAAAATTTTGATAGGAAAATTATGGAAAATAGACCAAGGAAAGTAGAAAGGCCCAAGAACATCAAGGTCAATGGTCATAAAATCCAAAGGGATAATTAGTCAAGGACAAGTGACACAAGGACATCCAACAATCTCAGTAGATCAACGGACAACAAGGACTTCTCCTATTGACTTTGGCATGCAAAGTGGTCAAACGAAGATTGGATACATCTAGATGGAGCAATGAACATTAAAGGATCAATTGGGATAGTCCAAATTGTAGTAAGGAGAATGTTCGGTTTTAAATGCAAGAGATCAAATCATGTACACTTGGTGAGGATATGTAGCTACCTCTGACATGGCTCTCTCAGCTCTAAAAAGGGAAGAATTGAATGCATGAGGGGATCAAGGAGATTTTTAGTGATCTTGGATAGTTCATTTCCTGGTCAAGGCAGTTGCATGCTTTGAATGCAAAAAGATCAGGGACAACAGTGGTGGTTGTATCCATTTATGACCCCCCTTTCCATTTTTTGATGCAAGCCTTTTCTTTCTCTTTTCCTTTTCTATATATATTAGATGCTTTCCTTTTTAGAGGGGTTCCCATTTTTTAGACTTTTCATCTTTCTGGGAGACAGGATATTTTTTGAGATATTACAAAATATGCTCAACTTGATTAGGCTTGACCCTATCAAGCACTTGTAATAACTACCTCTTGATGCAATAAAATTACTTTATTTGCCTATCTCTTGCCTTGGATTCATGTTTATTGGATATACATTATGGCAATGTGTGAAGGGAATCTTCCTCATCTATGGTCCTCCTTTTTTGACCTTGTTTAGGGAGTTTCTCAATGCTGTTTGTAGGTCAAGTTTAGTGTTCTTTTTTTCATTTATGTGAGATTTTAGTGAGTCTTATAACTCCTCTTTGTTTTCATTCCTTTCTTCCAAAACCTCCTCCATGAAATAGTAATGCAACCAACTTGATCTTGAGGTTGTGCAAGTCGATATTGTCCTTTAAAGAATTAGTGTGGGTTCAAGCTTGTGATATTTTCCCATTTAGCTTTGGTGCATCTCCTAGTTAGATTTATTAGGAGCCCTTATCACCTTTCTAAACCTTTTCCTATGGATCATTAGTTTAGCATTTTTTTTAGGTGAGCATCAAAGAGGAACCATCCTACTTCAGAGGTTTAACCTCATTACAAGATACCCATAGCCTAAGGTTGTTCCCATGCTTGTAGCTAAGAATGAGAAAGCCTGGAAAAATCTCCCACAAAGGGTGAAATTATATCCCACAACATTAACTACCATATATTAATAATTTGAATTTTCATATTGTTACTTCATTTAGATCACATTAATCAAAAAACAGGTAAAACACATGGTTAATTGAAAGTATTCAAAATGCTATTAAATGGTTTCTTGAAAGTAATATGATCTCTTTACCTTCTAAGAAAAAGATTGAATTATGAAGTTTATTTCTTAAAAATCATGATGCTAATGCATATTATTATTATTATTATTATCATAAAGTCATTGAAAATTATGTAAATTGATGTATAACTTTATAACACAAGATTCAATACCTATTTGAAAATAATCAAATAAAGATATAGGGTCACACCAAAAATTTGAATGAATCAATTGCACAAATAAATAAACACTTGAAAATTTTAACAATCCTCTTCCAAATCACACTAATTAATCCAAATACCAATAAAATGATCATATAATGTCCCAAAATCAACCCTAACAAAAATACAATGTTCATGTGCTTGATATATTTGTAGGTGCAGTCAATGATATGCATACATATCCTTATTAAATTATATTATATGGAGAGGAGCTAAAGTAATTTATTTGATTTTGGATGGGAAAATTCCCAATAATTTTGAGCATTGGGTATATATAACTGCAATCCTTAATGGGGCCTAAGCCATTAACCTTGCATATTTTATCTATTCTTGGAATATTATGTCAAATTAGAGTTATAGCAAAAAAAAAAAAAAAATCGTAGGATTAAAAATGAAAATTACACCAAAAAAAACAAATTCAGAGACCTTTTCTACTCCTAAAGCATCTCAAAAAGTTTCAAACCCTTAGGATTAATAGTGCCATAATTATAGTTAATTTTTAAAATCACTATAAACTTGACATAAACAATTGTATGATTTTTGTCATCATCAGAAAAATAGTGAAATTTTAGGGTTTTAGTTTGCATAGTCTTAGAGTCTTTTTTTAGTACCAAAATTTAATTTCCTAACCCAATTAAGTCAAATTGAGGTACACGTATCCCTTTATCCATCTCTCTTCCATTTTTTTAAGATTATAAAATTGTTAAATATTTCAATTCTTAATTCCAACACAATAGTTAAGTATTATTTATTAAATTTATTGTATTTACATAGATTTGATTTTGTGGTAATGTTTTATTAGATGGTGCACCCTTAAACCATAATTTATCACAACATTTTGGTGAACCCCTTAACTTTTAAAACATATAAAACTTAGGGTTTCATGTTCTCTCTTCCCTTAGGGTTTTTTGTTGTGCTCATTTTAGATATAATTTATCTATGGGTTTACTTCATTATTTTTTTATAATTATCCCTATTTCATTTCATGTTAACCATGGTTACATCTTATGCTGATTAGAAATATAGATATTTAATCCTTACTAGGATAATTACTAGATCAAGTGTTGCTATTGTTGATTTAATTTAGCTTCCTTTGCTTAGTGTTTGTTTGAAAGATACATTATAATTGTAATTAAAATTACTATTCCTTTTATGGTTTTTGTTAATGCAAATGGTGAAAATGTGAATAGGGAACATTATTACATTAAACATGATAAGAAATTTGATAATGATAATTGTGATTATAATACAAATTCTTGAAATGCCAATGCTTCTAATGATGGTTCTTTTCTAAAATTTAATATTGTGGATAAGATTTATTTTGATAATTATCTTTCGACAATTCCTAAAGAGATTGATGATACGATCTATGTTGTTAGAGATGAAAAAATTAATAGAAAATTAGCTAAGGAATTTATACCTGATAATGATTAAGTTAGAAAAAATCCTTTGGATGTTTATAATAAACCTATTATAGGTTCCCATTATAAAATAGGTCATGATTCTAATTTTCCTATTGTTCCATCTTTTGTGCCTCTCCATACTACTTCTACTCAAGCTACTAAGATTATTCTTTCTCAAATTAATATTTCTCTTGTGCCTCCTATTGTTACCATATGTTTTCAACTCATTTATAATTCTACATCTATAATTATTGGTCTTCGAAAAAATATTAGAGTGTATAATCCTACACATGCTAATCATACTTAGGCTCATACACATGCTATTAGATCTAAGGATGCATTAATGCAATAATTCCTTCAATATAATAAAGTACAAATAAAAAAATTCCTAAGGTTATTGAATACCTATCCATACGGTCATTTCTCATGGTATATTACACAACCTATTGGTTTAGGATGTTATCATCTACCTCTTTCCTATCTATTTCATTATTCCTAAATTTGAAGTATACATTTAAATGGGTGTGTATACCCCTGATATGTTTCATATTTTTCACTCATTGATGATATATTTTTCAAGACTCATCAACAAATCTATCTCTTAGAGTGCACATATTAAGGAGTGCATTGGAAAATGCGTGGGGTCAACTTATGTACTTTGTGAGAGATGTTTACACACTACTATGTCATATATTCACCCTCCTCTGAGTCTCTTTCCATATCCTTTCATCCAATTATGTTAGCCACCCTATATTACTATTGTGTCATCTTAGTTTATATAATATGTTTCCTACTTGTTTATCCATGTACTATGTTAGCCTGGCTGGTAAAGTTTTGAGCCTACTTGTGTCTTGCATAGTGTATCAACTTGACTGATATATTATTGATTTAGCCAACACCATTATATTTTATTGACCTAGATGATACCATCAGATTAGAGTTTTAATTAATTTTTTATTTTGGATCCATATATGTAGGGGTAAAATAAAACACTCATCTTCCCTACTTACCCTCACATTTATGCCCTTAAGTAATAAAAGGAGTTAGATGACAAAGTCTTATTCTTGTGGAGGTCGAGTCTTGCTAAAGGTATTTGAAGCTCAATAGGAAGAGTTGAACCAAGAAGGTTATTTTGGAGTCCCCAAATAAGGACATATAGTTATTCATCTTTTCCATTTGAGGTATTCACTTAAAACATATCTTGCAAAGTGTTCCTAGACCTAAGGGGAAGATTGATATGTTAATAAGTCAATCTAAGGTAAGTATATTTATCCTTAGAATCTTCCATTTTATTTATTTAGTAGACATATGTGATTTTTTTATTATTATACTAGCATGTATGTTATTCTCTTTAAAATAAATTAACTAGTATAGTATATACCTCATAGGATTTATATTACAATCAAATCTTGTTTCATTCATATCTTTCTCACTTTAGTGTTATTTACTATCTTGGATATAGGTTATCCTTTCTAATTAGTTCCTTGCATGTGGTTTCTTTTTTATATCTTTGATAACCCTTTGGTTACCATTGTTATACATTATTGATTCTATCTTGAGACATAGTTAGGCACCCTATCCCATATCTTGGGTATAGGATTTGGAACCCTATACCCTTGATATTTAGTGTGGATTACCACCTATTGTGTCCAAAACTAACACTAGGTTATGTCACTATATTTAAGTATACACATGTTCTATTTTAAGATCTCTTATTTGTATCCTAGTATACATGAAGAAAATAGATAATACATATAGCTTAACTAACACTTTGAACACTAAAATTACATATTTTGAAAACGTTCACATATATCATAATGATATAAAATGTGATTCCAATTAAAAATATATTCTATTGCACACTCATTAATGTAACTCTAGCTTAAAAATTATACACTTAATGGGTTATAATAGAGGCTATCTTTAAAATGTGAAAACAATATTATTGAGCCCATTTTGTTTAAATCTAACCAAAATTTTATATGGATTTATTTTAAGGCCTTTAATGATAATGTGATGTCATATTATCCCCCTTACCAAAGGACATTTCAAAATAGTGCCTCTCAATCTCATAAGATTTCTATTGATTATAATGCTTCTCATGCTCATAATTGGGTTACAAATCATAAAATGTATGATCATTATGATAAACATGGGCATGGTATTATTAAATTTTGGAAATTACATCCTTATGAATCTTGTGGTAAAATTAACTCATGATATTTTACATTATCTAAAAACCACTAAAACACCTCATTATAAGGTTAAACCAATTTGGTTACCTACCTAAAGATATGGTATCTTCTTGAGACTTTGATGTGTCTTATTTTGATAATTCCTCAATTTATTCATGTAAGATATATTTTATGAAAATTGACACATCTTAATGTCTCCCTTTTGATAAGCATAAAACTTATTTTTATGCATTCCTTAATTTTGTGCTTACTTCTTCTTGTAAGTTGTTAATGAAATATGCTTTGAGCTAATTATTTTTGACTAACTTCTTAATTTTTTATGCAAGATTCTAAACTTTGTTATGGAAGTTATCTTTTTCTCCTTTTTGCCTTGATTTATATATAATTTTTTTACTTTAATTATATGCAGATCATATTTTATGGTATTTTTCTTACTTAACATGAAATATTGGTGTAAGCTTCTATTTTGCAGGGATCATTGATCATTTTTCCTATATCCTTCTTTGTTGGTCTTTGATACAATGTGGACTGACCATATTTTTAAAAGAGGATTATTGGAGATTGTTTATGATCACACATGCACCTTTACAAGCTTCTTGGAAACACCTTATCTTCTCCTTTCTTCTCTCAAAACATTGTGATTGCTCTTGAACGAAGTTTGCATTAATGGTGAGACTTATGCAATGTCAACTCCCTTATTTGTTTAATATTTTATCCACTTTTTTAATACCAAATAAATATTAAGGGGGAGTGTTGTATATTAATATTTATTTAAGTTATTTTAGGTTAATCGTAAGTCTATTTTAGTTGTGCATTTTTTATTATAAGAAATTCACTTATCCTAGATTTATGATGTGTCACACCTATTTTATAATTTTTTAGGGAATATTGGAGTTACATTCACATGTAACTTCCTCCACATTTTTCACACACATACCCCTAACCTTATGGTTATTAGGGACATTTGACACATACAATAAATTTTTTTAAGTAACTCCTTTTTCCTTCTAGCTATATTTAATGAACTCTCTCCTCTTTCATTTTACAACACTAGTTTATCTTGATATTTATATATTATGTATTGAGGCCCATATCTCTTCTATATTCTATTTTATTCCATTGTGTTTTTACTTGGATCTTTTTACTTAACAAGCCTTCTTAATAGATGTAGGTTTTTTTCCATTTAAAGGTTTCCCCACTTGACAATTCTTATGTCTTACATTCTCTTGTGGCTTGCTATTGAGGTAATATTGTTCTTTTATGATTTTATTATGTTATTTTATTTTACTTATTTATTAGACAGATATTATTTATTTATTATTATAGTAGCATGCATGTTGTTCTATTTATACCAAATTAACTAGTATAATATAGGGCTACTAAGTCTGTTATTACGATAAACTCTTATGGCATTCATCTCTTTCTTAGTTTAGTGTTATTTATATCTTTTATATAGGTTACCATTTATCATTAGTTCCTTGCATGTGTTTTCCTTATTATATCATTGATACCCCTTTGGTTATATTTTTATACATTATTAAGTCTATCTTGAGACCTAGTTAGGCCCCATATCCCATATCTTAGGCATAGGCTTTGGAACCATATACCCTTGATATTTATGATGTATTAAAACCTATTAGGTGTACAAATACCACTAAGTTTTGTCACTATATTTAAGTATGCATAGGCTCTATGTTATGATCATTTATTTGTATCCTAATATATAGAAAGAGTACTATCCCATACATTTTAGTATTCAAAGTGTCAATTGATTTATGCATATGATGTCTTGTTATATTGGTCATTATAGCCTATAGATACATTTAGGTGAACCCAACATGAATCTTATCCCACTTTTGGATGGATTTTCTTCACACTTCTATTTTTATTTTTAGCATTATCTTTTCTTTGATTTCACTATCATCATAAATTTTGTTGAACTCGATATGAATCCTATCCCCCCACTGTTAGATTATCTTCACATTTCTGAGTTGTATATTTTTTCCACTAGTTTTCAATGATGTCTCCCCTTAGGGTCATTTTAGTGAACCTTGACATGGTTGATCCAAGAAATCCTCAAAGATAAATCCAAAATATTGACAAAAAATTATCCATACTTCTCATACCATTTAAACTCATTCCAAACATAAAAGTCACAAAATCATCAAAAAATCTACATCAATGATTTGAAAATCACATTATATTCTCTACTAAAATTTCCCCCTATTAGAAAAACACAATGAAATATGGTTAAAATCAATCCAATTCAAGACTTAAGAAATCCTAATAAACTTATCAAAAATCTTGCTAGTAATGTCATTTATACCCCCCAAAAAAATGGGAGTCTTAATATTGTCAATCCCTCTAATTCATTTTCTGATGAAACTAATAATAGCACTCCTCTTAACACCAATGATATAAACCCCCCTAGTTATCCTCTTGTAAACAAAAAATATAAACCCCCTACTCAAAATCCTCTAGATGTCTCTCAAGTCCTCACAAAGTGGTTAAATAAATGGTACTTATACAAGATTTTAATAAAAATAAATTTCTCCAAATTCAAAACCAAATTTTGAAAATGGCCAATAAATCTTCTCAAGTCATTATAAATCAACCTAGTCAAAATTAGGTTCCTTACCCTATTATATATGGTAAGAAAAATCTTATCCCTCAACCTCCGATTTGTAATAAGATGCTTTAAAATATTCAAAATGAGCCCTTGGTTCCCTTTATTATGTCTAAGGAAATTATAAGTATTTATCCAACAATCACATATGATGGGACTAATGATCCTACACTACATATTAAAGCCTTTGGAAACCTATATATAGGAGTGGATTCAAACCAAAACCTATGCAACTACCAAGCTTCTAGCCAAAACCTTAGTTAGAGATGCACTAAAATAGTATTATCACCTTCCCATCCACTTAATTAAATAACTAGAATACTTAGTCAATGCGGTAGTTGAAAAATTACAAATTAATGATCATCCTAAAAAATCATTACCAAATTTATCAATGCTAAGTGAATAACTATAGTTACCACTCATGATTTCATCAAGTGATGGAAGTCATTGATGCATAAGTTATATCCTAACATGAGTGATGAAAATATATTCAATTTTATTATTACTTCCATAAAATATATATTAGGGTTATAGATTTTACCCTAGCTAAGAAGGGAATTGTTTAGGTTCTCTACTCAAATATAGAACAACATGGGACTAATCTTAGGTTGGGGTATCTTAAAAGTGGATTATACCTTTAGATAAGGTCAGATTCCTTATGGATCTATCACCTCCACTAAACCTAAACTAGCACTCGCTTGGAAAAGGAAGAGAAAATTGACAAAACATATAAAATCATGTAAAAGGTGGTGAAGCACTAATGATTTGATCACTCCAAATCACACAAAACACACTATGAGACACTTTTCAGACCAAAGAACATCAATCTCACATAAGTATTTCAGAATAAGGCATTGATCCATTATTAGATTAGCAAGAGAGGAAAAATATCCACTTTTAGGCTAGATAATAAACTATAAATTACACTTATAATGACCTATGAAAACTATTAATCACTTCTTGAAGGTGAGAAAACTCTAGACATAAGCAAGGAACATACATTCACTTAACTATAGTGTATGAATTCATATAACACACTTCAATCTAGCTTATAAAATGATGGAATTCATTATTTATTGCATCAAAAAGGTGTCATAGTACACATTTTGGTAGAGTCTGGTCATAATAAATAGAGGGATATATTAGATCAATATCAATGCTTAGAAGCTTGCATTTATAAGAGAGAGAGAGAGAGAGAGAGAGAGAGAGAGAGAGAGAGAGAGAGAGAGAGAGAGAGAGAGAGAGAGAGAGAGAGAGAGATGCATTGGAAAAGGACCAACCACTTCTAATGGATTAGCACAAATTTGAGGATGTTGACTCAGACCTTATCAATAAAAAGTACCACATATACATTATGTGTTCATCTAAACCTAAAAATGTGAATCATAATGAGGTGAGACATAGGTCCACTATATGTGAAAATAATCTTAGACCATTGATTTTCACATAGTCATTGGTCTCTCCTCAACTTTTGTATTAGACCTAAAAGATCTATTTCACCTATATGAAGCTTTGATGATGATGCTTGGTTTATAAGTTTTGGCCTTGGTTCAACCCTAGTACACCTATAGTTTGGCTCTTTGATATTTGCTTTGTCTATGTCCCAAATAACCTTTTCAACTTTCATCAAAAATGTCTCAAGCTTGCTTTTTCATATTGGCTATCGATTTACAACTCAGACTATTTACATCATGCTTAACTATCTTTATGCTTATTAGTTCCATATATCCTTTTGACTTATTGACTCTACCTCACTCTATTGATATATCTATGCATAGATGCCTATGAGCTATTGATTTTATTCCAACTAAATGCACTTATGCCACTTGTCCTTGACTCATTGTATCCTTGGATTCATTGACCAATTTGACTCATGCACACTATCTGATCAAGGTGTATGAGTTCATGTGCACCATTGATCTCCCTGATCCCACTTTCTTATTAGTTCATATGCTCTGTTGGATCATTGGTATGATTGAGTGTGAGCCCTTGATTTGCCTGGGACCCATCCTTTTATCAGTGATTTCACTCTATTTGATCAAGAATTGATCATTTTACATCATTAGATCATGTAAAACTTGTAGATATTTAACAACTTTAACCTGGGGACCTTTTGACTTAGTTGACTCTACTTCACTCCATTCGGTTAAGATGTGTTATTTATGAGGGCTCCCATAGACTATTGGATCTTGACCAAGTTCAAATATTTTAAGGAATTTTTGAACCCAACTAGATACTTTCCTTGATTAAAATTAATGCTCATGTGAACATCATTTGATGTCTGTGTAGACATATTTAACATCCCACAAGCTATTAATTTTAAGCACATATAGATTTTTACTTGAGCTTCATTTTGATGTTAGCACGGACATCTTATTTTGTAAGTCCAACTTTGAAGGCTTGGATCTCAAACTAAAAAATTCATGGAGGCACAAAACTTGTAGGGGATGATCTAGGTATTGAAAAGGATGAACCCATTTAAATTGAGGGCTTGCAAGGATTTTTGAGCATACTTATCAAATGTGTAAACAAGATAATTAGTCTATTTTTGAGTGACATCTTGATGGTGGTCTAGATACTAGACTTGTTATTTTGAGATTTTGCTTGATCTTGGAAGCTAGAATGAACTTATGAAGCATAATCAAACTTTTCCATGACTTGAACTATAAAATAACCTATGAAAACTTATCTAGATCCTCCATTTATCATTGGATCCTTCTCTTCAATTAGGAACATTTCTCGGTCCTTGAAAAGCTCTATATGTAGGCCAAAAATGGCCAAAAATACCCCCTTAAATAAAAGGTAAGGTCCTTCTTTCCTAATACTTTGGAAGAGGACTTTGATCAATCTAAAATACAAGATTTCCATGTGAACTAGTTTGAACCATCTCAAAATTCTAGTAGGGAATCTTATAAATGATCAACCAACGCAATTACATTTAATACATGTAAAACTAACCCTACCAAATAATTTAGAGTAAGAACTTATAATCCAAAAAATGCAAACCCTTCCCACCCTCCCTTGAGTTTATTAAAACTTAATCAAAATTTTCCACCTTCTCAACCCATGAGCTTGGACTCTTCCAAGCCTCCCCAACCATGGTACAATCCTGATAAGTTTTATTGGCAACATTCATTAATTCTAAGCATCTTAAATAAAATCATCCTAAAGATACCTTAGTTCATATGCCTAACATATAATAAATCATAGGTGATCGTGATCCTAAATCTTAGAGGACTCTTCAACCCTATCCTATAGGTCCAATTTTAGTTTCAACACCCACCAAATCATCAAAATATGTATAATCACATATTCCCAACTATATCATCGATACCAATATAGTTTTGATAAAATTAGATCTATACAATAAAATCACTTATCCTAATACAGTTCTTTTATTTCTAAGACATTAAAATGCATTAGCCATGACCTAGAATGTGTCGATACAATTATTAATCAACTTCCTCTCACATCTAACTATATCAACAAAGACCTATGCAGTTTTAATTTTTTCTATCAAATCCAACTGTATCAGCCAAGGCACATAAAATACCAACACAATCTTAATAATTCTTCTTATAAATTTTGATTTCATTAACCAAGACACATAAAGTGCCTATAAATTTTTAAAAAAACTTCATGTATTAACACAATGTATCATTTAGAACATTGAAAGTGTCGACACAATCTTAAAACCTTTGCATATCTATCAACATACCTTTGTCAGCTCAAACTATATAAATAGTGTTAATACAAATATATTCAACTTAGATCAACATAACTTTACACTCAAAATAAAATCTATAACTAAAACTAATACACTTAAACCCAATTGTATCATCTTGGTTGACACCCTATAAAAAAACTTCCAAAACACCTTTCAAAAATCTAGGTATTACCTTCAATGTCAATGTTCATGTTGTAATCCAAATTTACATAAAATATTATAGTATAGGTCCTCACTATGTTTATATTGACATTGATATCAATTAATACATCAAACATAATCTTTACACACCATACAAGTTAGGGCATATTATGATACACATCTTGCTTTTTATTCACATGCTAGGGCATCTTAAAATTGTTGTCTTTATCCTATTTTATAGTTTGGGGCATCTTGTGATATCCATAGTCACCTTAAAACACACTTTGGGGCCATATTTTTATTCCAATATTCATTCTTACTCAACATTTTAAACATATCACCCTCACACTAAAGTAGTTATCAATAATCTAGTGCACATTAAAGACACTAAAATAACTTCTAGAAATATTTTGAGACAAATATGCTTGAATTTCAAATGTTTTTATTATGAATTACATGTTTCTTATTTTATATTATTTATATTTTATGTTAGTTACATTTATCACCCATCATTAGCCTTTCAAATCCATATGGATGAGGAAAATAGAAAAATACAAAATAGCAACAAACCATTTCTTAATAAAAATTAAAAAATATTAAAATTCATATCATATAAAAGACGTGATCCTATTCTTAATAAACCCTTATCCTATTTGAATCTCAACCTTCATAGTTGCCCTCATGATAGATCCAAGGTCCATTATGGAGTGGTATGACAATGGACTAGGGTAGGAGGTCTCTCATATTTATTACATTTTATTTCCACCTACTTTCTCATGTCAGTACCCAATCCTTGTAGCTAACTAATGACTTTATAAGTGGTCCCTAAGGATCAAGGAACATGTTGTGGGAATGTAGGATCCATTTTGTTTTTCATACATTTAGTCTTCATGGGATGTTATTTATACTTCAATTTTTATCCCAAGCTTACACATTCTAGGTGGGGTTATCTAGGTCTTATATATCAAAATCTCTTATCCTTGCCTACTTTATTAGAGTTTCTTGTTTATACTAAGGTTTTATACATCACATTTATGGCACCTTGATTCATTATATATTCATTTTATTTTTCAAAATATCCCCTTGATGGATATTGATGTTAGTTGATGATGTCCCTAATCTTTATATTCCTTTTTTATAACTATTTGGTTCATATTGGACTCTTACCCTTCATTATGATGCATATTGACTTCTTAGTTTATGATTTGAAATGTAAGACCTTGGTATATACAATTAGTCATTCCTAAAAAATAACCATCCATTTCATATATGCACCATATCCATAATTATTGTTATGAATCTAGATGGTTATGCCTTCATACATTACACTTTAACATAAATATTGATCTCAAGTTTTATTCATTAGAGTCTTTGCTTCCATATTTCACACATCCTTGTTTGATCTTATCATTTTCACTTATATTATATTAATTTCTTTTAGAGTCATTTTTATAATATTTTGATCCCCTTTGTTTCATTTTAGTTTTCATTTATCTTAAATTGGATGTATTTTATAAGCATTTTAATATCTTTTGATCCCCTTTGTTTGATTTGATTTTTACCTATCTTTGGATGATACTATAATAAATTTTTTATCCTTATTTGAATTGATTTTTATTTTTCTTACATTGGATATTTATTTTTATAGTTATTTTTCACATCTTATGTTTTATTTTATCTTACATTTTGATGTGATGTATGAATTTTTATTTGACAAATTTTATTAGAGATTAGATGTAATTTTTTATTAAATTTAATTCAACCACATAGGATATGTTTATACATTTATAACATCTTATAAAGTAGGATTCATCATTTATATCTTATAAAATCTCAACTAAACTAAGTGAGTTGTAATAACAACTCTCGTAACTTATCTCTCACCCAGATAACTAATGATATAATTATATACATTATGTTATGTATTAACCTAATATTATAAGTTCATTCCCCCTCATTATATGAACATAGGTAAAGGGAATGTTATACATGAATTGGAACATGTAATGTGAAATAAAATTTGATGGATAGGGAACACATTGACCTTCTATGGATGGGAAACACCAACCATACATGTATGAACATGGACACACACATATGCTCATCATCCATATATTTTAGTGATGTTGATGGATAGGGAACACATCAACCATATGAGTATGAACATGGACACACACATATATTTATCTATTTGAAATAATACTATATGTTAATACATCTCATGAGTATTATCATTAGTGTGAGATTATTTTGGAATGTAAGTGAGTTGTGTAGATTTTGAAGCAACTCACATAAATATGCTTGGTAGAGATATAGTAGGGATTGTGTCTTGCCTAACTCCTTATATTGAGGAGGTATATATGATTATAAATGTAATAATTCAAATATTCTAACATAATTTGAATTACTCTAATTTCATTTGATATTAGAGCATAAAACATCCAAATGAGAGTCACTCATAAGAATATTGAATCTCTACATATATCACCTTTGTTGAAGAGTTTAAGGTAAATTAGTGGATTGTCCATTTTACATTATTAGTTAAAAAAATTTGTAAGTGCTATTTATTTTTATGCAGGTTACGAGTTTTCTAATTTTAATATTATCATGTATATCTATCATTACCTTGGGTTATTGATTCCAACAATATATTTAGACACTTTCTCTAATGTATATGAATTTAGATCTAATATGATCAATGTCCTTGGCTCTTATATCATTTTAGACTTATACATGTGTGTGATTATATTCATTATGAATCATTGGCATATAAAAGGTAGAAATAAATTCCCAAATTAAACTTGACACTATCCAATCACTATGTATAACCCAACATAATATACTCTAGAGGGGAAACCACTTGGTTTATTAAGAATGGCCATTCATTAAATTTTCAATCTAACTTCGTATAATTTGGTAAGGTCTCAAAACTATATGTGCACACTAGGCTCTTTAGTATTTTAAGATAATAATGGTTGAGTATAGGAAACACACTTCATAGAATTGTAAATGATAGAATGTAAGCACACTTGCATGAAATAAAAGGTACATAAATGAAATATAAGAGTTTTTTAGAAGCTTCTTATGTTTGAAATGAATATAATCATTCAACCATACATAAGAACAATTACATATAATGAAATAAATCTTTAATAATTAAGAGACATAAACACATACAACTGGAAATGTAAACACACAAGTTCAATAGAAAAGATATACTTAACATATGAGATTGTTACATCAACTCTTCAAATGTGGGCCCTACTTGGTTAGACTTTTGATTTATATTCCTTCCTTGGTTACAAATGCTTTAGATCAAATCACTTCACTTACATTAATCAGAGTATATAGAAATATAATGAATGCTACAAGAAAATAAAAATGGTTATTAATGCCTCTTCATTCAATATGCTTCTATGATTATCTTAATTCAGAATTCATAATCACCTACAACTCTTCCCTTATATATAGAGAGGAGATGTTTATTATCTAATAAAATACATAATAGTTATAACTACAAGATTCTATGTAATGATAAAAATAAGAGGAATACAAAAAGGTGTTGACATGGTTAAAACCATATGATCATATAATCTATAAATGGAAATCATGACATAATGGCATTCTCATATGGTTACAAAAACTTCTCATGTTTTAGATTATGGTAAAAGTAGGTTTTGAAGGGACCCCGAAACCCTTTACAACAAAAAAGATAAACCTTAAAGCCCAAAGAAGTTCAAAAAACACCAAAACAGGTACAAACCAACCAGGTTAAATAGGAACCTGAAAACAACAGAAAAGACCAGATGTAACCGCTGACACTACACTAAACGGACCATCAACAGACAGGAACCGCATCCTACAACCTTCAAAAAATATTAAATTACCTTTTACACGAACAAAGATTCATATCTAGAGGGGGGACCAAAGGCTTAGACTTCTTCCTCTTCACAACAGTCCATCCATCCTCTACCTTAGCTGCCTCTGTCATCCATACCTCAGAAGACGGTGATCCATTAAGCCCATGGGATACAGATGACTCAGCAATATCCTTAAGAACACCAACCAAATTCTAGCTACTAGGTGGATCCTCCAAAACAGGGGGAGAAACCAAAGCCTCCACAACAACTGGCTTTGAAAGATCATTAATCCCAGTCTCCACAGGACCATCTATGGAATCTTTCACCGGTGACTCCTCCTCAATCATCGGCTCGGAATGGATGCTATCTTCATTCGCAGAATTAGCCATATCTTCCATAGGTTGTTTAGCTATATAATGTTCGGAGGAAGCATCGGCCCACCAAGAAGGTGGTCTTCTAGACTTTGAAAACCCAACCAAACAATGAGCAACCAAATGACCCGTCTGGTGACATCTTCTGCATCGAAAAGGTACACCCTCAAAATCCAACATTTGTGTCCAAGTTCCCCTTGGGGAGTCCAGGCAAATCGCCTCTGGCAGGCCCTTTGAAACATCCATCTCAACCATAAAGCGAGCACAGGTCGAATGGTAACCAACCGAAGTATTTTTATCCACAAACATAAAGTCTCCTATAGCATTCCCGATGGTTTCAAAAACCGATTCATGCCAAAGATGTATCGGTAGATTTGGGAGCCGAACCCAAATTAGAAACTTGTTAAATGTTTCTTTGAGACTGTTGAATGAGTTAGAAGATGATTAGAATTGAAACTAAAAATTTCTATGGGGATCTAGAAAATGATCACTTATAGCAATTGTTTTAGGTGAACTTAGCTAATTGTTATGCATGCACTTAGCTAGTTGTTGCAGGTGATCCCTAATTACAGTAGGTGCTTTACATTCTAACATCTAGTCAATAAAAAACTATGAGTATGGGTTGTGGGTTATTCGAGCATAATAAGACATCTTCCCATTCCAATTATCCATGAAAACATAAACCATTGAACTATATTATAAAAATTATAAATAACATATTTAAAATTAATATTTAATTTATGTGTGAGCATGTACGCACACACACAAATACTCACATATATATCACATATGTACATGAGCATATTTATGAGTTTTTTGGAATGAAAATTATAATAAAAAATAACAAAGTAGGAAATGTTTAAACATCATATGAGACCATTACTAGGGATCATCACACCCCCTAACTTAAAGTGTTTCACATCTATTATCAAACCAAAAAATTTGATCATGAGGGACCTATAAAAGAAGAATCAAACATGAATTTGGCATACATGAATCTAAACTCAAAAGGGTTTTCATCACTTATTGCCTATTGTGGAAGGTATCCCTTATTTTTTTGTAAGAATCCCCATTTTATATCTTCCTCATGATCACTGATTTATCCTATTCTAGTCTAGTATGGGATATGAGACCAAAGTATTGACATCCTAAACTTCATACCTATCCATCCAAACAGATCAAATTTTAAATAGTTTATAAATTTGACAAGTCTTCCATTTGAAGTTTTGAAATTATGAACAAAGTATGGTTCTCTTTGCTACAACTGTGGTGTAAGTTCTCCCCATCTCATTTTATAACCAACAAGGGATTCTTTACAAATATTTTTAGAAATAAAATGATATGGTTAATGACTTGTTTCTTGGAAAAATGAACAACAACATTACACTCAGGGTTTTGAATAATATTATCCTATTGTTTGATGATTTTGATAGGAAATAAAAATTATAATATGAGATTCAATGGGGTAGAGATCTCTATGGTAAAATATCCCACAATTTTTAATCCTCTTCTTAGCTCATTTCTAAGATAATAACAATAATCCCTAAGTTATATGTCTCCCACTAAGAAATTGATGTTTCAATCTTTGTTAGTAGTGACTACCAACTCATGCTCAAAAAATTTACATAAGTCCTTGTGTTTTTCTATTCAATTGAGATATTTTTTACAAAAATAAAAAATAAACATTATAGATTATACTTACCCTAAAATAAATCTACCAATTTGGAATTGAATCCATTATTCCTAGAGGTATAAATAGTATACTCTAGGGGGAGGTCTACATTACAACATTTGCACAAACCCTAGGAAATAAATATTCAAAATTAGAAATTGTTCTCTTTTTTCCTCTATATGTGTCTTCAAATTATTATTTTATTATGTCAGCAAATGGATTTTCTACTACTGCATTTTATAAGTTTTAAACGAAATCAACTTAAAGGCTTAAATGATTTCTTGATGCCATCTTATTGTAATATAATCTACATAAATATGATCAGGTTCTTTAATCATACCTATCTATGTAGAAGAAGCTATATGTTCAATGATTATGACTGTAGGTAGCTTAGGTAAAATGGATTCAATCTCCTCAAGAGTTGTTGCCTTTAGGTAGTTGTTGCATGTTCTTGTGTATCTACTATAGATTATTATGTTCTAATTACTCTTTATTCCTCAACTACCACTTGAGCTAATGTTTTTAGTCCACTTTTTCTTGCCTCTAATCCTAAATTCTTAATCTTTAAAAGTCCTATCTGTTGATATATAAGCAATAAATTTTCATATTCACTCAATTCTATACTAGGAGAATTAGGGGTATGTTCCCTTTCCTCCATTACTAGAAATTCCTTCTCTTTATTTTGAACTTCCTCATTTAATTTTTTTTTAATTATATTTATTATTTAATTTATTCATTGGTAATAATTTATTATTTCATCTCTTATTTTTCCTCATTTTCTTCCATTTCTTCCGTTGCCTCCTCTTCTTCCATTTCTTCTTCAATCTGAAAATTTCCACTAGTGGCTTCCTAATTGTTATCTTCTTCACTGAAACTCAGAGATTATTTATAGATATCCTCTTCTAAGGAAATATCAATTGTGAATATATTGGAGGAAGATTATCTTCTGAGGAAATATCAATTGTGACTATATTTTTCCTCATTTTCTTCCATTTCTTCTGTTGCCTCCTCTTCTTCCATTTCTTTTTCAGTCTGAAAATTTCCACTAGTGGCTTCCTAATTGTTATCTTCACCAAAACTCAGAGCTTATTATTCCCTTATATCTCAATCTATGAGAGCATCTCTTTGGTCTACTGGATGATGCTACAAAAAGATTTTGATTTTTATCATGTGGAGGAGATGCTATAGGTGGAGATGCTGCTACAGGTGGTTTAGGATAAACAATAACTTGTGGTGGAAGATGGGACATTGCTATAAATTATTCCTAATTGACGTCAGGTATAATAAAGGCTAATAATCTATTCAAAATTAATGTGATTAAAAAATGATGGGAAAGTGATGAAAAATTCCCTTTCTAAAATTCCTTGGCATTCTTCTTAAAAAGTGTAGAAAGTATTTTGGAATGTTTATGATATGGCCATGCCTTAAATGACTAAACAAATGTAAGTGAGGGGTGTATAACAAAGATAACCTTCCTTCTCCTATGAATTATTTGATGAATAATATGGTTACCTGACACCAAGGGGTAGGGAGAGAACCTTTTTGTGCCTTGAGCATCAAATTCTAAATTATCTCCTCACTTAGTGAATATTACCCTAACATCTGTAGTGATGTGTCTTTTTTTTCATGAACCTACCCTAAAATAGATAGACTAGTTTATTTTGATATCCATTATTTTGTTAGTTCTATATCTAGTCCTTTAAAATATGCTCTATCATTCCTCATGGTTTGGGAAAAATCTTGCATTATTATCAAATCATATTCTATCAGTATTTCTTTGTAGACAATCCATCCTGAAACATAAAAAAAAATACTATCCCTGGGTTATTCCATAGTACTGTGGTCTATGGGTTCCATGTGATTTATATCTCCTCCCATTTTTACCTATGTTCTTCACTATTGTCACCTTCATAACTTCTAGTGGTTTAAAAAAGCACATTCTTTCTTAAGAAATAAGATACCATTTTTTAGTATGAATTGGTAACAAATTTTCATCCTTTTATTAGAGCAATTATATCATGAGAATAAGTGTCTTTTGTTGATTTTTATGTTACAAGTCCGATGTGTCCTTGGAGATTATATGTGTAAAGTGACATTAAGTAATCCCCCATCTAATTTAAAATCTTCACTTGGCCTTGAGTATAATTGATAGGATATTGGGTACATGTAACAAATAAGGTGAGAGAAATGTGACATGAAAGCATTTAAGAACATAATGTTGGATGATGACAAGACATTGGGATGACGTGGGAGAGAATGAAACAAAATTTTAGGGAAAGATGTCTTTTTTTGAAAAGTCAGTACTCAAAAATAGTCAAATGATAATAATAATCAATAATCATAACAAAATAAACTATAAGATTAATATATATTATTCTAGAATCCTAATATAGGTACCTGGTCCATTACATTAGTTTAACCAATAGAATTCTTTGTGGGTTATAGATAATGGTATTTCACTACCTATATTCTATCAAGAACCATAAATTAGATGAAATTAAAACATGTAGGATAACTGAGATATTATGAAAAAATAAATAAATTACCTTGGTGATTTTGTCCTGAAAATGTTGAAGAGAGGTTCAGTTGCACTACTACTATGGCAAATTTTTTATGGGAATGTTCATTTAGAAGTTGGATTCCCAACCTTTGAGATGATGAATTTCTTATATGTTGAGATCATCATGAAATGATAGAATTCCCATAAGTAAAATATAATATGGTCAATAATTAAGGAGTTAGGGGTGGAAGGCTACAAGTTTCTCCTAGAGATGACAACTTTTAAAGAAGGAAAGAGGCAGTAGTGGATATAGGTGCATGTTGGGAACCTACAATAACTTGTGCATATAAAAAATTACTTAGTAAATGTGAAATAAATATGTAGTCAATTGATCTTTGAGACCATATAATATGAGAACTACTAGAACTATTATGGGAAGGAATATTCATGTTGTTAAATGACTCTTGTAGATGTTGTAGGTTTAAGTAGAGTTCCCTGTAGATACTATAGATCAAAATAGAGTTGTCTATAGATGATGTAGGTCAAAATAGAGTTAATTACAAATGCTATAGGTTGAAATAGAACGACCTGCAATAAGTTAAAATTATGTTTTGTATAACTTTGTAGGCTACATGCGTAGATGTTTACCTACATATTTGGATGCTATAAGTTTAGATGATGAAAGTGTAAATGCTAAAATTTTGAACTTTAACTTCAACAATGGAAAGTGAACTTGTAACAATTGAAATTTAGTAGTGACTTATATAAGATGACCTTTATTTCTAATTTATTACTAGGTAGTTAGTAATGTGATTTTTCACCTTGGTATTTTTATATTTTTTTATTTTTTCACATTTTTTTATATATTATTTTTTTTGTTCATTTTAAATTTTACTCCTAAATGGTAAGACAAGCTATTTTTCCACTCAAGCCCTTATAATGTAGTATTGGTTAACCAATAAGTTGGTTTTCCAAACTAAAACTACCATGTGTGATATACTTACCCTAAATAAATGGGGTTGAGATGTCTTAACCTAACTTTAACAAGTTTTGATGATGAACCAGTAGGATGATCAGAGTGTTTATCCAACATAAAATTGATTCCCATGTCTATACGAGGCTAGTATCTAGTCATGAGATTTTGATTTAACTCCTCTTTAGAGAGAGGTTTCTTGTATAACTCAAGACAATGTCTATTGACCATCAAAGATTATCTAATCATGTTAATTATGAAAATCTTGACTACTCCATTATCAAACACCTTTTATATCTCATAAGGACCTAACCATCTAGTTTAAAGTTTTCCTTTATGGTCATTCTATTTGGTGTAAAAAATTAATGCCCAATCTCTTTGTTGGATTTTCATTAATTTAATGAACTTTGAATACCATTTGATCTTTTTTTAATGAATTATTTCTTTGTGATTCAAAACATCTCTTCTTATTTCATCAAGAGAGTTGAGCTGCAAGACCCTTTGATTTTTTAGTTCCATCAAATCCATTCCAAGTTCTAGGTCAGTTCTTAGAGTCTTGAGTTCAAACTTTATAAGAAGAAAAATATTATTACAATAGACTAAATCATAGGGTGTGAATCCCATGGTTGTATTCCATGTGGTCCTATAATCCCATAAAAACTTTGAAAGATGTTCTATCTAATCATAATGGTGTGTATATATTGTCATGGTAAGGTTGTTCTCCAACTCCCTATTAGTGAGCTTTACTTGGCCATTGGATTAATAATGACATGGAGTGGAATTTTTATTCTTAAATTCATATTCTCATACAAGGGATGCAATTAGATAAGATATGAATAATGGTCCTTGATTAGAGACTATCTCTCATGGAACTCCATATATTGTAAAGATTTCCTCATAAAGGAATTCTACTACCTTTTCATCTAGTGTATGAGTTAAGGCTCTGACTGCTACTCGTTTAACGAGGTAGTTTATACATACCAAAATATACTCCTTACCTTCAGAAGGTGGGTCTACTAGACCAATGAAGTTAATACCCCATTTTTAAAAGGGTTTTAAGGCTGTTTTAGGCTGAAGTGACATCTCATTTAAATGTGTGGGTTTCCCCATACATTGGCATTTATCACATTGGTGAGTGTATGTGATAGCATCTCCATGAAGAGTAGGCCTATTTGAATTAGTGGTAAGGGTTTTTTAAATTATCATCTTTACTAAAAAATGACCCCCATAGGGTTCACCATGACATGCTCAAAGGATATCAAACACACCATCCTCTTTCACACATCTCATGATTAGATTAGGTCAAGTGTGGAAAAGGTATACAAAAATCCATGAATATGGGATGCTTTCAGCCACCAAATTACATTTTTCCTTAGGTGAAAAATGTGTAGGAGTCTAACCTATAGCCAAAAAATTAAAAATATATACAAACCAAAGAGTGTTAATAGTCAAATAAAATATATGGTTGTCAGGAAAATATCATCTACTAATGGACTAATTTCATCAAGATTAAATCTAGACATAAAATATGCAACTACATTATATTTACTAGGCCTATCCACAATAATAATGTTAAATTTTTGTAATAATAAAAACCACCTGATTATCCTACCTATTACTTCTATATTTTGTAGTTAATATTTAATAGAAACATGTTTATTATGAATAAATATAGGATAACTAATAATGTAATTTCAGAATTTGTTTATAACATACACTACAATGAAAAACTCCTTCTCTGTGACTATTTAGTTTAGTTTAGTATGTTGTAGATTCTTTATAATGAAATAGATAACATAGTTTAGTGACCCTTATTTTTTCCCAAAGACTATCCCTAGTGTTATGTTTGATGCATTAATATGAATGTGGAAGGGTAACTTCTAATTTAGATCTCTTAACATGGGTGCTATGACACGTAACTATTTGAGAGTTTGAAAGACTTCCTAACATGCATTAGTCCATTCAAAATTACCATCTTTTCCTCTTAAAACAAAAATGGATCAGCTATCTTACTAAAATATTTGATCAACCTACACTAATATCTGACATGTTCTAGAAAGATTTATACATCTCATTCTTTTTGTGGCATGGGTAAGTTTTTGTTTACCTATATCTTAGTAAGATATACCTCAATACATAAGTTTGAAATATGGTGTCCCAATACAATTCCTTCTTGCATGACCATGCAACACTTCTTAAGACTTAATGACAAACTATTATCTTGAAAATTTTGGATAAATTTCTACAAGTTGTGATTGGCTTCATTATAAGTGTCCCCATAGACCGTGAAGTCATACATGTAGATTTCAACACAATTATGGGATAGATTAGAAAAATGCTCAAGGTTTCCATTTGAAAGGTGGTATGAGCATTGCATAGCATAGATGGTAAGATCAAATAAGTATAAGTACTCAAAGGGCATGTAAATGTTGTCTTATCTTGGTCTTGTGGGGAAATTCTAATCTAGTTATATCTACTAAAGCCATATAGGAAAGAGAAATACTTATTCCCAAAAATGGTATCAATAACTTGGTCAAAGAATGGGAGAGGAAAGTGATCTCTTCTTGTGGTAGTGTTTAACTCTCTTTAGTCCACACAAATATGCCATTTTCCATTATTCTTTGGAACAATGAAAAATGGAAAAACCTATTGGCTATCAAAGATTCGATATATAAAGCCTGCATCTAGGAGTTTTTGTAATTTAACTTATAAAATTTACCAAACATTAGGGTTTACCCTTATTTGAGGTTGTCTAATGGGTTTGCACTCTTTCTATATATATTTATATGATGAGTGCAAAGGTCTGGGTGTAGTTATCGAATACCATGATAGTCCCATAAAAATGTTGTTTTATGTTTTTGAAGCATGGTGACTAGATAGGTCTAGATGATATTAATGGGTCTTCATGGTGGTATACCCACTTGTTTTTATAATGCTATCATGGATTCAATGTTTATTAGAAGAGTGCCAAGTTATAAATTATTTGGTAGGAGATTAATAAAATTAATAATATCATATTTTATGTTTGACATGTCTTATTCAGAAAAAATATTGGAAATGAGATAATGTGTGCATGAAATAATGTCATCAACATGCTAGTCTACTATGTACATGTTTTGTATGGCATTGGAAGTGATTGTGCCTTACTATAATTATTATAATAAAGGGTTGCATTCAATGGTGAATGAGGTTTTCAAGGGAATATGGTCATCATCCTTCACTTCTACCATGGATATTGTTCTAATCTAATGAAGGTTAGGTAGGTAGATACAAAACTAGTTTCTTTGTAGTATTTCCATTGGAAATGAGCATGTTTATAGACTTGCAACTAATGAATGCATTGGATGTAGCCATACAAGGTATACATAAGATCCCTTAAGTTTTATATGGGTTTCAATATCATGAAATTAGTGGGATATTCCCATGAATCTACTAATATAATAATGTATTATATGATTCCCTCAGGTTTTATAGTTGAATGGTTGGCCATATATAAAATAATGGGTGTCTCTTAGATGTCTATAATTTTAAATTTTATCATTGTTTATTTGGTAATGAAATTAATGGATGATCTTAAATCAATCAAGGTATTATGAATGAGGGTGCTATTAATGTAAACACCCACAACCAAGCTACCTATATCAAAGTATTTAGTTGGGATGATGTTCCCCAACATCATATCTGCAAGTTGTCAAACAACTTGAATAGTCTTGGGATCATTTCATTTATAATGAGGTTTCTTAAGGTATAATTCTAAAAAAACCTTGTTATAAATGGGAACATCCTTAATTGCTTGGAAAAAATGGATTTTGACACACATTTTTAGCTGGCCTATAAAATAAAACTCTTGTTCTAGTTCTTATTTTTTTAACTTAAGACTCTCCAAAAAAGGAGGACTAATTGGTGCTACTTGTTTGGTATATGTGCTTGGTTCAAGATCATGACTATTATTAAATGGTTGTGGGTTAGTTGGTGTGTTAAATATCTCCTTGAGAGGCTTTTTTATGATGGGTGGAGTGGGATTTGGAAGAGTATTTCTTGAATGAAGTTTAACACTGTCAATTTATATAAAATAAGTGGGGTAAGTTATAATATAATTATTATATGTCACCTATACCAAATCATTATTAAGATTGGGTGTAGGTTGGGAAATTAATTTCATGTCTCTTGGTGGATGTGGTGTGGGAGTTTTTAGAATAAATGTTGGTTTTTACTATAGGTAGGGTTTTGGAAGTTACTAAAAGGTAGTGTTTTGGTTGAGCTAAGGATGATTCCTTTACCATCACTACTACCATTGGTTTGAAGGTGGATATCATTGATAGGTATAATTTTGTTGCTGCCATAGCTGTTGTTATTTCTAAAATTATTTTTGAGACTGAGGGTTTTTCCAATGGAAATTTTGATTTTAGGATTGTGGTTGTGATGGTTAATTCTAAGGAGTAGATACATGCCAATTAGGAGAAGTAGAAAACTATGAATTGAAATGTGGATAAATAGATTGCATGGCTAAATTTTGTAGTCTTTGCATCCATGGTTTTTATTAGGAAACATAGAATATCTGCTATCCATCTCCTCAAACAAAATGAATCTCTAATTCATAAGATATTCTTGTGTTATACTGGCTACTTTGACATGAGCAATATCACATTTACAATCAATGTTTTTATTGTGGCAGTCTAGATAATATATAGTCAAGGCTTGTTTCATTTATTCTTACTTCTTTTATGTGTGTAATTTATCCAATTATATAGCTAAATGGTTGAGGATTTATTATTTCATGTCTTCTAGTAAATTAACGACTTCCATATTTGATAATACTTTAGTGGATTTAGATGTTGAAAGTGATGAAGTTTGGATATTACAAGGTTTGTTCATCATTGATCTTGAGTAATTTATGTATAAGAGACCTATATCATCAAATTCATTTATGAGACTTCTTTGTCACTCATTACATATAATGCTTCAAGGCATTCATTCCTAATTTATTTTATAAATACCAACTTTGAAATATTATTTTTCCATAATGGTTTGCTTGGATTTCTATAGGCATGAACCTTTATAAGTAACATTCCAATGATTTTTCTTCATTTTTTGACTTATGGAAGATGTCATTCATTGTATAGTTCCTTATTTTAAATTACTCATGATACTTAAGAAGTAATATCCTTCATCTCTTACCAAGTAGAGATTACATCCTTCCCAAAGATCATAAATCATTTGAGGGATGCATCCTTGAGTGTATATGGAAATAAATTATTTTTTAGCATACTTAATGTAGTAATAACTATGAAATAAGACATAAAACTTGAAAATTAATGTATCATAATATTCATTAGTTGTTCCTTTGAAGTTGGGTAAAGCAAAGAGATAAACATTTTTCATGGGTGCATGTTCCACATGATTATTAATAAGAAACTCAAAAGTTCTAGTCTCATAGGATTCTTCATGATTATTTTATAGGATGTGTCAGGTTACATATATACCTTATAATTATGCCACCCACTTTTCAAATTCTTTGTCAACTTTTGCCCATGGTGCATAATGAATAGTGGCTATAAGTTCCTTAAAATGAAAGGAAAGTATTCAAACCATGGGTGATAGAATGGGAATTTATATAAATTATTTAACAAGTTCAATAAATACATCTTGTTTAGTTGAGTCATATGTTTTAACTGGTTCTACAATATTCTTTGGGTCTAGAATGGATTTGAATTCTATTTTATAGAGGAGTTTGGGTGAGGGTGGAGGGAGATGAATACCTAATCCTCAAGTGTGAGTTGGAAAAATAGGCACTCTTTGAAATGGATAAAATTTGTATTTCTCAGGATTATGAGGATCATCATGTCCTTTGTTCTTATATTTTTTTACTAAGTTAAAAAAACTTCTATTGTTACTTCTTTTACCTCCAATAGTTGCTATATGTGAAATATTTGTTGCTAAAAGTGAGTTATCTATTACTAAAGATGATGTTTATATTGATATAGGTGTTAAATTAATTTTTGATATAAGTGATATATTTATTTCTATAGATAATATCCAAGATTCTTCTTATGAACAAAAGCTCAGTTTCTTAGGCAATATTCTTCCCAAGTATCTTTTTTCACATTGCATAAAAATGCTTTGACCTTATTTTTATATTTTTTATACCCTACCCTACACATGATTATATTTAAGGGGGATATATTTGATGTTTAATTAATCTAATTTATAGGATATTAAAGTATACTTCTATAAATCAGTAAATTCACTCTTAAAAGGAATAAATATTATTCTAGAAAATAAGAAATTTTAATTCATAAAGTGAGAATTTTATTTATAGAAATTAGTAAATTTAATTCTATGAAATTAGGAAATTTGATTCTATGAAAGCAATAAAATTATATAGAACCTTTGAGATTATAATTCTTAAGACCTTCCCTAGTAATGGTGCTAACATGATTGGTAGAATCAATTTTTCAATTAAACATGACACAATCTAATCATTATGTATAACCTAACAAAATTTACTCTAAAGGGGAAGCCATTTGGTTTATTGGGAATTATCATTCATTAAATTTTAAACCCAAGGTTTGCATGCTTTGGTAAGGTCTTGACATTATATGTGCACATGAGACACTTTGGTAGTTTAAGATACCAATGGTTGCTTATGGGAAACACACTTTACATAATTATAAATGACAGAATGTAAGCACACTTGCATGAAAGAAAAGATACATAAATGAAAAATAAGAATGTTTTGAAGCTTTATGTGTTTTAACTGAAGATAATAAATCAAACATACATAAGAAAATTTACTTATAATGAAATCAAAATATAAGAATCAAGAGACATAAACACACACAACTAGAAATGTAAGCACACAACTTGAATAAAAAATATTTAATTAACAAATGATATTGTCATAGAAACTCCTCATAAGTGGTCCATACTTGGTTGGACTTGTGATTTAAATCCATTCCTTGGTTATGAATGCTTTAGCTCAAATCACTTCATTTGTATTGATAAAATTTGTTATAAATAAAATGATTATTATAGAAAAATACAAATAATTAAAAATTCCTCTTTACTCAATATGATTCTATGTTTATCTTAATTTATAAATACTAATCACCTAAAAATTTTCCCCTATGTATAGAGAGGAGGTGTTTATTCTCTAAAAAAAGACCTAATAGTTATAACTATAGGATTCTATGCAATGATAGAAATAAGAAGATAAGAAGGTGATAATATGGTTACAATAATATGACCATACAATCCATAAATGAAATGGATAATTTAATGGAATTCACATATGGTTACAATAAATTTTCATCAAATTTCATGTTTGTTGGATACTATTGAATGAGTGTGAAGATAGCTAGAATTAACACTTGGAAATTATGTTGTGATCTATAAAATGATCACCTATATCTATTGATGTGGGTGCACTTAGCTAATTATTGTGGGTGTACTCAACCATTTATTTCAAGTCCTCCGTAGTTAATATGGGTGTTGTGCATTCCAATATCTAATAAAATAAAAACATTGGGTATGTTTGCTAGAATGACTATGGATATTAGAACATAAAAAACACATAACTTCACATTTTAATTATCCATGAAAACATAAACCATTATGAAACCATTGAACTATATTTTAAAATTATAAATAACATATTTAAACTTAATATTTCCTTTGCACAGATATCTATATCACATATGTACATGAGCATATTTATGAGTCTTTTGGAATGGAAATTATAACAAAAAAGAACAAAGTAGGAATTTTTTAAACATCAGATGAGACCATTAATGGGGCTCATTGGTATCCACTAAAAAACATTCACCTCTATGCTAAATATTCTACTTGATCTAGATCGAGTAAGCTCTTTTTTATCACATCTTGAAACATCTCTATGGTAAAATATCTCCACATGCTCACCTTTGTTTACTTAATGTAATGAAGATATAATCCACATTGATTTTATTTTAAATATGTATGTTTTGGTCAAAGCCTTCTTCATTCGTGGGTAGATGTGAGTTTTGTCACTAGCGATGTGCACATAGATAAATCACCAAATGATAATATTAAAAAGATTAAAAGCTATAATAAATATTTCTTATAATATTATTTTTAAATTTTAAGGTTTATAATATACATTTTATGTATAGTAGGAGTATGGTTTAACATATAGTCTATTTTGGAGTCTATAATTCAGTAATTCAATATAAGTATTTAGATTTATTATGAGGTCAAATTTTTTTATTAATATTCATTTATTGTCGACAAATATGTCAAAGTATTAGTGTTTTTATAAAAAATAATTAAATATTACTTTATATCTATTAGTACATCATATTTTTATCAAAATTAAGTGTCATATTAGTGTCCTTATAATTGTGTTATAAATAAGGTGTTAAAGCCAAATATTTATTTTGTAAAGGATAAAGTTTTGGTTGAAATTGACACTCTTAGTCTATTTGTGGGGGTAGGATAGAAAAAATAATGGAAAAATTACACCAAGTTGATAATTTCAAAGGAAAATATTTTCACACTTATCATATGCATATGCAATTTTTATTGATTGAAAAATACCTTTAGGGAGTCAATGATGGTATTGTGGTCAAACCAATAAATGCTGACAAAATCATCAAATGGAACATCAAGGATAAAAAATCCTTGGTCCTTATTGGTCTTGGTTTGTCAAAACCTTACTTGCATCATGTGGATTTTAAGAAATATTCCATTTTTTGGGATTTATTAGATAAAATATTTGGGTCTCAATCTAGTAGTACCAAAATAACAATGAACCACTGACTGTATGATTTAAATATGGAAGAAGGTTGAAATATGGTAGCTCACATCAGTAAATTCCACTAATTGATAAATTAGTTAGTAAGTACTAATGAAGTAGTAAAATATGATGATGTAAAATCCATACTCTTGAACAACATGCCTAATAATATGTAAAATATGGTTTTTACCTTAAGGAAACTAAACCAAAGTTTAGAAATTATTCTCTTCATTTATTGATGAGGGGAATTGAATAAAAAATCCTGATTCTCATAATTTTGAGATAGAGGAAAAAGTAATGAATGTAAAAAATAAACCCAATTCATCGTTTAAGTTAGCTTTCAAAACTCCAAAGAAAATATATATCTATCATTACTACAAACATCCTAGACACATTCTATTTTATTTTTAAAAAACACAAGATATTCCTAATGGAAAATTGAAAGATAAGGTCTTGGTTACTATGGAATAAGAATAAATCAACTGGGTTGATTCCAAAGAATAAAAAATGATTGGGATGAAAATTATTCCAAAAGCGATGAAGTAAGTGTGTCTATATATATATATTAGTGAGCACTGTACAATAAGACATTAGATGCAACAAAGGTAGGAGGCCAATGAGAGACATCAAGTTTTCCACTAACAAAGGGGTTGCACATAATAGTAGTGGCAAAAAAACCTTTTATATTTTATTCATGTGAAAACAAAGTGGAGATCCAAACTATTTCAATTTAAGTGGTATGTATGGTCAATCCAAAACATCTGATGGTTTGATTGAAATATTATTATCATTAAATTGGTTGAGTTCTCATATATTGGTTTATTTAGTTCCATATATGGTTTGATCTAGTTCCCTTCCATGATTTGGTCAAGTTCCCATCTATCACAATATGGGTCATGTGCATGGTTGATTCAATTCAAGTAGTGTTTTCTTTCTCCCCATGTTCATACTAAGAGGAATATTGTTATAAACACTCCTTTATATTAGTACATCTCATGGGTAGTATTATTAATGTGATATTATTTAGTATTTAATTGATCTATTCAGTTTTTGAACCAACTCATGTAAATAGGCTCGGTAGAGATATAATAGATATTGGGTCTTACAAAATCCTTGTATTAAGGAGGTATGTAGGCTTATAAATGTAATAATTTATATATTATAATATAATTTTATCATACCCCACATCTATGTAAGTATGCACATTGGTTCACAAACATTTTAAGTAAATAGGGAATAATAGATTTTTCACACTTCTTTACTTAATGAAAACTAATAATCATTGATTACAAACAAACATAGAAAATAAAAATAAAAATTAAGCACTGGATCCTCATTGTCTTTAGTGAGTGTTGAACTTCTCACTAAATTTCATAATCACTGCTACTTGATCAAAACCAACATAAAAAATAACCATTATCACTAGATACTATTCTTAAAATTAGTTAGTTTGGCACAATTATTTTTTGCATTATTGTGGTATGGATCCTCTAAGATAGAAACAAACTTGAGGTTTGTAAAAGGCCTCCTTCCTCCATTGCCTACAACATCTTGTACCTTAGATCAACAGGATAAGTCACAATGTAAATTTACCCCCAACAATATTGACACATCCATTTCAAATTAAACATTAGGTTCACTCGATATTACATCAATTACTAGGAGATTTTTTTTGATGACAACTTACACATAATTTATTTATTGTAAAAACAACATTGACCTAAACTTGAGAAACTAATAAATTCACTTTATTCGATATTTTAATAGAATGACACTCTCATTAATATGACTATTGGATATTTAATTAAATTATTAACCATTATAACATTGATTATCTAGAATAAAACACTTAGTTTATAATATATATAGACTTGAACCATTTAATTAACTTAAGCATATAAATAATTAAACCACACACCATGTAACAATGAATTTAAAATCTAACAATAATTAAAAACTAACAATAATTTAAAAACTAACAATAATTTAAAACCAAAAAATTAAAACTATCAACTATTAATATATTTCAATATTTAATAGTGACAAAGTGCTTGTGGATGACTTGTACATGCTGGCAGATTTGACATGGGTACATGAGTAATATGTTTGATGATGCAAAAGGAATGAACATATGCATGAGATGAGACGTTGGCATCTAGTGATTCATCAATGCAGGTGAGCTAAGGAAAATTAATATAGGTGGATGTTTGAAGTTAATATCCAGACAATAACAATAAATGATGATAAAAACTAGTCTTACATATTGATTGCTAATAGGAAAAAATAATGACAAAGATGTACTATTCAATGAATAATTTTATTGAAGATAGATACTTGAAATTGGATGAAGCAGGGATGTTTTAATTAAGATGAATAGGTGATCACAAAAATTAGATATGTATGGGAGTTGGATTCTTGGATATCCTAGAGAATACTAATGAAAGTCATTCTCAAATCTAAAATGACTATGTTGAAAATACAATGAGTGATACATGGAAGACAAATTTGACACAAGTATAAACACATACATAGATCTGGCATAAAGTCATAAAAATTAATTGAAAGTTGGTAGATACATGTAATAAATCTACACTATTTTAATACATCACAACATTGGGAGAGTGTTAGAGATATGAGGATATATGCATATATAAATACTGTACAAATTGAGGGAGAAAGTTATGATGATTGATGGTGCTGAAATTGCATAGGTCTGTATTAAAAAGCTTACTAATATGTTAAATACCAAAAAAATGGCCTTAAAACCTATGAAAAAACTTTAAATTTTACAAATCAAAGGCATACAAAAACTAATATAACCTCTCACTCACATAGTAATATTTTCATATGTGAGAGCATTACAAGAAAGTGATTCCATATCATTCTTATTACATACCTTGATAGTCAAAGAAATTCATGTTCTAATACCAATGATAGGGTTTATTAGAGATTAAACATAAACTTAATCAAGTTTATTCAACCAAATATGAGATATTTATACATTTTAAATCTTTTATAAAATAGGAGTCCTAATTTATCTCCTATAACAACTCAACTCAACTAAGTTATTATAAAAACTCATGTAACCTCTCTCACACCCAAATAATTAATCCTATAACTAAATACATTATGTTACATACTAACCTAATATTCCCAAAATACTTACATTCTTTCACATATCTTATGATTTTCTTTATATTTTTCATCTTACTTACATTTGGTATGTTTTCCATTCATTTTTACACATTTTTTATTTGTTGATATTAATATATAATTACTTAGGATGCAGTTTTATACTTACTTTTTTTTATTTTAGACCATGCATATGCTCACATTTTATAAAAAATAATGAAACAAACATAACATCATTAAATCATCATAGCAATAAAAAATAAAAAAATCTCTAATATTTTTGTCAAATCTTGTTTTTGTAGGTCCATTTGATGAATCAAAAAAAGTTATAGGATCATGATAAAGGAAATTTATAGTACTGGTGGATTTGTTTTATAGAAATTTGGTTTTTTATATTAATTTTAATGTCATCCTATCAAACTTATAGATTTTCAACATCCATCATCTACATCACATGAAACATCATCTCTAGAGTCAGCAAGGTAAATGAAGATACATATTTGTATTTATCTACTTCTATTCATCCTTACTTAAATTTCTCACAACATTTCTTTCCATGGTTTTATGTTGCTATGTATTTTTCCTTAAGTGCCATCCCATTACAATATTGTGAAACATGATGTGATTTTTGTGGGACATATATATACACTTGATATTTGTCATATTTTTCACTTATTGATGATATCTTTTGTAGGACTCTTCGGTGCATCAATCTCCCAGAGTGCATGTTCTAAGGAGTGCATTTGTAAAGGGGTGGGATCTGCTCATGGTACTCCATTAGAGATGCATGCACAATACTCTATCATACCTTTAATACTATCATTTTAACATCCTCTAAGTCTCTTTCCATATTATTTATCTATCTTTCTTCTATCCAGCTATGATATCCACCCTATATTATTAATGTGTTGGCTTGGTTGATATAATATATTTATTGACTATTTATCCATATATCATATCAACCTAATTGGTACAACTTTTAGTATTCTATATTGTATCAAATTGGTTGATACAATAATGAATCAATTGACACTGTTCAACTATATCATCTTGGATGATATTGTCTACTTATAGTTTTAGGTGTTTTCTGGGTTTGGAGCCATATATAGATGTCATATTTATCATTCTGAACACATGAAACTCATCTACTTTTCTTGTGTTTTCATTTCTATCCTTAAGTATCAAAAATAGTAAGAGAAAAAAATATTATTCTTATGGAGGTCAATTCTTTCTCAATGTCTTTAAATCTTAGGATGAATTTAACCAATGAGGTGCCCCATAGTCTTTGGGGTCCCAAACTAAGGACATATAGGTCTTCATAATTTCCATTTGAGGTATTCACCTAAAACATTTCTTGAAAAGTGACACCAGAGTGAAGGGGGAGATTGATGCACTAACAAGTCAATCCAAGGTAAGTATATTTATCCCTATTCTCTTTCCTTTTATTTACTTAGTAGATAGATATGTTTTTTTTTTAAATTAATAGATGAGCATGTATGTTATTGTGCTTGCCTAGTTTTTCCTTATACCAAATAAGTTAGTATAGTATAGGGATCTTAAGCTTTTCATTATAATCAACCATTGTGGCATTCATATCTAACCTAGTTTAGTTTTATTTGTTATCTTAAATATAGGCTACCCTTATTCATCAATTCCTTCCATGTAGTTTCCTTATTATATCTTTAATACCCCTTTGGTTAACATATATATACATTATTGATTTTATAGTGAGACATAATTATGTCTTGTATCCCATAGCTTAGGCATATTATTTGGAACCCTATACTATCGATATTGAGTGTGGATTACCACCTATTAGGTATACACCTACCACTAAGTTATGAAAATATATTTAAGTATACACATGATTTATGCTATGTTATATTATTATATCAAAGTATATAGAGATAAAAATAATTGTTATATTGGTAATCCTATCCTTATCATATAGGGTGATCCTTAACATCACATTAGATCCTTTTATTCTTCATGATTTGATTTTATACCTGATAATATATTGATGATTAATCTATTTTATATTGGTCTCAAGGATTATTCCTTGGATTGGTTTTTACACCCCACTATTGGAGTTAATCTTTCATTTCAATTATTTTTATGATATCTTTTTAACTCAAGTTTATATAAACATTACTTAAAAGTTCACATTTTCACATTTTACAATAATAAACAAAGACATAATGAGAATGTTAGTGAGCATGTATTTAAATTAAAAAATAATCTTATGATAATGTCTCACAAAATACCTAATAATGAGTTAAAAAGTATTTTATCCAACAATTTGTTTCAATATGTCAAAGACAAACTGGTGTTATACCAATCTTTCAATGAGATTTTCCATATGATTAACAATTATGAGATTTAGAGTCCAACATTATTAAAAATGAGACTAATAATGATACATATTAAAAATAAAAATATCAAAGAAAATCAACATTCAAGACTAAGGGTATTGATACACCTAATTTTTAAGTTGAGAATAAGGACAAAAATGTAGTAAACATTATATCTGAACTACCTTACATGATTGCACTTCATTCTATAGTGCCTAGATAATTTATAAGATTATTTGAGAGTTATTAACAAGTGTTTAAATGGTTGTTTGAATGAAACATGATATATTTTCCTACTTAACATGATTTATAAATATCTTGACCTTTACTTATAAGTTATGCTGAAAATGCATATTGTAAGTATCATTAGTCTTTAAGACATACTATCAATAGATGTTATAAATTGACACATAACATCCAAGAAATGATTGATATTACTTTTATTTACATGGAATAAAATAATATTACATTGAATAAATTAATTTATCCACTTAATAAATACATGAAAACATTTAACAATCCACCTCCAAATTAGGATACTACAAAAAAAGACATTGGTCATATGGTAATACCTACTCAACAACCAATAATTTTTAACACTAATTTATTGTATAGTATTATAAATATGGTTACAAGTTTAAAATTTATTTATGTTACTTTATATGACCAATATATTACAATGGATAATTATAATAATGGTCCACTATTCATATATGCTTTTATTGATTCATGTCCTACAACTACACATGGCATTATGGTCAACAATGTTTTAAATCAAAAGTTGTGCACAATGTCATTCCTTATTATTAGTGGGTATACTAAAAAATTATTACATGGTATAAAAATGGTTCTTAATATTTATGATGATCTTACATAGACACCTCTCCAGGGTATCACATTACCTATCATTATAGGTCTAAAGACCCTTTTAATATGGTTTTATGTATTACAGATAACATGACATATGATATATTACTTGCAAACCCATGGATAAATAAAATGAGAGATATTACATCCAAATTACACCATTTTATTATTTTTTTTAAAGATGATAAAACATTCATAACACAACTTATGAGTTACCTATAAAACATCAAAAACATGTGGTATTACCCAAATTGCTTTTTAAGCTACAAATAATACAACCTCAAGTCACACCTTATAGAGTTATATATCCTAAAATTATGGTCCCTATAGCTATATAATCTTGAGTTTCATCTCCTAAAACTACATTTATAGAGCTACATCTCCTAGAATTATAGTGCCTATAGTTACACCACCTAGAGTTATGCTAGCTACTCATCCATGTCACAAGATTGTTGTATTGAAAAATGTTTTGTATGTTCATGATAAAAAACCTAAAAATAATTAAAATACATAATGAAATATTAAATATATTACACACACTTATTTTTAAGAGGTTAAGGTAATTAATCTAACCTATCATTGTAATGAATATCTTAGTGATAATGATCTAAGTTACCGTATAACTCGTGATCATATTTCATATAATTCTACTAACACATGAATCCTAACATTCATGGTCCTCTCTTTGTATAAATTTAAATAGGATTATTAGTTAACATTGTTGTCCTATCTCAGGTGCTTCAATGATATAATCTACTATACATGGCTTATTTTTCTCCTTTCATCTATTTGTCATACCTTTCATGTTCCTTATTATAGTGTAATGTTTAATTGTGAAGTTCATCATGATTCCTTATATCTTTTCATTTCCTTCATAATTAAATATTTTTATTTACCTCATGATTCTTCTAAGTTTGAAATTTATGTTCTTGCCTCAGTTTTCAATGATATTCTTCTAGCCCAATAGTTGATGTTTCTTGCTTTGTTTCATTCTCCCTTACTCCTTTTATTATTTATCCTTATATAAAATCATAAATGGAATTACCAATGATGAAAACACACACACACACACACACACACACACACACACACACAGAGAGAGAGTCATTATTACCTTGCATACATTGAGTTCTAAGGGAAGTTTTAGGTTAGTAAGAATCCTCCTCTCCTTGCTTCTTCTCACCTTTTTACCTTGGCTTGCTTCCTTGTTACCTCTTATTTGTACCCTCTAGTTTCTTTCTTTCTTGATTGAACTCTCCTTTATTCTTATTTCTTGTACCCTTTGGTTTCTTCCTTTCTTGATCCACTCTTATATAAAATCATAAAAATGTAAAAACATGATACAATATAAAAATTATTATTTTTACTTTATATTTTTTAATTACATAGTAACAAATTGAGACATATCATGCTTATATACCTATGATAGAGGTTTACATATCCATTATCACACACATGTTTCTCATAGTATCCTATGAGATGGATGTAGGATATACATGTTACATATGATCATGGATTTTTATATGCTATGTGGATATATTAAGCCTACACTCGGAGGCATGCCTATACTATAGGCACATTTTTAGTGGGTATTAGGTTTTATCCTTCCTTATTTAATTTTTATATAGAGATTTATATTTTTTTAATATACATATAGTTATTTAGATTACATCTTGTGTAGTTCATTACATGGATACATTACATGTTTTATTGTATGCCCCATGGTTTTTTCATTTCTTGCATACATGTGACTATGCTTATGTGTCCATATGCATGTTGTTTATCAAGTCTTATTTTCCATATAAAATCCTATAGTTATCCCATCTATGTGATCCTTTTTTTGTGGTTCACATTGATTTTTAGATGATTAAATTTAATATGTGTGGTTACATGATTGTGTGTGATTGAATTTCCTATACTATGTGATATCATATGCTTGTTGTCATGATATACAACATGCATAATATTAACCATGGTATAATATGGTTATTGCCTATATTTCCATAGTATGCACAATGCATCTATTAGGGAATGCTACTATTATGTGTGTGATGCATTGTTATATCTCACTCTCCTAGGGGTACATTGATACATTGGAGCATATCACTTTTCACTTTTTATAATACATCAAGGCATATCATTTGTCCTTATTATTATTGAGATTATCACATATATATTACCTAGGGGTACATTGATACATTGGAGCATATCACTTTTCAATTTTTACAATACATCGAGGCATATCATTTGTCATTATTATTGAGATTATCACATATGTATTAATATATTGAGGGCATAATTCACCCATGTGTTTATTTATATAACCTTACTTATATTGAGACTCCCTATGTACTATATATACTTAGTCACATGGTAGTCACTACATTTAATTTTTTTATTTCTATATCTTATCATTTGTACCTTTTTAATAGTTATTATTCAGGAATATAATTTTACAATCCCTTCTCCTATTACACCCTCACATGGTTCAAAATATATTATTGAGGCTTACATGATGTTATCTTTCTATAATTACATACACGTGTTACAAATGTACTTTCAATGATTAAAATAACCAAGGTTATTTTTCTATATTACACACAGTACACTTATTCATTTTTTTTTGAGATGAATGACATACCTCACCTAAAAAGGGGTGTAGCTATAGTTATTATATCACAAAATATTCTATATATTTTTCATCAATTACAAATTTCCAAAGAGTTTCTAGAGATATCAATAGAGATGTCACCAGATGCTTACTTCTATAATCAATAAGTAGAGTTTACCCCTATGCTGTTGAATCCCATATTTAAATTATAGTTTTTAGTTTAAATATTAAAGTTATAAGATTGGAATCATGGTTTCATTTAACTACGTGTATCTGATTCTATGATCATTTTACCAGTTCTACATATTTCATTTTTTTATTTGCACTAATTTACATTTGCTTGTAGGTACACTCAAGTTGTTGAAATTGAAGCATAAGTGAATAAGTTATAAACATATAAAGTCTTAATTTTTACATGCCTATCACGTAATAATCATGTATATGATTATTTTTATTTTATTTTGATATGCACTCATGCATTCACGCATACACATCAAATTGGGGCATTATGTAGACCTAATTTTTATACAAGTCATGTTTTTGTTATGCCTTATCACACTTGGTTTATCTATTTAAATTTGGATATTTTTTACACTTTCCCCTCACATTGTTCCCTCCATAGCCTTTTGTATTTCACATTTCCTCATAAACACCTCAAATCTAATAGTTATTTGCATTAGGATCCAATCATTCACCCTTAGTAAAAATTGATAAAATTTTTAGTATTTTATTATCATAATCATAATTATTACTTTTTGAGTCTGGTCATGTGCATTTTTTAGGTCCTTCCATTTACTAATTTCCTTTACCTTGATTTCTAGTTCTTACTATTTTCCATGATCAACCTATGCATGAATGTTTCTTTATGAAGCTTATATGAAAAAATTTACCTTAATACATTTATCATCTTTGATAAATATAGAATGTAAATCAATATCCTTAATTTCAAAGTATTGAGCTATACATTGAGTATATCAATTGCACAATTTTCAAGGATCTTGCACATTGATCATATTTTTCTCATATCAACATTTGAGGTTTTGAACCTATATACTTGCACCAAAATATGGTTGCATTATAAATAATATAATTGTATTTGATTATTTAGGGAGAAGACGTAAATTACTTTATCTCATATGGGTTGGAAACAATCCCAAGAATTAGAACTACGTTGAGACCTGATTTTGAACATGTGGGATATGTAGTTGCAAGCCTCAAAGAGGCTTGGGTCTCTACCTTGAAAATTTTATATATTCTTGATTCAAAAACTAGGTAGATATTACAGTCTAAGTTTCACCAACATGGACCTTTTCATGAAAAAGTGTTTCTCTTGAGTTCTATGCCATAGAAAAACACCTAAAATGCTATTTTAAGATGTATTCTAGCTCTTATATCTACCATCTAAAACACACAAAATAATATATGACCCTTCATGGGTAATATGCACATGTTACATACATTACATATTTTCCTCCATACTCTAAACATGATACTACTCCATACATGACTACAATTGAAATGTTTGCATAGAAGTTAGAAAACAAATGTGAAATTATTTAATATTAAGGGTTGAGCCTTGAGCTCTCTTAAATGTTGTTATATTAGCCTAGTTGAAAAGAACGTAAACATGAAAGTAAAGGAAATAAACACATCAACCACAAAGAGGGATAATACAAGACATACCATGGAGAAATTCAATGTGAGAAAAATATAGTGAGAGTGAAGCCATGCTTCCCCATCTCCACTATGTTCCACATTTTAAAAGTCATTTGCCTTCTTGGATTACATGGAAAATCAACCTCATGGACTCTTATACTCATAATGATATTTGAAATCTTTGGTAGAAGACTTGAAGAAAAACTACAAAACTTAGCTATCTTAGCTATGTAGCCTTCACATTATTGCCCATAGTTAAGAAATAATGATAAAATAATAAAAAGGGCTCAAATTCACAAATAATCAATGTGAATCCAACTTCCATCCATATCACTGTACCTACTACTATTTTTAGATCTCCACCGATCTCTCTTAATGTATTTTGCCTTGCCAAGACCTATATTTATAGTCACTTAACCTCATAACCCACCAAGAATCCAAATAAAACCACCAAATATAAGGATAAATGTTTGTAACCATTCAAATTCAAATGGTGCTAGAATACTACAATAAGCTACAATAAAGTGCCAAACTATTTTTATTCACAAATCCACTAACTTTTAAAGGCCACAACTTTTACAAATGAACTCAAAATGTCATGCAAGTATTTAAAAATTTCTATTATTTTGTGAGGAACCAAAATATGTACTCAAAAATTAGTTTTTATGCTAATTTCAAGCTATTGTATCATGTATAATGAAAATTAACACTTTCTCAAGAATTGACATATTGATAATTACACATGTTTGATAGCTGATTTTATTACCAACTGAATTAGATGATATACATGATCAAATTTATAATAAATTCTTGTGATATTAAGGTGAATTAACATTATATAAAAATATAAGTGACTTAAAGGAGTGTGAAAATAATTCTTCCAAGTGAAGATAGATTCTTATAACTTTGTTGCTGCTCAAACATCCTAGAATGTTTTAGAGCCCTAAGATGAATAATGCCATAATCAAAATTTCTTTCCAAACCACCAGAAACCTTCCTTAATATGTTATACAATTACCGCCTAATTGTAATTGGTGGTAGTTATTTTTGATAGTCATTAGAAATAAACTCAACTTTTATGGTTTTATTCTATAGTCTTACAACTTATTTTTTAGCATCATAATTCAATTTTAGAACCTCAGTAAGTAAGATTAAGGTATGTGTCTCTCTTTATCCACATCTTTTCCAAATTTTCAAGTTTATCACTTGTTGAATATTTCAATTCTCATTTACAACACATTAATCAAGTCTTATTTATTAAATTTATTGTATTTACTTTTATTTTGTCCTATTTTTAAAGATTGTACACCCTTAAATCATAATTTATCAAAATATTTTAGTGAAACCCTCCATTTTTCAAACATATGAACCGTAAGATTTCATGGCCTCTTTCCCCCTAGGGTTTGTTGTTGTGGTTATTTCAAATTTTATTTATTTAGTGTTTTAATTCTTTTTTTGAATCATTAACCAGATTATCTCCTTTCATGTTATCCATGATTACATATTATGCCAATGAAGAAAGTTACAGCTTCTGCCCAAGTAGGTGAAGTTATAGGTTGAGATATTATATCATTGATTTAATTCAACTTCCTTTTCTTAGTGATTGTTTGAAAGATAAAATTCTGATTGTTGCTAAAATTCTTCCTAATTCTATAGTTTTTAATAATGCAAATGTGAATGATGAATATAATTATATTAAACATGATTATAAATCTGATCATGATATTTATGATGATAATTCCAATGTTTTTAATTACAAAGATTTTAATGATGATTATTTTCCAAAATTCAATACTATGCATAAAATTTATTTTGATAATTATCTTTTAATGATTCCTAAAGAGATTGATGCTAAGATTTGTGTTGTTAGAGATGAAAAAATTTAGTGAAAATTGGCTAAGGAATATACATCTAGGAATATAAAAGTTACCAATGATCCTTTGGATGTTTCTAATACACCTACTAGAGATTCCCTTCATACCATAGGTCACAAGGCTAATGTTGTTATTGATTCATATTTTGTGCCTCCTCTTATATACACAATATTTTTCACTTTATCTTTTACTGATACTTTCTCTTGTAGTGATCTATCAATGCATCAATCTCCTAAAGTGCACACCTTAAAGGGTGCACCTGAGATAGGGTGGGAAAGGCTCATGGTGATTTTAAAGAGATGTTGCTATTCTATATGATTACATCATTACTAATATAAGTTTTATCTCCTCTAAATGTCTATTTATCTACCTCTCATGTTTATTTTTAGTTCATAATTTTTAGCTTCCTTATATCTTATAGAATCAACATAGATGGTACTTGCTATTTTTTGCCTTCACTCTTCCCATACTATATCAGCCAGATCGATATAGTTATAAGCCTATTTTTTGATATTTTTACTATATAACCCCATCCTATACCATTCTGCATCAACTGACATCTTCTAAATATTTATTCCAGCCTAACACCTTCCTTGGCTAACTTGGTTTAGTCGTGTGTCCTTCCAACTGTACTGACATGGATGATATTATCAACTTAGAGTCTATAGATGGTTTTAGGTATTGGATCACTATATGTATTTAATTTATAATATATCATATAGAATTTATTAACTCTAATTTTAATTACACATCTACCCTAATTATATTTGGGAGAGTTAGTGGCTTAGAACCTTATCTTGAGGAATTTTGTCTTGTGGTGTCAATGAAGCTCAATAAGAGGAGTCCATGGGAATTCCTAGTTAAGGATTTATTAGGTCTTCAACCTAAAACATATCTTTCAAAGTTCCACTTGAGCTAAGGGGGATATTAGAGTGTCAATGGGTTCACCCACAGGTATGTATATTGTAATCCCACACTCTTTCATTTATTTACTTATTAGATTAGATGTTGATTGTTTCTTTGTGAATAAATGCATGTGTATCCTTTTTTAGGCCTTATCAAAACTAAATTATTTGATATCTATAATATTAAGAAGACTTTCCATAAATCACTTTAGGTTGCATTGACCCCCATTTGGTTGACTATTTCACCTTACCTCTTTAAAATCATTATAACCCATCCTTTATTTTAGCATAACCATTTACTTTACAACCACAATATATATTTGTTTAGGTATAGTGAGATATCCATCCTTGTGACATAGGCTTAAATTTTGGAACATTTTATTATATACTTTCACTTTATAGGAAACCCTTTGCTAGAGCTAAAAAATTTATTTGGTCCTTACTTGATCTTTCAAGTATCATAGGTTAAATTTGATTGAGCTTATTTGAGTCTTAGAGAAAAGAGGATAGTTGTAAGTCATATTAGCCCATGCATACATTCTGGTGAACTTGGTGTGAATCTTGTCCCAAATTTGGTTTGATAAATTTCATGTTTGTCCTTTTAGCTTCTTAGAAATATCATACAAAATCATCATATATCTTTTATTCCAACTATATCGACCAACCTAATACAATATTGTGTATCTTTCCAACTACACTGACCATCTTGGTATAATTTTATGTATCTTTCCAACTACACTAACTAGCCCAATATTTTTTTTTGTATAATTCCAATAATGCTAGTAGAATTGGTATAGTTATGTGTATCTTTCTAACTGCACTGGTCAAACCAATGTAGTTTTGTGTATCTTTTCAATTACATCAACCAATTTGGGATAATTTTATGTACCTTTCTAACTCTACCACCCAACCTAGTATAATTTTGTGTATATTTCTAATTGTATTGACCAACTTGATAAAATTTTGTGTCTTTCTAATTACATTGCCTAGCTCCATATAATTCCTTTTCTTATCCCACTAGCAATTCCTTTATCTTCCAAATTGTATCAACCAATCAGATATAATGTCTTTTAGACTTAATACTTTGATGTATTTACCTAGTTGATAACATTTGTTTCTTGTAACTAGGATTCTTCCATGTCAAATTTTCAATTTTCTTCATCATGATGTCACCTCTTAGGATATTTCTAACAATCCTCAAACCATTTTGATTTTTCATGGGCCACTCTTTTCTTCCATCTATGACCACCATTGAAGGAAACTCCTCATGATACAACTATACTACACTTTTTCTCATGGCTGAGGATACTAATGATGATATTCCCACTTATGATTATACTTATAGTGAAACTAAAGACTATCAATATGGTCTTCCCATTTATGATGATCCATTTGAGGATCCTAGTGAAATCACCTTTGATACTTATGACATTGGAAATGATCCCTATGATGATATTACCCCCTATGACCTTGACAATGCTTACACTTATAGTTGAACTTAAAATTATCCTCCCACTCATGATGATCATATGAAGATCTTAATTATCACACCTTCACCACTTGTCACATGTTTAAAAATTAGTACAATGATTTTCCCATCTATGATGATGATTATGATGGAGGTGAAGACCCTAACATGATAACAAATTGTTCCATTGATGAAATTTATGACATGGACAAAAATCCATCTAAGGATTTTCCCATCTTAAACAATCCCCACCAAAAATTAATTCAATGATGAGCATGGTTTCATTGATGTCTACCCACCCTCTACCCCAACCTTGGAAGGCATTATAAGGATAAGTCATCAAAACTTAGCTCACATTCAACCACCTTTTTTCACCTCATCAGCCTATGAAGAACACCTAATTCAAATGCCTAACACATTACAAATTATAAGTGATTTTGATCCTTGAGCCTCTATGAACATTCATTACTATCATACTTATAAATATTCTAATCTAAACAAATCACCACTCAAACAACTTCTTTCAAATGGTATTGGTCAACCCAATACCATTCAATTTCACCTAGCTACAGTTAACTACATCATCCATGACCCAAAATGTGCTAATAAAGTTATTTTACCTTCAAATAAATGCTCTGGCCATGATATAAAATGTACCAATATAGTTATTTCAATTTTACCTAATTGTATTGACATAGCCAATACAGTTCATTTCAATCCTATGTTACTTGAATATATTGACTTAACCAATATAGTTCATTTAATTCATGTTTTACCTAACTGTATCAACCTAACTGATATAGTCAATTTCAAACTTATTTCACTAGACTGTATTGCACAATCCATTTTTGTTCTATTTCTCTAGACAATATTGCCTTGGATAATACCATACACCAATTTTTTTTATCACCTCCAAAATGTCATGAAACTACCATAAATTCCACATTCCTCATTGTGACACATATTTATATATTTTGGCATCATTACTAGGCCTACTAATCTTGAGGTTACCACCAATCTACCTATATCTCATATGTTAGGGAACCTTGCAATGCCAATCCTTTTATTGCTACACATATTTGGATACCTTGTGCTACCCACCCTCTTCTTATTTAAGCTATTAGGGTATTTTGAGATGCCCATCATCACCTTATGCATGATTTAGTGGAATTTTATGATTCCTATCCCCATTCTATTGGCTTCTTGATCTATCATACTTACCATGAGGAAGCAATTAAGAATTTTTCAAATCTTACATTAAAAAAACCTTAGCTTCAAGAAAATTTCTAAGATAAATACGCTTGAATTTCACATGATCTCTGATACAATAATTAGAATAGATATTGTCTGTTATTTTATCTTATGTTTCTTTGCTTTATTGCATTTTATGTATTTTTATATATCATTTTACAATCAACCTTAAATTTCCTTGTGGATATTAGGTATTAAATTTGGGTTTTATATAATTTTAAATTTGACCTTAGATTTTCATGTGGATCTTAGGTATCACCTTTGGGTTTCTTATATCACACTGTTATAGTTATAGTCCACCATTGTTTCCTTTATGATTATTTGTCTATTTTATCATTATATAAACCCCTTTGGGTCTTTAATATCATTTTTATATCTTACTTATGCAATTAGATTTTTAGTTTGTGAGTTTCATGGTAAAACCCAGGGAATTAACCAATCCATCCTTAAAAACACCCATCATTTCACTACATAGATTGATTTTACTCCCAACCTTAGCTAGGTGTTTTCTTAGAAATATAAGGCAATGGCATAGAGTATTTTTTTTCCTCTCTTAAAATTAGTAATATTATTTTATGGTAAAAATATAGTAGTCTATCTTCATGTCATCATCCACATTTTACCATTTTCTAATGATCATGACTCATACCTATCTTCCATTTTACTATATTCCTTTACACATTTTTTACTATGGGGAAACCTAATCAATCTATGATCATTTTCATGATTCCCTCTTTTTCATTTCCTTTTGGGTTCACCAAGGTCAATTTTAAGATTGCAATCTTTTCTAAAGTATAGGTCTAGGAGTATTTAGGCACCATGGTGTTTATGCTATCATCTCTAGTGACTAAGTGTAAGCTCTATTGTGATAGTTTTTTTAACACCCATGATAGGGTTTTTCAAATCGATATGGAGGAGGAACATAGAAAAATATAAAAGTGTTAAAATCCACATCATAAGAAAAGGCAATGTTAAAAGGAAAAATACAATCTTAAAAGTTGTATCACATAAAAATACATGTTATTTATTTGGCACATCTCTTATTCTAATCAAAGCTCAAACTCCACGGTTGGCCTCATGATAGCGCTAAGGTCCACTAGGGTACATTAGGTTAGTATATTAGGATAGGAGGTCTCTATCATAATATATTCTTACATTTTAATGCCATATATATTCTCACATAAGTACCCAATATTCATAGTATATTGATGGATCTATAAAGGCTATTGAAGAGTGGGAAACATGTGGTGGGAATGTAGGACCCTTTTTTATTTTCATGCATACTAGCCTTCATGGGATACCATCTTTATACTTAACTAGTGATCTTAAGCTTACATTGTTAGGTAGGGTTCTCTAGGGTTATTGATGTTGAAAACTCTTAGTCTTTATGAAATAATTAGAGTGTCTTGTTTCCAAAAAATATCATGTTTTTGCCTTGATAACACCCTCTTTCCATTCCCTCCATTCTTTCCCCTTGAAAAGCAGGTTGTTTCTAAGTCTTTTTAACTTCCTAATATCCATATCTTTGCAACATGATAAAAATATGGTAATCTTAGTTTGTGAATATTAGAATAAAACTTGAATCTTTGAGTTTTTTCAAGATTCTCTCTTGGTTATTTCCCTATATTTCAAGTATTTCTCTTAATTATGTTAAGGACCTTGATTTTTCTATCCACCTTTTTATAAGATATCTAGTCCCATTTTTCCATTACATGTTTTCTCATATTTTTTTGAGTATGGTTTGTTTCTTCTCTTAAATTTCATGTTGTTTTATCATAAAATAAGTCTATGTCCCTTGTTTGATTTTTATTTTTACTTATCTTACTTCAGATGCATTTTTTGTTTTTAGATCATCAGTAGCCTTTGATTTTTGACTTACTAATTTTCATTTATTTTATCTACTTTATTGGTATTTTGGTTCTAACCTAGCCTTAGTGATCTAGACCTACCAATTTTCCAAGTGATTTAATCAATTCTAAGAGTTTTCCATTTACATTCATTTATTTGACCATCCTATATTTTCATGCATTAATTTTATCTATTTTTAACCTTGTATATTTAGGGTTTCTCAAATGCATTTACTGTACCCTCTATGATCAAGAATATGGTATTTGCATTCAATCATTTATTGAAAAGGAAAGTCAATGTATGTGTATGTTAATTTTAGTTATTCATTTATGAATAATTATTATAACATATATTTTAAGTTATGCTTTTGTGTTGCTATGCTTCTTTCCCAAAGCACCATCCCACATTACACTATTATGATATGTGATAAGATTTGGATGGGGCATATATATAAACACAATATTTTTCACTTTATTATTTACTAACAAATTCTATTGTAGTGACTTGCCAATACATCAATATCCCTGAGTGCATGCCTTAAAGGGTGCACACTGGTAACGGGGTGGGAAACACTCATGCTTATTTATGAGATATGTTGTTATTATATCATTGATTATTACCGACAATTTTGACCCCATAGGTAAAATTACAACCCTTATCATTCAAAACTTTGCATAACCATGCCTTTTTGTCTAAGTGTTAGGAATTTGTCTTTGCAATTTTCCCAAAGGGTCATCTTCAACAAGTCCAAAGGAATTGACATTATTCAAACTTGGAAAAGACATGCAGTTACATTTAAGCATGGATCTCTCAATTCTAAAAGGGAGACTCAAATGCATGAAGGGATCAAAGAGTTTAACATTGGATGGTTGTTCAAGGAGAGATTAACATAGAATTTCATTCATGCACTCTTGTTTATCTTGTTAATCAAAGCCTTTTTAAACACTTTCAACTCAAATTCAAGTGGATTTTTCTCTTTGAATATTGGTGTAACATCATGCATGAAGAGAATTGAATTACCAAACATCCATGCACATTTGAATAATTTTATCTTTATTCTAAATAAGGATTATGAAATGGGCTCACTATTATTTTCAATGCCAAAGAGCTTTTCATGTAAGGCATAAGACAAAAAGATATTATTTGAAGGCTTGGTTATCTTGGCATAGCTGGAGTTGGACTTGGGGTGATGTGGGAGTTGATCTCCTCTTCTATTTTCATCACCAATCTCTTGGCTTTTGTATGCTTTTTTTAATATAAGTTGGCTTTTTTAGCCATTTTGAAAATCCCTCTTTTGGTAAGACCAAATTTTATCGAAGAATGATTTTTGTAACCTTTTTTTAGATAAATAGGACTATTTTTAGATTCCAAAATGCTGGTATAGTGCATTTATATTATTTATTTACATATGTGTTATAATTTTCTTCCTTGTCAAGTCATGATTCTTACCTAGTTACTAGTTGATTAGATTATGCAGGTCATGTTCTATGTTTGATGTCTTTTAGTTAAAGTTATAATGGATGTAAGTGGCTATTAGTGCCTTGAATAAAGCCTATTCCATCATTTACCTCAATCTTTGATCACCAAATAGAACCTTTTCATGAAATACTGATGCATATGAGTCAATTGGAGTTGAAATTTTAGTCTTTTTCTTGTCTAATCAATGTTCTTAGGAGCTCAAATCAAGTGGATGAACCAAAATATAGGTGTATCACCATCATTAGATAGGATTTTTTCCTTCAATTTTCCCTTTTCCCATTTTCCCAGTAGTTTTTACCATAGAGTAGAGATCCTAATTGATACGTCAAAGGGAGCTAGCACTTATATTCTAGAGATTCAATCTGCTGATTAGGTCACCCACAACCTAGGATTGTTTCCATGTTTCAACATACTGTGAAGGCCTAAAATTACCTTCACAAGGGTACAAGTCTGATTGATAATAATTTTTGGCACACTCGGTGGGACATCAAAGAAATTATTTGTATGTCTGAAGAAGTTTGAAGCTAAGGAGTAGTTGTAGCATATGAGAATATTCATCTTCATCACAAGCTAAACATTCTTTAGGTTGTAAGGTTCATAACACTATTTAGGCAATCCTTTCATGACAAATGTTACCACAATGTTAGCTAGTAAAGGTATTCCTTTTGAATTTATATCATATAAGAGATCAAGGTTTAGGAGGGCAAATCCATATCCTCAAAAGAAATATTTGTCCCCTAATTATCCTATTTTTCTAGGCACTACAATCCCCACTATCCAAATGGCCATTAGAAACCAGGTGTTTGTTCCATTTAATAGAGGTAGCCCACTAAATCTAGCCTAGTTTGATGATATTCTTGTATCTACCCTAAAAAACATCCCATTCTCCTTAGGAGAAAACCAAACAAACCCTATTGAGCATATCCAAGATGTAGTTAATCTCTGCTTAGTCCATAATATTATTGAAGATAATGTTGCTATTATATTGCTTGCTACTTCCTTCAAAGGAAAAGCATTACAGTGGTATAGAAACCTCCCACTAAACTCTATTTCTACTTGGGATGAATTGGGTGCAGCCTTAGTTAAGCAATTTGAGGACAAATATGATCACCTATCTTTAGTTGACCAATTAACTACTATAAATAGAGCTCCTCATGAGTTCATGTCTAATTTTAACCTTAGATTCCAAAAGACATGGACTAGAATACTTATGTTGATCAAACCATCTCCTGAATATGCATTTCTATATTATTTGAAAACCCTTAACTCTGACATTAGTGTGATGATATAATCAATGAGTGGTACTACTTTGTCAGATGCTTATGAGGTTGCAATAAGGGAAGAGAACATTTTGATACAAGCTGGTAAGCTTTCTGCAAGACCTCCAATGCCTATATTTCTAGAAATAAAGTCCATATCAACCCCTCAAATTATTCATATCCCATCCTTATCTCCTATTCCACCACCTCAAGCTCAAATTGTAACCCCTACTAGTCAAGCTAATGAGATAGGAGAGTTGAAAAGCTTGTTACAATCCTTTAGGAATGAAATAGTGAAACTCAAGAGATTAAAATATCATGCTAATATGCCCTATAAATAATAAAATCAGACCACCTATCAACCCTTCAAAGATCAAAGGCCTCCTTATCAAGGTTTTAAAGAGAATAGACCACCTTATCAAACATAAGGAGCCATAACTCTAGCTAAGACATATGCTACCCTTGATATTAATGATCCTTCCACTTTAAAATCCATTTTTCCCACCCCACCTCAAAAAAATTTGATACAGGATTTAGATCGGTAGTCCTCAAATCTCAATGATGCTCAAAACCAAGCCTTGGTATCACAAAACATCACTATGCCACAAATGAAATAAGAAGAGTTTTATTTTCAGGTAGGTCAGTACCAAGATGCATGTTTGACATCATAAGGAGAGACTCAAAAATTTCAAGGTTAGCCTGATGCCATTAATGTAAATTGGCAAGTAGATGATCATGTTGTTTTTACTTAGGGTGTTGAAACTAATAGTACAAGTGGTTAAGTTACAACTATAACTAGAGCTAAAATAAGAGCCATTGATGAGCTATAGGAGGTGAAAAATGATTCAAGTGCTCCTAATGTTGTTTCTAAGAGTATAAAATAATAACTTTCTACCTCTACAACTCATAAAAATTAGAATATAAAGGTTAGTAAAGTTCATCAAATACCTCTAGTTCGTGAGTAGTTAGTGATTCAAAAAATGTAACCAAAGGTTGGTGGATCTTAGTTACGTATATTAGATTAGATGAAGAATTATAATATAATAATTATCATGTGAGATTCTCTTTCCATCCTAGGACAAAAAGATATGCTCGTCCAAGAGGTTTTAGCTCTTAGATTGTCTCTTAAACTAGTTAAACAAGAAGGTATTGTCTTAACTAATTTAGATCAACCAACTAAGCAACAAGTAAAATAAGTAAATAATATGGAAAAGGTGAACATATCTAAGGTAAAAAAAAATAAAACTCCTCCTTCTACCTTTTTTGGTAGTAGGTGATACTTTGGTTCATAACTATATGGTGGATAGTGGAGCTAGTAGTACAATCATGCCTAAACAAATTGTAGACAAGCTCAACTTTATTTATGAGCCAAACACTAAATGGGTATTGAAAATATATGGGTCACTAAAAAATATGGTAGGCATCATCAAAGGTCTAAAATTGACATTACATGCTTGTCCTAATGTTACTATTCAGTAAGATGTTATTGTGGTAGACTTACCTCCTTACTTTGGTATGTACCTTTCAAGGGACTTCACCTCAAAGATTGGGGGATATTTGTTAGTTGATTGGAATTATTTTTTGTTAAAAACTAGGTATGGTACCAAGATAATGATTCATTATAAACTTATTGCATGATTCCATGTGGAGCCATATATGCCAAGTATTATAAACACTAACTATATCATCTCGGATGATGTGCTAGAAACTAGTGAAGTAGAAAATGGATCACCTTTGGACGGAGTTATAGATTTGTTTCTTGATGAGTGGGATTCAAATTTTAATGAGCATGATCCTTATAAGATAATTTAATAATAAGGACTTGGTGTGTATTATCTTCATGAGAATAATGTACCAATTCTAGCCATGGTTTAGGATGATGAATCTAGTGAAGGTTTGTGGCAATTGTAATTTGATGGATCAAGGAATAAACATGGTACCAAAGCTGTAATGATGTTAGTTTCTCCAAAAAAACAAAGTTATTTATTTTCTAATAAATTTAAGTTTGGTTATTCAAATAATGTTGCTGAGTATGAAGCACTAGTTCACGATTTGTAGTGGGTTAGGAAGATGAAAGTCAACAACTTGCAAGATTTTGGTGATAGTGAAGTTATAGTTCATGAAGTAAGAGGTTTGAATGTATGTACAAATTTGTTTCTTAAATATTACAAGCATAAAATATGGGCCTTACTTGAATATCTTTAAGCTTTTACATTCAAGCAATACCAAGAGGTAAGAATAAACATGTAGATAGGCTAGCTGCCATTGGGTCACAATTTAGCATTCTAGATGATATAAAGAGTGAGAAAATTTAATCACATATAAAGGTGGTTATAATTCCTTCTATTCTAGATAATCATGATAATTTGTATGTGTTTGAAGATGACAATCAAATTATGAGATTCTTGCAAGAGGAGGCTGAGTTTTCTTTAAGAAACCAATCAAACCACCTACATCAGTATGGTGATCAAATTGTGAAACTAAAAATAAATAAGTTACCCAAGGGATTCGTCACACTTGAGAACATTTTCAGTGGTGATGATGAGTTAAGGAAGGACAAGTTATCCTTGTCAATAAAATAAGAGCACTATGCCAATGTAGAGATTATAATTGGTAAGATTTTGAAATTGGGTAAGGTATGCACTCCTTCACAAAAAGAAGCTTTCATTAAGTTATGTACAAGTTTTTTTGATGCATTTGCATGGAAATATAGTGATCTCAAGGTATTTGACCTAAGTTTAGCTCAACACACCATTGAGTTAGAGGTTTAAACTAAACATGTGAGACAAAGACAAAGGCACATCAATCCTAAGCTTGAGCCTTTGATGATAGTTGAGCTTCACAAGCTCATAGAGTCAGCTATTATTTTTCCAATCAAGCACTCAACTTGGGTGGAAAATCTTATTCTGGTATGGAATAATAATGGTGAGATTAGATTATATGTTGATTTTTATGATTTGAACAGGGCTTCAATTAAAGATCACTATCCATTGCCATCAATGGAACAAATTTTGGTCAAAGAATATGACCTATTTAAGATAGCCTTAACAACCAAGTGGGGTATGTTTGCATGTAGAAAGATACCATTTAGTTTATCTAATGCTGGAGCAACCTTTCAGAGAGCCATGGATATGGCATTACAAGGCCTTCTTAACAAGTTTGTACTTGTTTATTTGGATGATATAATAGTGTTTTCAAAGATTGCAGATGATCACATGGTTTATCTCAAGCAAGTGTTAGAAATGTGTAGGCAATTTGGAGTATCTCAAAATCCCAAAAAATGTGTCTTCTCAATTCATAAAGGCAAGCTTCATGGACATGTTATTTCAAACCATGGTTTAAGTATAGATTATGAAAGGGTAGAATTCATTCTTTTACTCTCTTTAGCTAAGCACAAAAAGGATATACAAAGCTTCTTTGAGAAAATCAACTTCACAAGGAGATATATTTCAGATTTTTCCATTTTAGCTAAGCCACTTATAGCCATGCTAAAGAAAAATCAGAGCTTCAACTGGTCCAAAGAAAGAGTTAAAAGTTTTGAAGATATTAAGAAGGCCATAGCTAGTGCTCCTACACTTATAAATCTATATTTCATAAACGATTTCATTTTGTATACATATGCTAACATGGACACCATTTCAAGCATTCTTATGCAATAAAATCATGAAGCTTTGGAGTAGATAATATCTTTCTTTAGTCAAGGATTGGAAGAATGAAACAAAGTATTCTTTTTTTGAAAAACATGTTCTTTCAGTTATAAGGTTTCTTAAAATTTTTAGATACTTGTCTAAAAATAAGATACACCTAATGGTTTCTCATGCAAGCATCAAGGAGTTCCCTTTGAACAAAGATATTAATGAGAAGAGAGCTAGTTGGATAACCAAGGCAATGGAGTATGATGTGAAAATCAAGGTCACAAAGCTAATTAGAGGAAAGGAATTAGTGAGCATCTAGCTTAAGACTTGCAAGAGACTAATGAGGTTGTTTTGATGTCAAATGATGAAGAGGTTCTAGCTGGTCATACCTTAACTTCTAGCTGGTTTCATGACTTGGTAAGCTATCTAAAAGATGGTATTTATCCCTCTCATCTAAGTAATTCAAAAATAAGATATTTCAAGTTGCAATAAATTCTATTTTTTCTTATTTATGGTGTATTTTTCAAGAAAGATATCAATGACATGTTGCTAAGATGTATAGAGCCAAGCGAAACTTAGAGATTGCTTGAATAATTCCATGATGGACATGGTGGAGGACATATTTCTACAAGAAATATATCCCTTGATATCATGAGAGGTGGGTAATATTGGCCTAGTATATTTGGTGATTGCCATGCATGGGTTAGGAAGTGCAAAAAGTGTGCTATGTTTGTAGGAAAAGTGAAACTTGTAGCCTTACCTCTTCAACCAATTATGGTGGATCAGCCCTTTGTCTAATGTGGATTGGACTTTATTGGTCTCATAAATCCTCCTTCAATTTTAGGACATAAATGGATTCTAATTGCTACACATTATTGCACACATTGGACATAAGCAATGGTATTGAAAGAAGCAAACAAAACCAATGTTCTAGATTTATATGAAGGTGTGCTTACTAGATTTGGAGATCCTTCAACTATTATTTTTGATAATGAAATGGATTTTTTGGGATCTAGGATCAACCAATGGGCTGTCCAACATGGAATTTATCTTAACACTTCATCGAACTATTATCCATAAGGTAATGGCCTTGTTGAATCTATGAATAAGAACCTATTGAAGATCATAAGAAGTACTATTGAAGACAATCAGAGGTCATGACATCTCAAGTTGAATTCAACACTATGGGCTGATATGATCACTTACAAAAGATTAATATTAAACTCTCCATGCAAGTTGGTATATGGTAAGGAAGCAAGGTTACCCATTTCTCTTGAGTTTCCTACTTTGGAACTAATGCATCAACTTGAGTTGTTGGAGAATGAAGCTATGGAGATTAGGTATGTAGAGCTTATGGAGTTGGAAGAGATAAGAAATCAGTCCATGCTAGTCATGGAAATTCATCAAGCACAAGTGAAGAGAGATTTTGACGAAGAAGCTTCATCACAAAGTTTCAAGGAAGGAGATTTAGTCCTCAAGTAGGATGAGGATCAAGCTAAAATAGGAAGGCACACAAAGTTTGAATCCCTTTGGAGTGGTCCATACACAATCTCCAACTACAAATCCCATAATGCCTTCCAACTTGAAATGATGGATGGTGAATAAATTCTAATCCTAGTCAATGGGATACATTTAAAACATTACCATTGAAGAATAAATTTCCTTGTACAGAGTTTGTTTGTTTTCCTCCAAGTGTTATTTAAGGACATTAGTTTAGTTCTATTTTGTCCCAAATAACTGCTTTGTTTGCACATTTTTTCTTTATTTATTTAGTTTTTATATTTTATGTGTTTCCCTTCTTATTTTTGAGGATGAAGGTTGTCTTATTTCAAGTCAAAAGAGATTTTGCAGTCATGGACCAAATTTACCATTGTTTTATGAGTTAAAATTCCATGTATATGGTATAGGTTCTCAAGCATAGCAGGCTTTCTTCACATTTAAGTCACCAAAATGTTGATAATTTTGACCTCACAAGTCAAATTGCAACCTTTATCATTCAAAACTTTGCATAACCATGCCTTTTTGTCAAAGTGTTAGGAATTGGTCTTTGCAATTTTCCTAAAGGGTCATCTTCAACAAGTCTGAAGGAATTGACATTTTCAAAAATCCTAAAAGGCATTTTTAACTTTTATGAGGAAGGGACTAGTTCAAAATTTTAGAAAGGCATCTCAAAAAGGTCAAAAGGTATAATTCTTTTGGAAAAGGGACTTCTTCTAAAAGTCTGAAGGACATAAGATCCATTGTCAAAAATCCAAAAGGGTATTTCAAAAGAGCAAGGGCACTTTTCACTTTTATGAAGGGTTCTTTTTCTTTGGGAAAATTCAATTTCAATTTTTCTAAAAGGACAATTTCAATTTTACCGAAGGATTTTGTCGAGGGACCATTCCAAGTTTCTCAAAGGGACTTTTCCAAAAAGTCTGAAGGGTCATTTCGTTTGGTTGAAGGTTCATTACAACTTTTTTGAAGGACAAGTGGACCATTCCAATTCTTCTGAAGGGCATTTTAAAAAGTTTGAAAGGTCCTTTACAACTTTTTTGAAGGCAAGTGGACCATTCCAATTCTTTTGAAGGGGCATTTACATTTTTTTTGAAGGTTTCCTTTTTTCATAAAAGTTCATTTTAAGATTGCCAAAGGGTTATTTTCAATAAATAGGGACACTTTTAATTTTGCTGAAAGGGACCATTTCAAATTACTAAAGGACTATTAAAAAAATTTGAAGGGTTCTTTCAAGAAGCCGATGGGTTCTTTCAATTTTTTTGAAGGGCATTTTCAACTTTCCTGAAGACCTTTATAAGAATTCTGAAGGGCAATTTCCTTTAGACAATTTGTCTGAAGGAATTATCCATTACAAAAAATCCAAAAGAAAAGTCCTAAGGCCAAAAATCTTGAAACAATTCCTTTAGCCAATTTGTTTGGAGGAAATGAATGAGAGGAAAAGTTTCAAAAGAAATAAATAGAAATAATTCCTTCAGACAATTTTTCTGAAGGAAATGGAAGAAAAAGAACATTGAAGAAAATTTCAAAGATAGATTTCCTTCAGACAAATTGTTTGAAGGAAAGGTTCATAATAAAATTTTGAGGAAAATAAGTTTGGGAAGTGTCTACGAGGAAAATTCCAAAAGGAGGATCCTGAATAAAAAACCTATAGTAATTGGCCAAAACAAATAAGGGTAAAGGAAATATAAAGTTACCTAGTGTAAATCTAAAGGACCAATTAGTCAGGGATAAGTGGTATAAGTACATTCATCTAGTGGGATTTCAATAGCCAATAAATAGAAGATAATGAGGACTTCCACTTTTGACTCTAATGATGCTATCTACAGCTCACATTTAGAGCATGTGAAGTGGCCCAAGAAAAATTAGATTGCAATACGGAGCACATCGAGTTTTTAATACAATATTCAAATTATTCATACTTGGAAAAGACATGCATCTACCTTCAAGCATGGCTCTCTTAGTTCTAAAAGGGAGACTCAAATGCATGAAGGGCTCAAAGAGTTTAACATTGGATGGCTATTCAAGGAGAGCTTAACATAGAATTTCATGCATGCACTCTTGTTTATCTTATTAATCAAAGCCTTTTCAAACACTTCCAACTCAGCTTCAAGTGGAGTTTTCTCTTTGAATATTGACATAGCATCATGCATGAAGAGAATTAAATTACCAAAGATCCATGCATGTTTGAAGAATTTAATATTTATTCTAAATAAGGATTATGGAATGGGCTCATCATCATTTTCAATGCCAAAGATCTTTTCATGCAAGGCATAAGACAAAAAGATATTATTTGAAGGCTTGGTTATCTTGGCATAGCTAGAGTTGGACTTGGGGTGATGTGGGAGTTGATCTCCTCTTCTATTTTCAATGTCAATCTTTTATATTTTGTATGATTTTTCTATATAAGTTAGCTTTTTCAATGATTTTGAAAATCCCTCTTTTGGCAAAACCAAATTTTGCCAAAGATTGAGTTTTATAACCTTTTTCAGATAAATAGGACTATTTTTAGATTCTATAATGTTGGTATAGTGTGTTTATGTTAGTGATTTACATATGTGATAAATTTTCTTCCTTGTCAAGGCCTGATTCTTACCTGGTTACTATTTGATTAGATTATGCAGGTCATGTTCTGTGTTTGATGTCTTTTAGCTGATGTTACAACATATGTAAGTGGCTGTTAGTGCCTTGAATTAGGCTTATTCCATCATTTCCCTCAAAATTTGATCACCAAATAGAACCTTTTCATGAAATATTGATGCATAGGAGTCAATTGGAGTTGAAAGTTTATTCTTTTTCTTATTTACTCAATGTTTTTAAGAGCTCAAATCAAGTGGATGAACCAAAATATATGTGTATTACCATCATTAGATAGGATTTTTTCCTTCAATTTTCCCTTTTAACCTTTTTTTGGTAGTTTTTAGCATATATTAGAGATCCTAAAATTGATACACCAAAGGGAGCTAGCCCTTATAATCTTTAGATTCAATCCGCTGATTAGGTCACCCACAACCTAGGATTGTTTCCATGTTTTAGCAGACTGTTAAGGTCTAAAACTACCTTCACAAGGGTGCGAGTCTAATTGACAACAATTACACCATTAATATTAATAATTATACCTTATATAAGTGCATATGAATATACCTCTCCTATTTATCTCTTGTCTATATTTTATAGCTTCCTTATATCTTATGGTATTATTCTAGTCAATACCATCTATTTTGTGCCACAAAACTTCTTTTACTATATCAGCCAACCTGATATAGTTTTGAGTCTATTTTATGATATTTTAATGTATTTTCTTGGATGATATAATTTTTTATCAGCCTATATATTCTAACTATATTGTCTATCTCTATGTCATCCTCATCTAGCGTGATGTAGTTATGGTCCTTCCAACTGCACCGACTAGCCTGATACAATTGTGTGTGTCTTTCCAATTACACCAACCTAGATGATACCATTGGCTTAGAGTATAAGGTTGATTTTGGGTATTGTATCACTATATATATGATTCATATTTAATTTCCATCATATCATATAATACTTCTTCACTATGATTTCACTCTAATTTTTCTTGTATATTTATCCTAAGTATAATCAGGAGAGTTAGTGGCTCAAAACATTATCTTGAGGAGTATTATCTTGTGGTGTCATTGAATATTAAATGAGGAGTCATTGGGAATTAATATATAAGGATATATTAGGTCTTTTTCCAACCATTTTAGGTATTCAACCTACAACATATCTTCTAAAGCTCCACTTGAGCTAAGAGGGAGATTGAAGTATCGACAAGTCTACCCCAAGGTAAGCAAATTCTATCCCTACACTCTTTCATTCATTTACTTAGTAGATTAGATGTTTATTATTTATTTTTGAATATATATTGTATCCTTTTTTATTCCTTATCCACATTGAATGTGGATATCATATTTCCTAGACTTTTCATAAATCACTTTAGATTGCATAGACCCTCATTTAGTTGACCATTACATTATATGCCTTTATAGTCATTATAAGTGAGCCTTTATTTTAGTACACACACTTAATTTACAAGAACAATATATATTTATTGATTTATAGTGATATTTTCATCATTGTGTGATAGGCTTAGGCTTTGGAACCCTTTCCTATTGAGATTCACATTCTAGGCAACCCTCTGCTATATATACAAAATCCATTTGGTCTTTACCCAATTGTCCAAGTATCACAAGACATATTTTATTGACCTTATTCAAGTCCTATTACATTAAAAGAAAGAGGATAGTTTTAGGTCATCCTAGCCCATGAATACACATCCTACTATTTCTACGTAGGTTACTAAGAATTTTCCTTCTCAGCCTATAACATCTCTCGTGCCTCCTATTATTACTAGATATTCTCAACCTATTTTTAATGATACATATAATGGTGTTTTTATAAAAAAAATATAATAATCATATATTACTACACATGTTAATGTTACTTTGGATTATACACATGATATTACATCTAAGGATGCATTCATACAATAATCCTTCAAGATTTGTAAGTGCACACCAAATAATTTTCCAATGTATTATGCCTTGGATTAATTTATGCCCTACCATTATGCCTTGGATTGGTTTTTACCCTACATTTGGGTTAAATGCATCATTTTAATGTTTTTTTGATGGATTGTTAGCTCATTTTCTAATCATAATTATCCAAAAGGTCACATTTTCATAAATTTCTCAAATTAAAAAATGTCCCAATGAGAATATTTGTGAGTACATGTTTAAATTTAAAAATATGCTTATGAAAATGTCTCATCAATTAACTAATAATAAGTTACAAATAATTTTATCTTGTAGTTTACTTAAAACTCTCAAATACAAAGTGATGTTTAGTACATACTAATATTTTAATGAGTTTTGTCATGTGGTTCACTACTATGTTATAAATTTTTTAGATGAAAACTTGATTAAATATGGGTCAAATGCCTTTACCTCTCACAAATCCAAATAAAAATATAAATCAACATTCAAGGCTAAGGATAATGGTAAAATTATTTTTCAATCTAATAATGAGGCCAAAGATGTATTAAGTATGGTATTTCAACCACCTAATAGGCTTATCCTTCCTTCTATAAAACCTAGACAATTTATAGGGTTATTCAAGAGTATTCAACAAAGCTTAAATGGTTAGTTGATTGAAAATAGCTATGTTTATCTCTATATTGTGAGTTAAACACATCTCAACCTTTACCTAAAAACTATGATGAGAATGCATATTGTGAGTATCATTGATCTTTAAGACATATTACTAATAGATGTTATACATTGAGACATAAGATATATGATATTATTAATATTAATGTTATTCAAGTGGAAATAAATAATAGTACATTTAAGGAATTAGTTTTTCCACCAAACAAACACTTCAAAATATTTATCAAGACACTTCCAAATTGTGGTAATCTAAAATAAAATAATTTTCATACCTACTCAAGAACAAATGATTCCGATGCAAATATATTAGATGGTATTATAGGTATGGTTATGGGTTATAAATTTCCTTACAATATTTTTTATGACCAAAATATTCCTAAGAACAATTATAAAAATGGTCCACTATTCATACATGATTTTATTGATTCACATTTTATTATTACACATGGATTTATTTTTGACAATGGTTCAATTCAAAACACATACATAATGCCATTACTTATTTTTAGATGGTATACTTGACAAGTATTAATTGGTATAACCATGATTGTCAAGAGATATGATGGTATTACATAAACACATGTCAAGCATATCACATTACCTATCACCATAGGTCATAAAACCATTTTAGTATTATTTTATGCATTGTAAAATAATGAGACATAAGATCTATTACTTGAAAACTCATAGATAAATCAAATGAGAGATATCCCATCTAAATTACACCAATGTCTTAATTTAGTTCATAATAATAAATTATTTATTATTCATGACACACCTTATGAGTTACCTATACAACATAAAAAACAACATGAAAAATTACTTAAAGTAATTCCTAAATAGAAAATCATACAACCTTAGGTCACATGTTCTATAGTAGGAAAATCATCACATTGATGATTATTTAGGTTAACATACATATTTAAATCACATTTTCAATATTTTGGGACACATCTAACTCTCCCCATTCATGGTGCTCTCTTTCTAGACAATTAAATAAGATTATCATTTAGCATTAATAAGTTATCCCATATTATTCAACGATATAATCTAATTTACATACATTATTTTTATTATTTCTTCTATAGTCATGAATTTCATGTGCCTTATTATGGTCATTTTATTGTGATGTTTTTTTGTTGGGTGTATCATGCTTCCTTATAGATTTTCATAAACTTCCTCCCTTGAGATTTCTCCTTGCCTCATGATTTTTCTAAGTTTGAAATCTATAATATTATCTTGGTTTACATTGAAATTATTTTTGACCCCATAAAAAGGTACCGAGTATGTTTTCAAGTAGCCACATACGTGAGATGTATTAGTTTCATACACTCACCATACATATAGAATGGCCCAAGCAAAATATTTATATAAGGATGGGGTAAGCTTAAGGAAAATGGAGTTACACTATGTTAGTTGGGATGAGTTCACATGGTTGAAGGCTAAAAATTAAAGGTATACAAGTAAACATGTATCCTTAACAGTGCATGGTTGTGGATGATGTGGTTCAAGACAAGCAAGGAAGAAAATGGGGGAATGTTATAATTATCTTAAGTGCATGTCAAATAAAAAAAAATTAAACATTCCTAAAGTATCCAAATGACATCAAATAATATTTTATTACCAATTAGAATGGTTGGGTGGTTTTATGAATCTTAAAAATACCTCCCATGGGCTCCTCATTTTTAATAATGTTATAGGGAAAATGTTAAAGTATTGAATAATTAAAATAATTTTTGGTTCATGAGGTATTTATGAAATAATATAATTTAGAAATGGTTGTCACTTTGTATTTTTTATAATTATATTGTGTAATGCATAAGGAAGGTATATGTAATTGTGCTTTAATTAATATAATAAAAGCCTGATTTTACATGTCTTATATATTATGTGAATTGTGAATGATTATGTATAATGGAAATTATGGGCTATATATAGTAAATTTAATTATAAATATACATTATCATGTTATTTTATCATTAGGAGGATTTTGGTGATCTCTTGCTTAGGCTTTAAGTGAGATTGCTACACACTAGTGTATAGTTGATAATGCCCATGCAAGTGGTGTGTTGTCCTACATGTTGTTAGTAAGGGTTAAGTCTTGGTGTATGGAATAATTGAGATCTAATCCTTTTTTAAAATAATGTTAATTTTGATAGTAACATTTTGGTTCTATTGACAAGACCTTATTTTATTATGGTGTGATCATAGAGACAATGCATGGTTGATGATAAACTAGATTGTGTTACTCTTGAAAGGATTGAGAGATAGTTTAACAAGTAGAGGATTGAATTTATAATAAAATTTAATATCATACGAAATCAAAACCATCACACATGTTTTCATGATAATTTGAATAAAAAATTATATTAGGTGTTATTAATTGAGTTTCTAGTACACTTACATGTATGAATTTCAACCATTAAGACTAATAGAATTATAAAGTTTAGTTGAAAAATAGGCTAGACATATGCAAAAATAGAATATTTAAAGGAGACTAAAAAAGTATGGATATGTGTTTTAGATATATGGTGTAATAGATCCATAAATATTTATGGGCTATAAATTTATATGTCTACACATTACTATCTAGAAGAAGTAGAATTTGAGTTCATGTAGGAACCAAGGTGCCATTCATCATAGAGATACCATTGTGCATTATGATCCTTCTAATTGAATTGGTAATAAATAATTTGGAAATAAAATGCTATATCTTTTATTAGGAAAAGGTTAAGATAATGTAGACAAAGGCAAGGGTAAGAAGATTGGATGGAGGTATTATGGAAAGGGAAATAAGGTGACAGATAAATTGAAGGCATAGAGGGGGATATTATGTAATGTAATTACTTATATGTTCACATAAAATGATTATATATCACATAGAATAATAAAATATGAGAGATCACATATCAATAATTGATAGCAAAGCAAAATACTAGATAATATAGTAAAGCCACTTCAAGGGGACAACCTCCACAATAATGCAATAAGAACAAAATACTTAATATGATGATCAAAGACTAACTAATACCTCCTATATATAGTATACTTAGCCATGGTTTTTATATAGGCCAACCTAACTAAGAACATAGATAAATTTAATGAGAATATAAAAGAGGTATGTAAGCTACAAGTTGAAAACATATATCCCTAGACACACTAAAGGTTAAGAGTGTAGCATGCCCCTCCCATTCAAAACAATTTTTTAATCAACATTGAGTCAACTCTAGATGTTGTTTCACAAAGGATTCATCCTCCCAAGTGGCATTTTAATGAGGTAGATTATTCCACTTAATTAGGTACTCCTTAATCATTCTAGACCACAACTGCTTAGTGTGCATTTGAAAGATCATCTAAGGATCAAGAACAACTCTTCCTTCCTAATCTAATTCTAGTAACTCAGTTTGAGTATAAACTCTATGTCTAATGAATTTATTTAGGTAGGATACATGAAATACTATATGCATGTGAAGGCAAGAAGGAAACTCTAACTTGTAGGCCACACTACCAATTTTTTACAAGATCTGATCAAGCCCATAATACTTAGGGGGCAACTTTTTATCCTTTTTATGTTGTTGTAAGGACATATACTTATATGGATACAAGAAAAAAAAGACCCAATCACCAATGTCATAATGCCTTTTACTCTTGTGTTAATCTTCCTACTGATTCATGAAATTCTAGGCCATGGCTAAATTTTAACGTAAACTCACAAGGACCTCTTATTGATGGTGAATATGTTATTCAACTAAATGAACCTTAAGATGGACCTTCAAGGTTGAAGTGATGGATGGAGGGTGGTATCCATATAGTGCCACAAAATGAGACATTTTGGAAGAAATATGAATAGAAGTATTATACCACCATTCAACAAGTGGCCACCAATGAACCCATTTATCCTATTTATAAGAAATAAAAAAATGAAGATATCCTTCCAAATATTTATTAAATACCTTAGTTTATCCATCTGATTTAAGATGATAGGATGAACTATGAGACAACTGGGTGCCCAAACATGCAAATAACTTAGTCCAAAAATTACTAGTGAAAATGGGATCTCTATCACTAATAATGATCTTAGGGGTACCATGCAATTTATAAAATATATTGAGAAAAGTAGAAGCTATTGTACTAGCAAAAAATGGATGTGATAAAGAACAAAAATGAGCATAATTATTGAGATGATCCACCACAATCATGATAACATTTTGATCATCAAATATCAGTAACCCTGTAATGAAATATATAGGGACTTCTTCGCAACATTGGCTAGGGATGGATAAAGGCTGCAAAAGACTTGGGGTTTTGATGGTTTCTCCTTTATTTTGTTGATAGATCATACATTCAACCACATATTTTTGGACATCCCCCTTAAGTCTTTCTCAAATTTTTTTTCTTGATTCTATAATAGGTTTTCAAAAATCCTGAATGATTCCCAATTAGAGTTGCATTAAGTTCGTGAAGGATTTTGTGTTTAAGAAGAGAATATTTACATAGGTATAATCTATCTTTATACCATAATGTATAACCCTTCCATGTGAATTTGTCAAATACACCCAAAATCTTTCTAAAGATTTTGAATCAAATCATGGGTAGCACTAACATTTTTCCATTCTAATCATGCTTCCTCTAGCCAATCTACCTACAGAATGGTCATAGTACATAAAAATGCCTTAACTAATTTATCCTTCCTAGATAGTGCATCTACCACTACATTGTCCTTAAATTTCTTATAGACTATTTCAAAATCATAGCCTAACATCTTAGTTACCCATTTATATTATTCTTCAAATTATAACCATTATTCCAAAAAATATTTGAGAATATCATGATCAATCTTTACCTGAAAGTGATGACTCATCATATAAGGTCTCCATTATTTGATTTCATGTAAAATAACCATCATTTCCTTCTCATAGATGGGTTTGTGCTGATTTTTACCCTTCAATTGATGACTTTCAAATGCAAGTGTTCTACCTTCTTTCATGAGTACAACACCCATACCATACCTAGATGTATCACATTCAACCACAAAAGTCTTGGAAAAATCAAGAGTGACCAACACTAGAGTGGTGCACATAGCCAATTTCAATTATTAAAATGCCTTGGTAGTTGTATCAGTCCACTAAAAGGAGTATTTATTAAACAAAGAGGTGAGTGGGGATGTAATGCTACCATAATTTTTGATAAACCTATGATAGTAACTAGTTGGATCTAAAGATCCCTTTAATTGCTTGAGTGTCTTAGGAATCGACCAGTCCACCATTACTTGGATTTTTTTAGGATCCAAATTCACTCATTAATGTAAAACTAGATGACCCAAATACTCAACCTCATAAGCTCCAAAATTACATTTGGAAGGTTTAGCATACAACTGATGTTGTTCCAGAATTAAGAGTACCTGTTTCATATGGTGTAAATGGTCTTCCCAATTTTTAATATAAATAAGGATATCATCAAAAACTACCAAAACAAATTTCCTCTAAAATGGCATAAAAATAGAATTCATCAAAATCTAAAATGTGGATGGTGCATTTGTTATTCCAAAAGGCATAACCAAAAAATCATAATGGCCCTCATAAGTCTTGAAAGTTGTTTTGGGTATGTGTTCATCATAAATCTCGATTTGATGATACCCAAAATGCAGATCTAACTTGGTAAAATAAAGAGAACCATTTAATTCATCTAGAAAATCATCAATGATAGGAATAAGAATCTTATCTTTGATAGTGTACTTGTTGAGTTCTCTATAGTCAGGGCACATCCTCTAAGTGTTATCTTTCTTTCTCACCATGACAACTGGTGAAGAAAATTCACTTTGGCTATGGTGAATGATTCCTACATCCAACATATCCTATATCATCTTTTCAATTTCAATTTTATAGGCATAGGGATGCATGTATGACATGATGTTGGGTGGTGTACTACTAGGAATAAGTTTGATAGCATGATCATGCATATGGCTAGGTGGAAGTCCTATCAACATGTCACCAAAAAAATATAATGGGCATTAATTAGTTGTTATAGATTAGGAGTTGTAGATGGTTAAGTTGGTTGAACTTTCATGGAAAATAAGAAAGCTACAAATCCTTCAACACCTTTATGGAGAATCTTTGTCATTTTATGGGAGCTAACAAGTTGTGGAGATTTAGCCCTTAATCCCCTTAGCTCAAATGTCTTTCCCTCAAAATGAAAATTCATAAATAATTCCTATAAATTCATGTCAATAGTGCCCAAAGTGGTGAGCCACTATAATCCCAAAATAATGTTAGCTTCCCCCATGGGAATAACAAACATAAGAGAATCCAATAATTAGTCTCCCATGGCCAACTGAATATAATGACATTTTCTTGAGAAATTGATAGTACCACCATCTGTAATCATGACCTAAAATTTTGGAGTGGGATAAATGAAACTCAAATGAGTAGCCAACTTAATATTGATGAATTTGTGTATGCTTTTAGAATCAATCAATAGTGACCTTATAATTTTTTAAGAAACCCACCACCTTAAGAGTTTTGGGAGTACTAATACCTAAAAGGGCATGCCAAAAAATAGTAAGTTGAGATTCTTTAGATTCTTCCTCAAGACCTTCTTCATCCTCATTAATTACCTCCTCATTATCATTATCCTCATTAGCACTTTAGATGTAAAATAACATTTTTTAGCACAACAATGATCTTTGCTCCATTTTCTATCGTAACCATAACATTACCATTTGGCTTGATTCTCCTCAATTTGTCAAGGTGTCAATTTGGTGGGTTGAGGAAATGATGGTGTTGGAAAGGTGTGATCATGATCAGTAGTGAAAGTTTTCCATTTAACCATTTTGTTTTTCTTTTACCATGCATGCCCATGGGATAACTTATGATACAGATGTTGGGTTAAACATACAAACCTTCAATTGGATGTTATCTTTGAGGCCACCCAAAAAAATATTAGTCAAATTTTCCTCAATGATGTCTTTCACCTATAAGGATAGATTCTAAAATTGATAAATATAATCCTTCATAGTTCCTATTTTCCATAGTTTGGCTAACTGGTTGAAGTAGTTCTTAGAGACATTATTCTGATAATGAGCCAATAACTCATTAGTAAAAATATACCATGTAATGAGATCACTATTCTTTTTTTTTGAGCACACAACCAATGATACTAAATGAACTGCTTAGGTTCTAGATATAGAGATACCATTATCACCTTCTGAGAACTAGGAGTTTAATGCAGATCAAATAAATTCTCAATTTGAGTAATCCAAGTGAGAGGATACTTACCATCAAACTTATGCATGTCCACTTTTGGCAACATTGGTTTCATAATATAATTAGAGTTGTTAGTGTTGAGAGGAGGAGGACCTGAATGATGAATTGGAGGGTTGTTAGGCTATAATTGAGATGAAAGGGCAGGTAATTACTTAGTGATATGATGTAATTAAGTTTGAACCCCATTAATCTCTTTGTGCATACCTAAAACATCAGTTTGAATTATAATAAAGTCATTATGCGACACCAAGCCCTTTATGTCAGCTTGAAGTTAAGAAATCAATGGATATAAAGTTCTCAATTCCATGTTGCTGGCAGAAGGAGTCTTAGGAGTTTTTTTCCCCCTTTTCTTCCTTAAGTAGAAGGACCTACCATATACAAACCCTAGGAGGGTTTTTGCTCCAAAAAAAGTGTAACAAGAGATAGTACCATTGTGATCACCTCTCCAAGACAAATCTAATAACTACCTTTATGCACTAGGGTAAAAATTTTAGGACCCAAAAAGTGTACTAATAGAATATACGATTGTGATCATCTCGTCGAGATGAATATAATGATTGAAAATGTGCAAGGGGATTTTTTTTTTTTTTTTTTTAAATTCAATTTTTTTTTTCAATTTTTTTTCAAAAAATCATTTCAAACAACACTATGCTAATATAAAAAATTAATTCTTCCCAAATTGTAAGTTATATTTTTTCACTTCTTCCACTAAAAAAAGTCATGCCTTGCCAAATATTAAAAAAAAATGCCGTAGGAAACTTGACTAAATTGTAGCTATGATACCACTTGTAATGAAATTACTTAGATATTCACACAAAATGATTATATATCACATAGAATATGCAAATATGAGAGATCACACAACAATAATTGATAGTAGAGTAGAATACTGGATAATATATCAAAGCCACTTTGAGGGGGAAACCTCCACAACAATGCAATAAAATCAAAATACTTAATATGATGATCAAAGATTAACCACTACCTTTTATATATAGTCTACTTAGCCATGGTTATTCCATAGGCCAAACTAATAAGAACATAGATAAATCTAATGAGAATATAAAAGAAGTATGTAAGCCACAAGTCGGCCACACATATCCTTAGACATGCCAAAGGTTAAGGGCATAGCATATTATAATCAAAGACCTTAGGAGAATCTAGAAGTCAGATCATGTAGATGCCAATAAGGCCTATGGAGAATAGGTAGGGAAATTTGGTGACTGATGTACTATGAGACACTCCATGTATGAATAAGATTTGTATGGAAATTATATTCAACATGAATATCCAAAAATAGTGACATTAGGGAGGTGTTAGAAGAGGATAAAGTGTTTGTAGATTCTAAGGAAACCTTGACTTGGTGTCAATAATATACTAATGTTGGCACATGATTACATTCTTAATAAGGGATAATAGTTGATATATAAGAATCAATCACTCATAATTAGTTTCTAAGTAATAATGTGTTGTATGTAGTGAAACAAATAGTGAAGAATCCACCTTCAAAAATAAGGAATGTAGTGTAGAAGTGTGAAAAATATGAAGTCATATTTTTTTTGAAATTGAAATGAAAATATGATGATGATAATAAGTTTTGCATCAATAAGAGGTGGTGTAAGTGGAGTTTCCTAGACAATCAACACTGTGAGAAGTGTTAGTGCAATGTAAGGAGAGTAAATAAACAAGGTTTAGGACATACTATTATTGTCACTTGGATCATAAAAACACATGTTTTTCCTATCATAATCTTACCAGTTACAAGGGTAGTGAAAAATAGTTATGTATCTATAAAAAATGTGAGAGTTAATGTGATAACACATCCCTAGATGATGCCACAATAGTGGAACTATGATATGACTAATTTTCTTAAATATAATGGAATTGAGGTTACTACAGGACCCTTATAAAAGTGTGAGATTACATGGTGTTTGAAGGATGTAGTTATAATAAAAAATAAATATAACCTATTTATGACAACTTTGATAGGATAAATGCATACCTAGTATAGTAAATTTGATCCTAGCCAACTAATGGTGGATTTAAATTCCTTAAATTTAACATTCCTTAAATAATTCCACATACATAAATTTTAACAATAAAGTATTTATGCACTAAAATAAATAAAACAAGGAGAAACAAAGAGTGTGCATGCTTATGACACCTGATTCATGATATTAATGTCTAAAATATACTATGAAATCCATGCATTGTAACATGTGTAATGGTTCACAAGGGTAATAATAGCCCCATTTTGGAAACAACTATAAATGAAGTAATTTTTTGATATATGTGATGCATTGAAATAAAAATTGAGAATAGAAGCTGTTAGAGTGTTTGACAGATGGATAATCCCATTCTTAGAGGTTCATCTATCAACCATGGCATCATAGTTACATAATATTATTGCCATGGGATCTATATGTGAAACATGTAAATGACCATGGTGTGAAAATTATGAAACAAAAGGGCACACCTAAAATAAATTTACTATAAATAAGGTAAAGGTAGTGATTAATTATTGTGAAGTGTTCCAAGAATGTCATGAAATAAAAAATTTATCATTATTGAGAAGAGAGAATAAAATCAAGGTAATGTGTTGGTGTACATTTTATAAGTATAATACACATGATACTAAATTTTTTCTAATTTGTTGAACAGTGGCTTTAAGTAAGATCCCATGAGATAAGGTAGACTATAATATCACAAGGGCATGAACATGAATGTGAAAGATGTCAATATCATGGATGTAGGGGATAAGGAAGTAGTGGTGTCCATGTATGGGGAACAATTACAAATGTAGTGTGCATTACCACTATCAAAGGTAGTGTCCAAAGTTACCAACTTGTGCTAATTATGGAGTGGAACATAAAACAAAATATTGTGAGGTCTTTCTTAGAAACATCATGGATATAGAAGAAGCATAAGAGGGTGATGGAATGGTTATAATAAATCAAGAACAATAAATACCTCTACATAGGGATAAATTATGCTATACAATGGGAACATGTATTAATATAGACACAAGAGGGATGGTCTACCTAGATCAAGGTGTGACAATGTATGTAGAAAAAATAAAAAGAAAGAAAAAATTATCTATAAACCAAATGAAATAATAGAAGATACACATATTCTATAGGGAAAAAATAAATAACTATGGAAACTATAAAGGCCATTTATAAATTCTAATTGGAATAAGAAACTATGAGACAACACACAAGAGATCATAGGCACAATGTAAACCAAGGATGACAAAATCCCACTAAGGTATGGGATCAGATGAAATCATTTCATTATTAAAAATTGAAGGGGTAATATATGTTTTATACACCTGACTTTAGAAAAGTACGGGGAAACCCAAGTAAACTAAAAAGGAACCATTTAAAGTAAAGGGAACCTATGTGGCATAGAACCCCATGTATGACCAAGAACTACTAATCAATGGGAAAATCGATGATTTTGAAATGGAGAATATTTTTGTTGACATTATCAAAGAGGTTAAAATTTTGATGAAGGACACATGGATGCAAATGGAGAGACCTCTATTGGTATACATTAATAATGTGCCATACATAGCTAATAGGATTATAGAAAAAACAATTAATACATTAAAAAAATCACAATTGGAGATATTAAGAGTCTTGTTTATAGCTGATTTTGAAGTCATAGAGATGGCTAAAAGGGAAAATTATCTGACATTGTTAAGAAAACCATGGTGCTATGCCAATGGGGGAGATATGTGATTCATTAAAAATTATATGAGTTCTTAGAATAGTGAATAGAGGGTGGTAAATAAATTGTATGAAAAATTTAGTGTTGTATATCTAAAGAGTGTAGATGCACAAGAAGATGATAATAACTTATATAAACTATCCATGTAAAGAGGTGATCTATAAGAATAACTATAAGAAGAATAAATTATTGGGAAATAAAATAAACCAAGTCTAAAAGTTTGGAATGCATAAGGTGGATAAAATAATCATATGAAATTATGGAAGGAATTGTGTAGGAGTAAATAAAGGCAACCCACATAAAGGAAGAACAAGGACATGCATGGTAATATTTTATCTCCCACAATCAAAGACACAACATTGGGTATTTAGTGTTAAAAATGAGAATAAAGCTAAGAAGGTAAATGTGATAACATGATGGGTAAAGAAAAAAGTGAGTAGTGAACCAAGCCATGCAACTTAGGTACTTATAAGTATGACACTAGTACTCATAGTGGACTTAAAAAAAGGAAATTAGATTTTAAGGAAGTTATGGACATGTATGCCATGAAGAAGGAAATTGAACAAAGTGGGTCCATAGAATTGACCTTAAAGATATAGATGAATATATAATTCCAATGTAAATAAAGGATACATAATTAAAAACATGATTCAAGAGGAAGGTCAAACATAAAGCATAGAAATTGGTGCACACAACTCCAAGGAACAAGCAATAAAAGATGGAGTCACCAAATACCTATGAATCACCACACAAGGTGTGCAAGAGATGGATTACTACATAGAAATGGATTTCAAATAAAAATGGCCTCTAAGGGTTTTCTTATTTTCAAGAGTGGATGTAGTCAAGATATGAAACTTTTACAATGTAATAAGGGAGAGATATAATAGGGATAACATCCAAGAATTTCCATCATAACAAAATCTTTTTTTTCTAAAATAGTTTGTTTTTTACAATTTTTTAAAATCATAGTTCTATTTATTTATGTAAAATATGTGAGCTATTGCTCCAATTTTTTTAAAAAATAAAAATATAAATAATCTATTAATAAAAATCCTAAAAATTGCTATGAAAAGAATGGTTGTACATGTGCAAAGAATGAATAGTTTATAAGATGAAGTTTGTAAATCTAGTTGGGGGAGTCAAGTAAGACCCTCATAGGTTTTCATGCTAGACTTCTAATTTTTGAGGTAAAACTTAGTATTTGGGATAACTCTCTTAGTTTTTTTTTATATATATAAAAGAGACATGGAATTTCAAGAGTGAATACAAACAACAATGGGTCACGTAATAGTCAAAATAAGAGTAAATAAAAATATACTGATAAAACTATTATTAAGGAAATGGTTGCATATGATAATGTAGTGAAAAATTAGTAGTTGAAAGGGGAGAGATAAAGTTCATATGGCACATAGATAAGATGATTTATGTTGAAAAATTGTAAAATAAGGAATATTAGTGCAATAAAAGATGTGAGGTCATGTGATAATTGAAGAAGAAATAATAGATAAATTACAAATATAAATAATTAAATGGAAGAAATGAATTTTTTAAAAGTATAAAAGGGGGAATGGTAGTTCAAAAGGCCATTTGGAAAAAAATTTAAATTATTAAGTGACAAATAAAGTAATAAGAAAGAAACTAGAGAGGTAGAACACAATATTAGATCAAGATAATTTTAAGTTGTGATTGGGAAAACATTGGTATGGATTTTAGAATATAACATAAGGGAAGATGAATAAAACCAATGGATAAATGATGGCGACAAGAAGGGGTTCAATGTTTGGAAGGATACCTAGTATAGGATTGATCATGAGGCAAGGGAAAGCCAACACTAAACCAAATGTAGAGCTAAGGATGTATATCTTGAGAGAGGATCCCATAGAAAGGTAAAATATATTAGCAGATGAAACTAATATAGAATCCCATAGGAAATAAGATAAATCCCAAAGAAAAAGAGAGTTAGACATTAGACAAAAGAAGGATGGTAACCCAACAAATGGAGGTAAAAACTAGGATAACACTTACACTGTACCTTGAAGGGCTAATTCTAGGAGAAGATTTAGAAATAATAACTGATTCCTATAGAGTATAAGAACTAAACCATAAATAAATTAAATATTAAATATTATTTTAAGAAGATACCTAATTCCCAAGAATAACATGACATCAATAATGAAATAATTGGTAGTGAAGAAATATTTGAATGTTTATAGAGTGACATATTTTGAAGTAGATAAATTTGTAAGGCTATTTATATCAAAATCACAAAAATGAAGATAATATATAATCATAATGGTGATTATAATAACTCCTGCATGCATTATCAAGGTCACACGATTTCTAAAATGAAGAGGAATAATTGTCAGTAGTGTTGACCATTTTGACCACAAGTCAAAATGGGTTAACCCCCTATAGTAAAAAATTGATATGGGGATAGAACATACTATCATAGGGTGTTTTGTAGTATATTTGATATCATATAATGAAATTCTAACCTTGGTCATGATATAGTTTAGTCTTATGTCATTTGGAGTCATCTAGGGGGTCAGATTGTCATGGCATGCTACACAAAAATGAAAAGATCAGTTTGAATATGCATTTTAGAAGTGTGATTGGAAAACCTTTGAAGACAAAAATACTACATTTACATGATTATTTTAGTTCCAAGATCATCCTCTACAAATTTTGTGTCTTGATGAGCTTGCTATCTCAATATATAAGTATTTGAAGTTGGAGTAACAGAGATAGATGTGCACAGGGACATCAAGTTTAGGCCTAATGAAATGATCATTTGGAATAAAATGGTCTTAAGGTTTAAAATAAGGTTAATATTTGGTAATATATTGGGTTTTTGGATCAGATATAATGACACATAGGTAGTCAATGAGTCAAAAAAGTCTTTGGGGTAGATCAACGATACGTGTTCTTATGTACGAGGTAGAGCAATGATCCACATTTAAAGACTAGGACCCAAGATAAATGGCATGAATTTGATCATGTAGTGGAGATATAATGGTGTGAGTGAGGGTCAAAGAGTCAAATAATCCTAATATTGAATGCAGATATTAAAAGTGGTGAAACATAGTTCAATCAAGCTAAGATCAATGACACATGTTGAGTCATGAAAATAAGATCCAATGGTGTGTATTGAGTCAAAGAGTCAAAGGATCCTAAGAAAGAAAAAAATGATACAAAATTTCATAATATCAGATGTTTGGGTCACAAATCAACAACTGACATTAAAATTCAAATCGAAGAGACTCCTAAGGAGATCGATAAAGAAATTTCAACTAGATTCCATATGGACAAGATAAGGCTACATGTCCAAATGATGATAGGAATATTTCAAAATGGAGTGAGTGAAATGGTAAGGTAATGACACATAGGATTCCATGTATGATTAAATAATTTTTAGTAGAGAAAATTTGGACTCGTATGCAACCATGAAAGCTTAGTCAAGATCTAAGATGAACAATGACCACCAAATGTGAAGAATGAAGTCAAGAGATAAATGGATGACTATAAATGATAAATACAAGTGTCTAGAAGATATCTAGGAGCTAGGAAAATGCCTATGAATATTATATCATATGTTTAAACTCTCCTAATTTAGTTTTAAATGCTTGAGATATGATCCATGATGAAGGCAGTTTCATAAAGGCTAGCTAAAGAGTCTCTACACCATTTTTTGGAGAGTTTATCATGGTTTATATAGACATTTGTATTAGGATACATTCATGGTTTTTTCACACTCTATTCCCCTAAAATGTAACTATTTTTCATTCCTTGACATGTGGCATTGTGACCTTTTAGCTTCTTTATTTTATTATGTTCTCTTTCTTCTCTAGTTTTATAAGTAACTGCCATTTTGGCCTTTGTAATCTAATACCACACCATGTATGGTGAAGCCCTACTAGTTTTTACATTGTAATTTACCTTATAATAATGAATTTAGTCTATTTTTAGTTCATATCTCATCTTGTTAAAGTGTGTAAAGAGATGTATAATGAATAGTTAAGTGATATCAATCTGTCCTTGCTTTCTCTCAGTCCTTCTACATTTGATGCACATGATTTCAGCCTAGAAAGTCATATGAAGCATAGTTAAGTGTATGAATATATATTAAGTGTATAATGAGCCTTATTATATACAAATAATTTATTTTATTACTTACCTTGGATAGTATTTATGCATCTTACCTTCATATTGAAACACTAATGCTAGTGCATTTTACGATTCTTAGCCTAGTGTTTTAGGCATTATTTCTTTGTGAAATAAGTGAAATGGTCATGTGGAAGAAAAATTGGTGCATCACCATTTTATAATAGGTTTATTTCATGCAACTTTTATCCCTTTTTCCCCACAATAAAATAGTTATCATAGGTGAAATTACTTCAAGATATATTCAGTGAGCTAGCCCTTAAATCTAGAGGCTCACTTCCACCATAGGTACACCCACATACCTAAAAGTGTTCCCATGTTTCCAAAATATGGAAGAGGGTTAAACACCCTCTTATAGGGTGAAATATTTGGTGATAATATTTTTGGCATTCCTGATGGGACCCATTATCTTCAAGATAACTTGTCAAGGTGAATGCTGATCTTGACAACATTAACCACAAATTGGTGTGCTACTCAACATTTGGAAACTCCATCAAGGTATAATATATTTAAAGACCATTTTATATTATAAATTTTCTCTCATAATTCATGGTTCTCATAGGTCATCCTATAGTAGAGTGCTCAACCCCATTAATCCACCTATTCATCCTGAACTTCCTCTTGAAGTTCAATATCCTTAGCCTAATTTACCCTTTGGATAATTGGTAGATTTTGATAGAGAGGAAGAGGTTGAAGAAATTTAGTATTTTGAAGAGTTTAAATAAGATATATCTAGATTCAATACTGAAAATCCAATTCACCTTCAAGTATATGATGTCATTCCTCCTAATGCCATAAAAAGTGTACCCATATTCAATGGTGAAAGTCATGTTACACCTAATGAACACATTAGGGATGTCTCCAAGTTTTGTAATTTCCATAACATCACTCAAGAGAACATTGACATTATACTCCTTGATATTTCCCTTTGAGGGAAGGCTATTTATTGGTATAGGAATTTAGAAGGTGGATGCATCACATTATGGGATGAGTTTGGAGTGTTGTTGACATCAAGATTTGGAAATGAAAGTGACCATGCCTCTCTCATACATTATCTCAATGTGATCAAGAGAGGATATAAATAAACAATACATAACTTCAATGAGATGTTCTAAAAGACTTAATATATATTACCTCCTCCCATGAGGCCACCGCTTAGTTTTGTGTTCTCTACTTACTTGAGAGCCATTGGAACTAAAATTTCTATCATGATTCAATCCATGGGTGGTTCCACTCTTCCCAAAGCATATGAACTTGATATAAAAGGTAAAAATAGTCTCATCTAAGTTGGAAGGTTGCCTCTTAATGTTTTTATGCCTCTATTGTCTCATACTTCTGCTAATAATCTGGATGTGTCCCAAATTCCTAATGTTAACACCAAGTCTAGAGATTCTCCTAAGAAGGAAGATAATGAAATAGATAAAGATGCATGAATTGAATGTTTGGGAAGCTAATTTTGAGAGAGGGAATATGAAAAAAAATTTATATCATAATCCTTATCCCTATTAGAAATAGTATGTTCAATAATTTAGAAGAAGAAGAGCCCAATGGTAGCCTAACCCCAACAAGCCTACCAATACATATAATCCTAACTTCACCACCAATGTAAGAGAGATGGTGCTAGTTCATAACAACTTTATACAAGGTGAAAATTGGTATCAAGGCCAATTCATGGATGATAATTAAGGTGGAGAGAAAGCTCTTGTTTCTCAAGGAGGACTTACCCCTCTTTTATTAATTGATGAAGTCATGATGCGGACAAGTGAAGGTGGATAGCCTCAAGGAGAGATCTTTACCAACTTCCTAGTTGAGGATAATTTTATGCTTAATCAAGGAACCCCTATTGAAAAAAACACTAGATCTAAGATAAAGGATTTAGGTGGTGATAGTAATGTGCCTACAAGCTCATTCAATCCTCATACAAATTAACAAGGTATGACTATAGGTGTGGCAACCTCAAATAACTCTGCATATCTTCCAAATCAAAATGTTGGAAGGACCATTCAAGGTAATCTAACTCTTAGATTCTAAAAACTTCCTTACCTCCAATAATCCAAGATTAATTAGATATGACTTATTTAAACATTGTATATTCATTGAAGAGTACTAAAACATCCATTTCCATTTGGGATGTTATTCATATGCCTAGTCATAAAGAGATCCTACAAAAATAGTTATATATTATCCATGCTAGTGATCCTCCTTAAAATCAAAGTCATGATTATTTTTATTTCACAAATTATCTTGAAAATATTTTTTAACCATCTAATAGGGTTGAGAAACCTCCACCATTTTATCTCACTCTCATAGTGGGTGACAAACTGGTCCACTACTGCATAGTTGATAATGGAGCTTCTAATTCAGTCATGCCCAAAGTGGTAGCTAATAAATTTGGCCTAAAGTATGAGCCTCATAGAAAAATATTTCTTAAAATATATGGTACACATGATAAGATAATAGGAATTATTAAAAACTTTAAGGTTTTATTACATGATTGTCTTAATTTTCTTATCCTTCAAGATATAGTTATTGTTGACCTCCCAACTCACTTTGCAATTTGTGCATATCAAGGGAATTTATAGCCAAGATAGGTGGCTATATCTCATTTGATTTGTCTTTCTTAGCCTTCAAAACAAGATATAAAACCAAGGTGACCATAAGGACTCAACCTCTTATAAGGTTTCATATTGAGCCCTACATTGAGACAAATCTAATTTGAATTTTATTGTTCATGAAGAGAAGGATTCTATTGTAGATGATGGTACTTGTTCTAAGTTTGAAGGAATTTATGATTTATTTCTTGATGAATATAATAATAATAATTATGAGCATGATCCTTATTCATTTATGGAGGAAACTAATCTAGGAGTATATTGTATACATGAAGAAGGAATACCAACATCTCTACTTTCCAAAGAAGAAGGTGAAGATGATGAGATGTGGAAGATGTTTTTTCATGGTTCAATAAGTAGAAATGGTGAAGGAGTTGGTGTTATGTTGATATCCCCATATAAACAACAATACTATGCTTCATATAGATTCCATTTCAATTGTACTTGTAATGTGGCTAAGTATGAAGGTTTAATTCATGACCTTCAATGGGCAAGGAAAAAGAGAATATAAAATTTGCAAGTATATGGAGATAGTGAATTGGTTGTTCATCAAGTTAAGAATGTGGTTTATACCAAGAACCCTTTGATTAAGTCTTATAAACATAGGGTATGGGATTTTTTTGAATACTTTAATGCATTCAACATACAATCAATCCCAAGGGTGTAGACTAATAATGTAGATAGACTAACTACCATAGGATCAAAATTTGATACACCAACTGCCATAAGAGAGAAGGGAAATAAATCCCATATTAAAATCATTATTAGACCTTTTGTACCTGATAATGAAGTGTCTTGTCAAGTTTTTGATAGTGATAAACACATTGCATGATTCTTGCAAAATGAGGCTGAGTTTTCTTCAAGGAATCAAAGGAGATTCCAAGAACAATTTGGTGATCAGATTATGTAGCTAAGGACAAATAAGACACCTAAGGGTTTGGTGAACTTATAAAGTATCTTCAATGAGAATGATCAAAAGAAGAAGAATGGGGAGATAAGACTTTGTGTGGACTTTAGAGATCTTAATAGGGCGTCACTCAAAGATCACTATCCTCTACCTTTGATGGAACACATTTTGCAAGTTATTTCAATATCTCAACATTTTTCCCTCTTAGATGGATATTCAGGTTATAATTATATTATTGTGAATGAGGATGATTAGTTTAAGATAAAATTCACTACTAAATTGGGGACTTTTTCTAATATAAAGATGCCATTTGGTTTGTCAAAGGTTAGTGCTACCTTTCAGAGAGCAATGGACATGTCCTTCAAAGTTTTTATCAATGAGATGTTGGTTTATCTAGATGATATAACATTTTTTTATAAAGATGATAATGAACATATGGAACACTTAATATAAGTGTTTTTAAGATGTAGGCAGTATGGAGTATCTCTTAATCTAAAAAAATGCATCTTTATTGTCCATAAAGGTAAGCTCTTAGGACACATTATTTACAAAGATGGTTTACCTATTGATCCTGAAAGGATAGAGGATATTTTAGGCCTATAATTTCCCTTACATAAGAAAGGTCTCCAGAGTTTCTTAGGTAAGATACATTTTTAAAGGATATTCATACCTAGTTTTGCATCTTTGGTGAAACCTATCAAAACCATTCTAAAAAGAAATCAGGTCTTTTATTGGACTAAGGAAGGTAAGAACAATTTTAAAGCCATTAAAAAAGAAATTTCATAATCTCCTACTCTTGTGAATCCTAATTTTGATAAATACTTCATGTTGAATTCATTTTCTAACCTTGACACTATCTCAACTATGCTAATGCAAAAGAATGATGAGGGTGTAGAGTAACCAATTGCATTCTTTAATCAAGGTTTGAAAGATTATAAAATCAAGTATACATTTGTTGAGAAGTAAGTCCTTGATATTGTAAGAGGATTAAAGAAGTTTAGGCATATGGTTTCAAACAATAAAATTTATGTTATGGTCTCTCATCCTAGTACCAAGAATTTTTTTTTAGCAAAGACCTTAGTGAGAATAGGGTAGGGTGGATCACTAAGGTAATGGAATATGATGTTGATATCAAAGTAAAAAAGTTGATAAGAGGTAAGGGCCTTTGTGAACATCTAGCTTTAGATCTTCATGAGTCAAAATAAGAGGTTTTAATAAATCATGATTGCCCCTAACCAACTGGTTCCTTGTATATACAGAGTTGGAAACAAGATGTAATTAGATTTCTTCAAAGTGGTGAGTATCCTAATGATATGAGTAGATATCAAAGGAGATATTCTAGATTTCAAACTATTCCATTTTTCCTTATAGATGGTGTACTTTTTAGAAGAGATAGTAATACTATATTATTGAGGTGCATTGATAATGACCAATTTAGAGTGTTTCTTGAGAATTTCCATGATGAAACAACATGAGGTCATTTCTCCTCAAGAACCACAGCTGCCAAGTTCATGAGGTCAAGATATTATTGGTCTAGCCTCTTCAAGGACTGACATGCTTGGGTGAGAAGGTGTGTAAAATGTGATTTATTTATGGGAAAATAGAAGCTTGTAGCTTTTCTTTTGAAGCCTATCCAAGTGGATCAACCTTTCATGAAATGGGGTCTTGATTTCATTGGCATGATAAACCACCCATAAAGTACTGGTCATAAATGGATACTCATAGTAAATTATTTCTTTACGAGTTGGGTTGAGGTAATAACATTGAAGGAAGCTAATGAGAATGATATCTTGAAGTTCTATGAGATTATCATAACAAGGTTTGACACTCCTACTATTATTTTAGATAATGCTCTTGATTGTATGGGTGCTAAGATAAATGATTAGGCAAATAGTAATGGAATATTTTTGAGTACTTTATCTAATTCTTACCCTCAAGGTAATGGGTTTCTTGAATCTACTAACAAGAATCTAATCAAAATCATCAAGAGAACCTTGAAACATAACCAAAGGGCTTGGTACACCAAATTGAAGACAATTTTATGGGCTGATAGGATAACTCCCAAGAGGTCAATAGGGAATTCTCATTTTGTGCTTATCTATGGAAGATAGGTTAGGTTTTCTATCTCTCAAGAGTTACTTGCCTTAGAGTTGGCACATTAATTAGAGTTTCTTGGAAACACTCCAATGGAGGTAAGATTAATATAATTAATAGATCTACAAGAGACTAGAGATAAGGCTCATCAATCTATAGAGCATCACCACGTATTAGTAAAGAGGTATTTCAATAAGAAGGGAATTCCAAGATCATTTCAAGAAGGTGACATAGTATTGAAGTGGGATGAAGATAGAGCAAAACTAGGGAGGCATACCAAATTTGACACCCTATGGAGTATACCATATGTCATCATCAAGTGTAAGTAAAGCAATTCTTTCTAATCAATAAGGATGAATTGAGAAGAAATTCCTATCCCTATGAATGGGATACATTTGAAACCATTCTATTAAGGAGTAAATTTTAGTTTTATAAATAGTAAATTAGGCATGTGTTTTGTTTTAGTTAGGTGTGTTATGTTCCCTAAGTATTCTAGTTGAACATATGTGTGTTTCTACTTTGTGTCTTACTCTATTGTTTTATGTGTTATTTTAAGGAAATTTTTGTGTCAAAACTATGTACAAGTGAATCCATACCCCAATGGATAGGATTAGTCAACTGGTCTTGGTATAACAAATATACCACCATTGGGAAATTGCCAAGAATATTGACCATTTTGACCATAATTTAAAATGGGTCAACCCCCTATAGTCAAGACTTGATATGGGGATATAACATAATTTCATAGGGTGTTTTGTGGTCTATTTTTTGTCATTTAATGCCATTCTAACCTTGGTCATGATCTAGTTTAGTCTTATGTCATTTGGAGTCATCTAAGGGGTCAGACCATTATGGCATGTCACATAGGAATGAATAGATCAGTTTGCTTATGAATTTTAAAAGTGTGCTCAAAAAAACTTTCAGGAAAAAGATACTACATGGACATGATAATTTTGGTGTCAAGATCATCCTTTGTAAATTTCATTTCTTGATGAGCTTGCTATCTCAAGATATAAGCATTTGAAGTTGGACTAGTAGAGATAGATATGCACAGGGATGTCAAGTTCAAGCCTCATGAAATGACCATTTGGATTCAAATGATCCTAAGGTTTAAATTAGGGTTGATAAGTGTAAAGATATTTGGTGTTTGTATTATACATAATGGAACATGGGTAGTCAATGAGTCAAAAAGGTCCTTGGGATAGATCTACAATGCATGTTCGTATGTACAAGGTAGATCAACAATATACATTTAAAGACTGAGACCCAAGATAAATGATACACATTTGATCATGAAGTGGAGATCCAATAGTGTGAGTGAGGGTAAAAGATTTAAAGGATCCTAATATTGAATGCAAATCTACCAAGTGGTAAAGCACTGTTTAATCAAGCTAAGATCAATGACATGTATTGAGTCATGCAAATAAGATCCAAAAGTGCATGTTGAGTCAAAGAGTCAAAAGATCTTGAGAAAGCATGTCATTATTACAAATTTCATAGTCTTAAATGCTTAGGTCACATATCAATGGCCAACATCTAAATTTGAATTGAAGAGACTCCAGAGGAGATTGATATATTAATTTTGATCAGATTCTAAATGGATAAGATGAGGCTATGTGTCCAAATGATGACAATAATATTTTAAAATGGAATGAGCGACATGGTAAGGTAATGCCACATAGGCAGCCATGTAGGATGAAATTATTTTGTATCAGAACAAATACTTCAGACTCATACACCACCATGAAAGCTTAGTCAAGATTTGAGATGAATATTGACTGCCAAATGTGAAGAATGAAGTCTAGGAGACAAATGGATGACTACAAATGGTAAATATAAGTGTATAGAAGATATATATTAGCTAGAAAAATTTCTATGAATATCATAACATATGTGTCAACTCTCTTAATTTATTTTCAAATACTCGAGAGATTATCCATGATGAAGGTAGTTTCACAAAGGCTATCTGAAGAGTCTCTACACCATTTTTTGGAGAGTTTGTCATGGTTTATATAGAAATTTGTATTAGGAAACATTTATGGTATATTTCACACTCCATTACCCTAAAATATAATTGGTTCTCATGCCTTGACATGTGGCATTGTGACCTTTGATCTCTTTTACTGCATTCCATTCTCCTTCTCTAGTTCTATAAGTAATTGCCATTTTAGCTTTTATAATCTAATACCACACCATGTATGGTGAAGCCCTAATAGTTTTTACATTGTAATTTAAATTATAAAAATGAATTCAATATTTTTTGAGTTTATATCTCATCTTTTTAAAGTGTGTGAAGAGATGTATAGTGAATAGCTAAGTGATATCAATCTATTCTTGCTTTCTCTTAGTCCTTCCATGTTTGATGCAAGTGATTTCATCCTAACAAGTCATATAAATCATAGTTAAGTGTATAAATATTTATTTAGTGTATAATAAGCCTTAGTATCTATAACTGATCTATATTTTTATTTACCTTAGATAGTCTTTATGCATCTTACCTTTATATTGAAACACTAATGTTAGTATATTCTAGGACTCTTAGGCTAGTGTTGTAGGCATTGTTTCTTTGTTGAATAAGTACGATGGTCATGTGGAAGACATCTTGGTACATCACCCTTTTAGAATAGGCTTATTTCATATAACTTCTATACCTTTCCCCACATAATCAAATAGTTATCATAGGTGAAAGTACTTCAAGATATATTTAGGGAGCTAGCCATTAAATCTAGAGGCTCACTTCCACCATAGGTACACCCACATACCTAGAAGTATTCCCATGTTGATCAAATATGGAAGAGGCTTGAACACTATATTCTAGGGTGAAATATTTGGTGACAAAAATTATCATGTTAAGATCAAGAAGTGTGGGAGGAGGCTATAAAAATATAAGTTTAAAATGGGTGGCCATATAGTTATATAAAGTCCAATTGATAATAGGTAAGTTAGAGTGGTTTATATATTACTCAAGGTGAAACTCCCGACAAAGAGAAGTTGGATTCTCATTAATTGCTTCATTATATCTTTGTATACTCAATTGGTGATGCAAGGGTAAATTTTAACATAGATAGATATATTTGTGTGGGAATTAAATCATAAAAATGATGCAACACATGAGGGGTTAGATTTAAAATATGACATATACCTAATGATTATTTTTATCCATTGGATTGAGTGGATCATTTAATTATTTCCTTAGACTATCTAAACAAGAAATATATCCTCTAGAACAATATCCTTCCCATTTCTAGATTGGATCATGGCCCAATTGAACTCCAGATTATTGAAGAAAAGGCCCCTCCCCTTTTCTCCTTCAAAATTGAGCTCATGTGGCTTCAAGATCTCGCATTTCATGACTTAGTTAAAGAATGGAAAAACAAGTCTCCTCCTTTAGAGGGTACTAAGATGTTTATAATGAACCAAAAAAACATTCATATTAAGGCCTACACAAAATCTTGGAATCTTATGAGTTTCAAAAATATTTTCAAAGAAATTGACATAATAGAATTTGAGCTAGAAATCATTAATCAAATTATTATCATGCTTGGTATGGACATGGACCAGTATAAAGATAATAAATCCCTTATGACTAAACTATTTAATCTACACTTGAGATAATAAGTGTGTTTAAAACAAATTTTAAGGGAAATGTAGCTTAAATAGGGGGATAAGAATACTTTTTTTTTCATAATTCTACCCAGGCAAGGAGATATGCAAACTATATCTCAAATATTTCTTCTAGGGATAGATTTTGTTGGAATTTATGTCAAAAATTAAAAAAGAGGTAGTTGGTTTCTTTGAATATTTTTTTCACTACCCTAATACTTATTCTCTTAGTGCTTAGTCCAATAATTTGAACCATATTCTTAGGTTGGTTTTTTATCAACAAAATTTGAAGTTAATGGCTCTTTTTTCTAAGGAGGAAATAAGGAATATGGTCTTTTCTATGGGCAGAGACAAGTCCTTTAATCATGATGGCTTCCCAGTAGCTTTATTTTAGGATTTATGGGACATAATAGGTGATGAAGTAGTGAGTATGGTGAATGAATCCCGATTGAAACAAAGGGTTGGTCTAGACATAATAACACCTTTGTTTCTCTAATTCTGAAAGGGTACTAACAATATACTTTCAATGATTTTAAGCCTATTTATTTATGTAATGAAATATATAAAATCATTTCCAAAGCCATTTTAATCAAATTTAAACCTATTCTTGACTCTTTAATTTCCAAAAGACAAAGGGACTTTCTGCTAGGTAGACAAATTTAGGAAGGAATCATAATCACTCATGAAGTAGTTCACTCTCTTCTTGGTTATAAAAAAAAAGATATGATTTCAAAATTAGATATTAACAAAGATTATGATAGAGTGAATTGGATATTTCTAATCAAAGTTTTGGAAAAAGATGGCTTTGATGGAAAATGGTACAATTGGGTCTTTAGCTGCATTTCCAATCCCAGGTTCTTAGTTCTAGTAAATGGAGAACCCTCAAGTTTTTTTGAATCCTCCAAAGGAATAAGGCAAGGGGATACTTTGTCCCCTTTCCTTTTCATCTTGATGGTAGAAGGCTTGTGTTGGTCTATCTCATGGGAACTTGTTGAAGGTAGTTTATAAGGCATTAAAGTGGCTAATGGTATGGATAGAATAGTTTGATGACAACATGATCCTTTTTATTACAGCCATAGTTTAAGAGGAAGATAGGTTAAAACACATTTTGATCAGTTATGAGGAGGATTTAGGACAACTGGTCAGTGAAACAATGTTATAAATTTATTTTGTGAATGTGGATAGGATAACTAAATTCCTTATTGCTAATATCTTGAGCTTCAAGATTGGTAATCTCTAGGCCAAGTATTTTGGGGTTCCTCTTTTGGGTGGGAATGAAAATGCAAAACTATGGGATAACCTTCTATCATATTTTAGGTCTCAATTGGAGAATTGGAAGGGTAGATGGTTATCTTTGGCAAGTAATCACATTGATAAAATCATTACTCAACACCCTCTAGATCTACATTATGTATTTTGTTTGTCCTTAGATCAAGGTGCTGAAATAAATAATTCAAATCGTTAAAAAATAATTATGGAAAAGAGTGGGAAAAAAGTGCCTCTATTAAAATGAGATAAAGTATGTCTACCTCAAGATGGTAGAGGATCAAGGATCAAGAACTTGGCTATGCAAAACTTAGCCCTGGGAGCTAAGTTGGTTTGGAGCATGGTATCTCAACCAAAAGCTTTGTGGAATGAGATTATATAACATAATTACTTAAGTGGGTTTGACCCAACAAATATTATTTATGTGAGGAACCCTCCCAAGGGTTCAAACCTCTAGAATTTAATTATCAAGTTTCATCCTATCATTAGAAACCATGCCTTTTAGATAATAAATAATGGATTTAAAGAATATTTTTGGGAAGATTCATGGGATAGACACAAGCCTATTAAATAAATTATAGGACTAGATGAGGCAAAATATATCTTATTTAACATTTAGGGAAGTAAGGTGGGGAATTTCTTTGAGCCTCATCCATGGGCTGACATGATCAAATGGAAGTGGAAAAGTTTTGAGGGATTTTAAATCTAGGTCAACCAAAAGGAGATTATGTCAAGTATCTTGGTAAAAAGGAAAGTATTCATTAATACCAAATAGGATTACATCCATTGGATTGATGTTAAATAAGGAACAACTTGGGATACAAGATGTCTGAATGTGAAAATGTCTCTTTTTACTAAGCTAAAGTGATGTGATGGAACAAAGTTGGCCTTCCTAAGGCAAGGTATTTTGCATGGATGGCTACCCAAAATAGGATTCTTAGTTATGATAGACTTTAGAAGATAGGGTTTAAAGGTAAATCTTAGTGTTGTCTATGATTTTTTGCTAAATAAGATGGCAATCATCTATTTTTGGAATGCCCTTACATGGTAAAGTATTAGAATTGGTTGTGTGTTAAACTGGGGCTGAGTTAAGACAACCTAGGATATCTCTTGGAGGAATTCTCATCCTAGCTTGAGAGCCCTTTACAGAATGCCTTTGCCAATATTTGGGTGGCATGCCCAGCCATTTGAATTAGGACTTTATGGAAAGAAAATAACCAAAGAATTTAAGAGAACAAAGTCTATCAGGTAAGTGAAATTGTTTTTAAGGATGAGGTTTATATGTTTAAAGTTGGGTCTACCCATGCCAAAAGGTATAGATGTTTTATTTTAGGCTGGGATATCCATATCATTACTAATTGGCCTCTTCTAAAATTTCATCCTATTAATGGGTCTAGGGTATCCAATATCAAATCTTGTAGGGTGAAAAATGTAGTTTGTATTCCTCCTCCATTGGGATTTTTCAAACTCAATTTTGATGGGGCATCTTAGGGTGACCTCAAAGCTTTAGAGGTTGGTTGTATTATCTAGGATTGTGTGGGTTCTATAATCTGAGTAGTTTCATTAAAATTAATTTATGGGAACAAAAATAAGGTGGAGGCTCAAGCATTATCACTAGGGATACATTTGGTGGTCCAATGTGATATCTCAAAGGTCATTATCGAAGGTGATTCCATGGTTTTGATCTAAACTCTAAGAAATAGACATGCATGTGCTTAGCACATTGAGAACATTTTCGGTCAGTCTTAGGAAATTCTAAATTCTTTTTATCAATAGGAGGCGATTCACTATTTTAATGAAGCAAATAGGGAAGCAATTTTTTTGGAAAATCAAGGCATTGGGTAGATGGATGATTTTGTTAGTGATAACAAATGGGGGTCTTGGTCCATGCCCCCCCCCCCCCCCCCATTTCTATGAAATTGATAAGACTTGGGGGCCTTTTTTTGAGTTATCTTGAATTACTTTTTGTTGAATCCTTCTTTTGATGGTGCTAATCATTATTAGCAATGAGACATTCATGAGGAGTGATTATTGAATGGATGGCTCATGTCAAAGCAAGGATTATTGAGGCGTTAATCACCTAGAAAGTCTATTCATGTGCCTAGCCTTTTATAAATTTTTTGTTGTTATGTATTTATTTACCAATAGGTTTGTACTCTTTAAAAAATAGATTTATTTATGCAGTTAGCTCTCAGTGAACCATTGGATAGTGTGGGATTAGAGATATAGGATATGTCCTTTAAAGGTTATGTTAGTGATGTTTGAATCATACATGTTTTTTGTGGTGTAAACTATCTAGGTCATAAAAGATATCAAGTCTTTAGTGGATCTATCTTTATTAAAACACCCCACATGATCAAGGTAAATTATGATATTGCATCACCTTTTCTTGGAAATCTCATGTTAGTCATATAAGATAGAGAATTGGTAAAATTGGTGGTGGAAGGTTTGATTATGATGCATTACCATGTGGGTTTGGCAAAAGTATTTTCTAGGTTCCCTTTTAAGAGTCAAATTGATCTTTTGTTCTCAGGTAGAGAGATGGTGGGCCTCATTCTACTCTCTATTTTTAGGTAATTGGAAGCTCACTTGGTTACGGACCTAGCCTTTATGTAATAGGTTTAGGGGGTCATTAGGGATTTGGTTCACTTGGGAAAATGAATTATTATGATGGATGTGGCATAAATTCATGCCCCTCTTTCATCACTCATAATGGTAACATACTTGTACTCCTCCACCTAAGTACATGATGTAACTCACCTTTTGGATAGAGTTTTTGGGGGTGGCAGAGTCTTAACACCTTCTTCTAGGATGGGGAATGTTGGGACTCCCAGATTGGTTCATAGATTTAAGTGATTAAAAGGGCTAGTGTGGGATCCATTTTGAATAATGTGGGAGGATAGGTTCTAGTGTGTACTTTGGTGTGCTTGGAGTAACACTGCAAGAGGAGGTGGCAGTGGATGTTGGGGTCAATGGGAAATCAAGTCATTTGGAGGATGAGATATGGGAAGTCTCTCTTGGGGTGGTTTAGCTCACTTTATTTTTCTCTTATTTTGTAATTGGTTCATGTAATTCATATAATTTGAAGGATTTGGTTAGTTTTTGCATGTTAGGTGTCTACATGGTTGTTGTTCTTTTTTGGCATCTTTAGAATTCAGTGTTTACTTTGGTCTTGTTTTCTAATTTACTGATTGTGGTAGTTTTTAAATTCTCATTCCCTCATGAATGTTTACCTGAGGCTTATAAGGTATATTTTTTGAACTATATTATGGGTGAGGGTCCCCTTTTAACCCTTGATTATCAATAAAAAAGGATAAAGTATAAAACACATTTTTTATTTTGGAGATCGCTCTAAGTGTGAAACTTTCTACAAACAAACCTAAAATTAAAATGTAGTAGTCAATGTCAATATGTGAAATAAAGAATCTAAAATATGATTAAGTTTTTTAAAATTAATAAAAATGTAGTAGACATGTATGTGGGTGAAGCCATGTTTCCTTGTAACTTGTTGGATTTGATGTTTCCATGTTAAAGCATTGGAGAATAATTCCTCATGCTAAACCATTAGAGAATTAAGGATGATATAAATCTATTTTTTGTGTAACTATGCAAGCCCTTAGGTTGGGAAGACAAATTACCCAACCCTCATGAATAGGAAGTAGTGTTAAGACAATATAATGTCATTGAACCTCAACTATACTAACTCAAATAACTAATCTATCTCTAATCTTGAACCTCAATATGGTAAGTTAGGAACCACATAATGGGTAATGCCATGATCATTGACCATCATTGAATCTCAACATACATTACAAAAAAATCATGAATCAACTACTCGAGATAGACTTATAGATTCAAGTTTTGTCACTATCATATCTCATTAAATTATGCTTTTTTCAAATAACAATTATAATAGTGCCCAATGAAAGTAAACACACTTTAACATAGATCATTTCTCACTAAATATATACCAATTGTAAATTGTCATAGTGTATATGTGCATGAACAAGCATAATTTTGCCACTATATTTGTGTCGACTGATATAAAATGTTATGAATCTATATGTTAAATATGAGAACATGTATCTCAAATGTATCTATGTGAAAACATGTAATTATTTTTCCTATAAATTATGTGCATATGCATAGCATATACGCTAAATTATATACAAATATTTATTATGTAACTTATGTATATGTAAAGTGAGTGAATATGCATGGCATATTCTATCAAAATATGTATCAATGTGTAAATATATATCACATATATAAACCAATTTCATGTCTGGACCATTATAAATCTCTTAAATCTATATTATTTACCCAAAAATCTTTTTTTTTCATGGAGGCTTGTGTTTTTATGACAAGTCTTCTAATATGCCCCCCTTTGAGGTGAGGGATGTAACATGTAAGTCACTCATCTCAAAAGAAGATTTAATTGTATCATGTCATAAATTTATATGTACTTATGTATAACTTGTTTATGTCGGTTTTATGCATGCCACATCCATTGGGTTTTCACCCTCTCATTTTAGCATCAGTGGTTTCCCACTCTAAGACATGAGTTGTAGGTTGTGACTCTCCTATTTAGTCATGGTGGAGTAATGATTTAATCAAGGTAGATTTATGTCACTGAAGTATTTATAAAAGGTCACTCTAATCTATAGTTGATTTATTAATTCTAAGCCTATGATGGATTTATTCACACATGGACTATACTAAGGTGATTTGGATCTTAAAAATAAAATAAAAAATAAAGGTAAGGTAAAAAATAACATTATCCTATGAAAGTGAAAATGAAATCCTCTTAATAAATCTAATTCAATGAGATCAAGCATGTAGTTATACCAATGGCTACCATATTATACCTATCACTTAGATAAAAATAGACAAATCAAAGAGTCAAAGGAAATTATTTGAAATTAATTCTTATACCACAAAACCAAACATATGATGATTGATATTAAATTATATCATGCATATCTATCACATAATCAAAAAATAAATCAAGATATTTTTACATAAAATAGTTAGCATAGATGCTAACTCAACCTAAATTTTGAAAACTAAACACATACATAAATATCATAAATCAAATTATCTTAATTATAATTCACTCATACATGAATAATACTTGAGAAATAGAATACAAACATAAGCTCGTGTTGATATTGACAAAACCTTCTTCCCTTGAGAGGTGAATTCCATAGTATAAATAAGGTTTGATGGTACTTCCATGTCAATAATAAATTACATGCAATGGAAAATAAGTCATGTGGATAAAATTAGACTTCCAATTCAACTTATAATTGGACATATCTATCAAAAAAAATATAGATAAATAAAACCACAGGTGGCTTTGTGATTGAATGGAGGAGGGAGTTGCCAAAGTTTTTGGACATGTAGTTGCGATTGGACCTATAGGTTGGCTACTTAAAAATAATGTCACGTCTATAATATTCTTGTCTACCATGGATAGGTCCATAATTGGTGATCTAAATATCACTTTAACCTTTCTTAACAATATGCCATGATTCAAGAGAGGGTAATGTAATACCTCTTTTATACAACTATTCTTTCATTATTTTATTTTGTATATGTGCCTATCTCAATCACTTCACTACTACTCCCTTGGTTTTAATTTGATATATTTTCTTCAAAACTTGCCATAAATGGCTCTAATTGGGCACTAAATTTAGTGTGAGGAACTAGTTTTCAATTTGGAATTAAAATTGTACAAATTTTTGCTTCCATAAATAATCCAAAAATTATATCAACAACCTTGTCAATAATCCACATCACTTTATGCATATCATTATCCTACTCTTGTAAATATGACCTTGTTCCTGCGATCCAAGTTTGAACTAAATTTATTTATGTTATGGGAATCACCCCTATATGAGGACACTAACCTTGTTTAACAACTTTGATAAGAGTGGCCAATTTGTTCTCCAATGGTACAAAATTATCTTCATAATTTTTGAGATTATTACTCAAAGTAATGTTCTTGCCTTTGTCTTCAAAAACCTCAAACAATAGACTATATAATGATTCTAATGCATTTTTAACATTAAAAATGACATTGTTAGGGGCTATATAATTTTTTGTGTGTTTGTAGTCTCTAAAGTTTTTGCTTTAGTCTCTAGACTACCTTCATACCCATATCCCCATTGGCTATGATAACTAACTTCTCAATATTCATCTCTCTCACCTAATTTTATTTTCCTCTTTTTAGTCAAGGTGAAGAGTTATTCCTTAGTCTCAAAGATAATTTTTTGAGAGGCCTATTTTAATTTTATCCTTGTAACTCTCTTCATGAACCCTATAGCTTTCTCAAAATTTATTATGCCTTTTAGGATATCCAAAATCAATAGGTCTTGTATCTATAAATTTTCAATCTACATTTTTTATATCCAATCTTTGACTCTTATAGGCAAGGCAAGGAAATAAATAATATGAGGAGGTGGTGTTTGTATGAATTTTATGACTTGTGTAGGAGTGGAAGGATCAGCCAAGATAAAGGTTATGCTTGAGGGTGATGAAGTAGATTTTTGGATAGGAGAAGGCGTAGTTGATGTGAATAAAGAGGCTGGTATGGTGAAGAGAGGTGGAATAGATATGGTTGATGAAGTTGGTCCAATAGGATAGGTGACACAAACTCCTTGAAATAATGTTTTATTTCTATTTATAGTAGTGTCTTTTTATATATATTTTAAGAATGTTAATAAAAGTCTATACATATAAGGATGAAAACCCAATAAAATTAGATAAGAAGGCCATCAATGAAAGTATGTAAACTAGTACCAGTCATAATAATTTTATCACAATATAAAAAAACCATAGAATAGTGGCACCAATAGACAAGAAACAATGGAAACAAAAAAAGAACCATCCTCAACAAGGACCACTAAAATAAATTTAACTAGGGTTCTATTCATTATCACACTGAATTTACTCATCCCCAAACACATCAATAAGTCCTAGATATCTATTCAAATAGATAGTTACCTATTATGTATGATCCACGAGTAGGGGAAAGTGTTCATTTTTTCCAAGTACTTCCTTCATGTTTGAGTCTTTTAAATACATCATTTTTTAGGTTCCCTTTCTCAATCACTTGTTTAATTTTAAGAGCAATATCACTAATAAAATCATCAATTATCTTGGCATAACCCTTATTTGGTTCACTTCTATCAATAGGATCAGTATTATCACTATAAAAAATAGTAGGCCCCAACACAACATCATTACCATAAAAAAACACATAAAATGGAGACTCCACTCCACCAACATAACCCCACCAAAATTAGGATCCTCCTCATAATTTTACTCCCATTGGGTATAGAGGACCTCTTTATTAGCATCTAGCCAAGCTTCAATACCATTTTTATCTAATTCGGATGAACTGACCCAAATTGCTACAAGATCCTCAGCCTGTTCAAATTACACAGTCTTCATGATATCCCATTCACATTTAGATACCTATACTTTAGTATTAGTGTTATGGATGATTCTCTAGTCAGGAGGATGAGTCATTTTTAGGTAACCTCCAGTGTTAAGCAAGTAGTTGGAAGATATTTTAAGCATCTCAATCCTAATTTTTTTTTATATCTTAGCTTAATGAATCTTAAGCTACAAGTAAATCTATATATAAACAATTCTAGCAGTAACTTCAACATTGAAGTTAGTACACACCATATTTTTACATTAAAAACATCCAAATCCATTTAATTCCAAATATACCATAATATTTTAGTAGAAAACACCATCCATAATTTATGAAAAAACTTATGGACCTTCTTTTTAGAACATAAATATCCAAAAGCAATATTGATCCATAGAATCTCATAACCATATAGACAAATCTAGATTTTAAGATAATTGTTCCAAATTTTGGCTACAAAAGGATAATTAAATAAAAGGTGTTCAATAGTCTCTAACTCACCACAAAGTATACAATGGGGATGGCCAAATATAGACTTAAAAATTATAGGCCCAATAACAAGCTTGTTATACAAAAACAACTACCTAAAACATGAATTTTTAGGTTCAAGGCAAGAGGCTCAAATTACTTGAAATATAAATATCTAGCTTTATAGGGGATCAAAAACATGCCACAAAAAATTAGGGATAAGGTAATGGCTTTTAGAGAAAGTGATTTTATCATATAACATATTGGTGGTGAATTCATTAAGAGGCAGACTATGAATACATTTAATGTTATCCTAGATATCACACTCCTCAAAAAATGTCACACCTTTGGCCGATTGAATAGCCTTAGTTATTAGGGTAAAAATCCTTATTTGTGATGAAGGAACTTGAAATCTAGCTTCAATTTCATCCCAAGAAGCCCATCCACTAAAGGATAAAAATTCCCTAAGGTTATTTACACCCTTGGAGAACCAAAAAATGGTTGAGTATGCTCTACTTAAAGCTAAAGGCCTATTTTTAATAGTAAGGTTACACTATAAATACCTATACCCCTGACACTTTGAACCCAATCCACTGAACACCATAGGAATAATTACTAAATTCTTCATCATTTCCCAATCCTTCCAAATAGAGTAGAATATAGGTGAACCCACAACTTGAACTAAAAATTAATCCACTAGCAGGTCAGAGGTATGAAAACCTTTACACTTTATCTTACCTTTAGGGAAGCCCCTAAAAATATTATTTCTATCAAAATATTCCAAGGTTCATCACCTTTCAAATCCCTAATGATCCATTTGATGAGAAGGGTAATATTTTGGATCCTAATATCCTTTAAACCTAGTCCCCCAATTTTTTTGGGAGTAAAAAAACTAGTCCATGCCATTGCATACCTTTTTATATTACCCTTTACATTAGACCAAAGAAATACTCTAATGATTCTATGTAGGATATAATCTAGGAATTATTTAAAATTCAATAGGAGGCATAATAAATGCTATATGAGGAAATCACTTTTTGTCAAACTTGACTTTTTCTAGGGAGTGAAAGTAGATGTCCCTACCACTTAAACATTTTATTATTAATTTTGACATATAACCAATCCCACATCTTCTTGAAGGAGGGTTAAAAGTAAAATGAACACCCAAGTATCTAACTAACTGATTAAGACCCTTCAATACCCACCCAAACTCATCTAAATAATATAGCAAATTCTCCTCACATCCCATCATCAAATATTTATTTAAATTCAATCTAGAACAAGAGGTAGAGAAATAAATATCCAACCTATTAATAATTTATTCTAAATATTAGTAAATAGAGTAGTATCACCATAAAAAAGGATGTCAATCATTTCAAAATCATCAGGTAATGATATACCTTTGACCAGTGGACCAACAATTGTAATTCTCAATAAATAGTGTAGGACTTTAGCCATAATAACAAACAAGGAGGTGGAAAGGGGGCATCCTTGTCTAATTTACCTCTAAATATCAATAGAATTACTAATTTATCCATTAATTTAAATGATGAAAAAATCATACTTGAACAATATATTCACCATTCTACAAAACTTATCTTGAAATCTAGAGGCTTTCAACATTAAATCAATAAATTTCCACACAATTCTACCACAAACTTTTTCAAGTTTAAGTAAGATCATTCCAATGTCTTGACTAGAGTCTCAATCCTAATGCATGCCTTCTTAGCTATAAATGATGTTATCCAAGATAGATCCACCTTCAACAAACTTGGTCTAAGTTTTTGAAACAATAGTAGATAGAAGGGATGAAATCCTCTTGGTCAGAAGTTTAGCCAAGACTTTATAAGATACATTCAAAAGATTGATTGGCCTCCAATTCTTAACTTGGGTTTTCTCACCATCCTTAGGGGTGAGTTTGAAAACACTTGTGTTAATTTTAGGACCCAAAGACCTAGCCTCAATGGCTTCCCTATAAACCCATAGGCATTTGAGTATGATCCAGTCCTTGTTAGACTTATAAAACTCAGTAGGAAAACCATCAACTCTTGGGGATTTATCATCTTTTAGAGAATAAATTGTTTCCCTTGTCTCATCCAAAGAAATTTCACCATTGAGGAAATTATTTTACTCACTAGAAACTAGGAATAAATATAAAAAATAATTCTCTATTAAGCTCAATTTAAGGATTCGAGCCATCCGATGAGAAAAGATTGGAGTATAAAGAGAAAAAGGCTTTTTTAATTTCAATTAGAACTAGACACAAAAAGAAAACAATCAATCATGAGGATATTTATTCTACACTAATTCATTTTCAATTATTTAATAAATAACTTAATCCTTTATCCCCCAGCTTGAGCCAATTTAATCTAGAACAAACTTGAATAACCTCTAAAAACATACATTTGGTGTTGTCTAATCTCATGATTTAGCATGGATAGCTCATCAAGAAGGAGATCATTATCAAAATAATTTTGCATGGCATATTTAGAGAGGATCATGTTTTCCTATGTGATAAAAGCATTTTTTTGTCTCATCTTTGCTTTAGGTTGGCCATAAGTTTGTGTAATTTTTTTGCACAAATCCATAATTATATTCCACTTTTCAAAATTGGTGGAAGATTCCACTATAAACATACCAATATTCCAAGAAGATCATATCTCCCTTTACATTCAAGATTCCAAGTGGGAAACATTGATTTTATATAGGCCTTTCCATTCAAAATCACCAACTTCTAGATTAGTGTTTAGGAAAATAGTTATCTCAATGGGGTGATGATCTAAGATGGTGAAAAGGAGCACCCCTAAAGAGTTACTAAAATGCTCCTGATGAGTTCTAAAGACGTTCTTATTAAATTAAAATCTATCAAGCCTAGATTATACCCTCCTAAGATTGACTTGGTTATTACACCAAGTAAATTAAATGATTTTACAATATCTTTTACCTTGGTTAAGAGGATAAAGATCTTACGAATTCATTTGAGATTTAACCAAAAGAATATTTCATTACCTTTCCTTACATGTGGCTCACCACCCTGTTTATCTTCTTTCTCCTCAACCTTGTTAAAATCCCCCCCACACAATCTAAGGGATGTCTTTCAAGTTAGAAGTAAACCAATTCCATAAATCAGCCCTTTCCCCATAATCATTTAGAGCATATACATTGTAAATACCAAAAGTTTGATTATATCTTTAGATGATAATACAAATAGCTCTGTGACACATGTATGATCCATACTCATCCATAGACCCTCCCCATGTTGGATTAACCATAATTGAGGATCTAACTTTCCTTTTGAAATAACACATAAAAAATAGGGAAGCATTTGACTAAATAAAATTGAGAACTAATTCAAACTTATACCCAACTACCTTAACTTCCTAAAGAATTAAAAATTTAATATCTCTATTGAATTTCTAAACTATCTAATAATAGGTTTATGATCAGGGGATTCTAGGCCCCTCACATTCTAGTTGACAATCTTCATATCAAAGGGAGAGGGGGGTCTACCTTTGTAGACTAAAGGCCTTAGATCCTCCTTTATTTTGATACAACATTGCAAAGCATTGAAGGACCTTATTTTATTTGGATTTATTTTTAGTATCATTGACACCCCCTTGAAAACCCTTGGGCTGTTAGACATCCTCCCCACAGGGTAAACCCAAGAAAGGGTCCAGATTGGTTTTAGTTTCATCCTTTTAACACTACTTTTGGGATGTAAACTAAGAATGGAGTTAGATTACATTGGTTTCAATGGATCATATTTCTCCACAAGGTCATAAAATTTAATAGTAGAACTACGGGTTGGATAAACCACCATTGGGACCATCTCATCACTTAAACCTACTAGTTCTAGATGCAAAAGACCAGGGGTATGGTAATTGGAGGGTTGGACATGATACCAATGTATTCATCTGAGAGTCTACATTTGGAGGATGGAGACTCTTCTCTTCAATTATATCCTTGATCATCTTTGCCCATCAAAGAGTTAGGGATAAAATTATTTGTAATTGGAGGGTTGGACATGATACCAATGTATTCATCTGAGAGTCTACATTTGGAGGATGGAGACTCTTCTCTTCAATTATATCCTTGATCATCTTTGGCCATCAAAGAGTTAGGGATAAAATTATTTGTAATTGGAGGGTTGGACATGATACCAATGTATTCATCTGAGAGTCTACATTTGGAGGATGGAGACTCTTCTCTTCAATTATATCCTTGATCATCTTTGGCCATCAAAGAGTTAGGGATAAAATTATCTTTCTCTAGAGGTGGGGGAGCCACTTCTTTACTCTCAATAAATGACACAAAGAAAACATCAACTTTCCCCACTCCCAAAAAGGGAGATTCATCTAGAGGGAAAAGCATCTTGATATCAGCCTTAAACATAATAGATTCATTTTCTCTCTCTTTCTCACTAGAAGGTGTTAGACCTTTATTTGGTTCCATGTTAAAGTAGGGATTATCTCTTATAACAACATCTTCCTCAGTGTCAGAGGCAAACTTATCAAATACATCATTATCAAGAGGTAGATTCTTACTCTACACATTTTTCCTCACCATTCCAAGTTTAACTAGTAGGGGGATTTTTTTTTAAGGTGACCATAATTTTTACAAAAAAAACATGCACTAAGACCTATTAGACCTTTGATGGAACATGAGTAAGACTCTCCTTTGATATTAAAAATAAGGGTTTTAGGGAAGGCATTTAATGGATCCAAGGAAATAAGGATCTTGACATGCATATGCACTAGAGATATTTTCATATATTCAATCCTTAAAACCTTTCCTAAGGGTTTATAGGCTTGAGGTAGAAAGTTACAAAGTTGTATAGGAACATATTCCACATCAACCCATCTTGGTATAGATTTAAAAGAAATATCATTACAATAAAACATAGGGTTCTAAAGTACCACCTTGAAAATTGAATGCCCTACATTCTAGTGGGGTTTACTGATAACCCACCTTTACATATTAGAATTTTTGAACATAATCATGAACACTCCCTTTTGAAATATTATACAAAAATAAATATACATACCCATTTTTTTCCTATACAGAATTAATTCAATTATCAAAGGAAGTTATTGAGGGTAAGGAGTATTTGTTGGTTGTTTATTACTTTAATCACATTTTCAAGTATTGAAGTGTATCCCCAATAGGATTATGCATTGGCATTTCATGGAAGACTAAGGTATTATGTGCTCACCCGAGCACATAGCAAGAAACTAGTTCCCATGGGTTATGTTGTGTAGTAATACACTAGTCATATACTTGAGTTCAAACCTATATCTAATTAGAAGTTACAAAAAAAAAAAAAAATACTATTATGGACCTTGTTTCATTAAAAATAACAACCATAATCACAAGGATAAATGCCATGGATTTTAAAATATTGTTTATGTAAACTTGTATAGTTCTTAGTTGTATAAATCTCATAATGAGTTAAAAGCCACAAATTACTCAATACAAACCCATTGTCATATGCTTAACTATCAATTATATAAAACACTAACACTATAACTAATTGTAATATCCATAATTATATATTATAAGAGTCATTATATGATATCTAGTATCAGTCACCTTACATGATTCCAAACAGGGGTATTTATACTTGTTTTTTCTCGACCAAGTGGTTACATAATAAATGAAAACATGAGTGATTGGCCAATGAACTCTTAGTAGACTGAGAGTCATGGAAGTCTATCAATTATTTTCTCCTAAGGACCTAGGCCTTTACACCCCCTATATTCTTATTCAATGCTAAATCCTTACTGCCAAATGTCCTCCTCCTCATGGGTTGATGTGAAACTCATGATGGTTAAGTCTAAATGGTCCTTAAGAATCATTCCTCAATCATCTCCCACTTCTCATTAATTTCCAAAGTATTTAACTATTTTTTGAGTCATGTGCTCTTGGTTTAATCATATTTATGTTCCATCTTTGACTGGGTCTTCTAGCACTGATAACTTTCATGCCTTTGTCCTTACATGCTTCACTAGTTCCATGCCACAGTCTTCTTGAATTTTACTTCTCTCGCAGTATGTCTGTTACATGCCAAAAATCCAAAACACTTAGTCAAAATTTTGGGTCCAACATCACCCCATACTGCACTCTTAGTCCATCCCAGACTAAGTCTTGGTTTTGGCCTCAACCAAAAACTCAAGCCGAGTTTATTCAATCTGTTTCCTTGCCATATACTAAATTGAAGAGTGTGTTCTTGTTTAGGCATTTATAAGTTGTTCAATAATACAAAATTAATGTAGACACTCTTTCATCCTAGTTATTGTGGCAAATATTAAAAATATTCTTAAGTGTTGTGCTTAAAATTTTATTGAATGCCTCGATAGTACCATTGAACTGGGGATGATACAATGTTATTTTGTGATGGGAAATAATGAAATAAACAAGTAGGATATAGATAGTTTCATTAAGGAAATGTGTATCATGATCACTATTAAAACTTAGTGGGCATCCAAAATGGGTTATGATATGTTCCCATATGAAACATGTAGCATTAATAGTAGTACAATCCCTTATTAGTGCAGCCTTAGACTAATGCATAAGATAATCACTTATTGTAATGATATAACTAGAACATGTACATCATCCATCTAGATTGGTGGGTCTAAAAAAATAAATGGCCTAGTTTTCAAATGGTTCTTGAGATATAATTGGATGTAATAGCATGGTATTCTGATGATTTGGTTTTATGATGTGTTGACAAATATCAAACTTCCTAGCATGCATCTTGGTTTCTTAAAAAAGGGTAGGCTACCATAATTTAGCCAACAATACCTTACGTTTAATAGCCTCTCCATCATAGTGTCTTCCTATAAGGCCTTCATAAACTTATTGGAGTACTTCAGAGTGTTCATGTTTCATGACACAACATCAAAGAACTTCATCTCATACAAGTTTGTAAAGGTCCCCTCTAATGAGTTAAAAAGATGTGGTGTAGACTGTGATTTGTCTCTTATCATGTGGAGTTAAACAATCAAGCATTGAACTAGTATTTAAGAAAGCTGCAATATCTTCCAACTCCTCAAGAACATGAAAAACATGAAATAGTTGAACATCAGGTAGGTCATCTTCAATAGCATGTGGTGGTTCTATAGAATCAATTTAATAAATGTGGTCAAGATAAAAATTAGTTTCTCCAGGTTTGACCATGACAAAGAATTTAAATTATTTAAATAAGATGATCTAATGGTAGATGTGGCCATGCAACATAGTTTAATTTACCATATATTTTAAATATTCATGGTTTATATAGAATACAAAAAAGTGGCCAATAAGTATTGTAAATTTTTTTGTAGAGCATAAACCATTGACAGTGCTTTGCATTATGTGGTGGTGTAATTCCTCTCAACTAGAGTAGGTTTTCTATTTGAAAAATAGATAGGGTGATCAAGGTGACCTTATCCTAGTTATGTAGGGGCTGCACCAATTTCCATTCTAGAAGCATCAACATGGACATGGTTTTGTCTAATCAAGGAACTACAAAATTGGAGCAGTGACTAGTTTGTCTTTTAAGGCCTCAAAGGATTCTTAGCAAGATCAGGTCCAAATGAAGTGTTTGTTATGTTTTAAGAGTTCCTCCAAAGGAATGATAATGTTTGCATATCTTAGGATGTATGTTTTATAATACCTGATTTGTCCTAGAAAATCATGAACTCCACATTGAAACTTTGGTGCTGGGAGGTAAAGAATGATAACTACCTTAACTAGGTCTACCAAAAGTCCATACTTGTAGATAATATGGCCTAGAAGAACACCAAAAGGTGTAGTAAAAAGACACTTATTTAGATTTAGTGATATTTATAGTACTAAAAAATGTTCAAGCATGAGCCATAGATTAGAACAAAGGTCCTTTACCAAACCATAGACTATCTAGTCATCCAAGTAAACCTAAAGGAATTTATGGATGAAGTATTTAAAGGCCTCAACAACTATACAGTAAAATACAATAGATATGTTCTTCAACCCAAAAGGCATGATGATATATGTGAATGATCCCCATTTGATGGAAAACATCATCTTAAGTCAATCTTCCTCGATAATCTAGACCTGATGACACCCAAAGAATCCATCTGTGAAAGTATAAATTTCACACCCAGTGATGCCTTCAAGGATTTATTCTATGAATGGTGTTGGGAATAGATTAGTAATGCAAGATGCATTAAGTATATAGTAATCAATGCAAATCCTAATATGCCCATACTTTTTTATACTTATGATTATGGGAATGACCCACTTGAATTAATAAATTGGGTTGATCACTCTAGCGTGTAGCATACTATAAATTTATTCCTTCACACATGCCCTTAAATTTGGATTCATCTTATATGGTTATTTCCTGATTGGTCGAACATCATCAACTAGTTTGATATGCATCTTGCCTAGAGATGGATGAATACCTTTCATCTCACTATAACTTATTAGAAAGACATCCTGGTATTCTTTTAATAATTCAAATATTTTTTAAACCTTTGTGTCAGTCCATTAATTTCCTATGGTAGCTATTTTTGGTTATTCTTCTATACCAATATTGTGCTAGATGGCTTGAATGGATTCTAAATAAGGGTGGTCTACATCAGCACCAATATCATGAATAGTTCATGCGCCATAGTTTAATGGAAATCCAAAAGATTTTTCAATGGGTAAAGTGGGTTAGACCCTTTACCTTCCTCTACTTGAAATACTAGTTTTTGCTACCCTGGGTGTATCTCTTCACATCATTCCTGATCAAATATTGGGTCTGGTGTGGGAATGGTTTGTGTAGATGGATCACTAAAGAGAACTAGACCTTCTTTTGGGACATCATGGATATATCTCAAGTTATTTTCAATGGGGCTAGGGTCATCAACAACTGATTCATGCATGGCCTAGAGAGTGAGGTATAAAGCCACTTGGATATGAATAAGATAACACTGAGTTCATGTTATCTTTCAAAAGATGCCAAAAATGGGTACCCATATGCCATTATTCATGGACATACCATGCTCTAGTTGAGGTTCATAAGGTTCCATAAAAAACATGTACCCATGGGTACTCTAGAAAGAAATTTTCTTCATCCCTCCACATGGATTCACAATATTATTTATGTGGTTATAGTACTTGTAATCCATTATAGCTGATTGTACCCCTAACTTGGTTATCATGATTAAATCAATGATGAAAATTAGAGCATACTTGATCCCAATGGAGAAGTTTCTCATGATGGGTGAACCACCACCTTATAGATATGCCATCAAAAAGGTAAACCAATGATCATATACGATCATTATCATAGTTATAGAAGTCTTCAAGGTGCTAGATGAAATTGTGTACTTCTATTTGTTCATGAAACTAAGGAGCTTCATCAAGTATTTCTAATAGTTCATCCATAACTGGTCCTCTAATGACTTATCTGGTAATAAGGTGAATAAATATGTGATAATTATGATACTATCATGAAATGTTCTCACAACTACAAATGGCATCATACTCTCTTCTAGTTAGGTCATAGTCACCATGGGTCCAAAAATTACAAGAATTACTTATAATATGAGAACAGGGTTGAGTGTCCATCCATCGGAGGATGCCATCAGGAATAGGACCATGTTACTCACCATATTTGGTTATGATGTTATATATATGGTTAATATCTTCTTCCACATTAATAGGTTCTATGTATGGGGGCCCATGTGTTGGATCTAATGGAATAATAATGTGTTGATCAGTATTCTCAAAGCTTATGTAGCAATTTTTGAAACTTAATTTTGCATTATTTGCATATCACCAAAGTCACCCTAATAGAGATGGAAAATTATCTACCTCAGATAACTCAAGAACTTCAAAATCAGATTTTAAAGGTACTCTAAGTATATCAACTATTTCATTTTTAAGGACACCAATTGGTAAAGCACAAGTTTTATTAGCCATAAAAAACACATGTGCTGATGTTTGTAATTTTAGACTAGCCATTTTACACCATGCATCCTTGGTGAAGATGCTAACCTCAATGCTAGTGTCAACCAAGATATCTTGAATCACCCAATCATCGATGGTAATATTCACTAGTATTTCTTTTTCTTTTTGAGGGATAAGAGGAAAAGGGGTATCTTGTCACTAAGCATGATTCAATCAATGATACTCACTTTGATGAATCAATTGATTTTGAGCATCAATTGGTGTTTCTACCTAATTTTGAATCCAGTTAATTAGTTGTGGGACAATGTATTCATCAAACAAATGTTTACAATTTTTTTGAAAATTATCTTGTGCCATGTTTTAAGGTTCAATGGCCTTGTGTCTATCAACACATTACACTACTTATTAGTCTTTAATAAATTGTTTTTCTCCTTTTAGTTCTCTTACTAATGTCATAGTATCCTAGAGTGCATCCTTCTATTATTAGGCATCAGGATACTTCCTTACATGAGGCTCTTCTCACCATAAATTCTCAATAAGTGTAGATGTAGATTGAGATTGTCTACTTCTATGTGATTGATATTCACTTGTTGATCTATTGGAGTGTTAGATCATGGCCGCTAGTGAGTTTTTTTAATGTGTATCATCCCTAGACCTTTTTCATTTCTCTCCTTATTGATGGCATGTATAGGTCAGGACATTCTTCCAATAGATGTTACTTTTTTTTTTTAAAAGCACACATTGGATAAACTAGATAATCCCATTAATAATGATCTAGTGATTCATAATTATAACACATTCTTGGTGGGAAACAACCACCTCCTCATCCTTGTCCCTAGCCTCATCCATGATAGCCATTATTATCTTGATTGTTGGAAATAAAGGTTTGGCAGGTACCATATGAGTGTGCCTTATGTATATCACTAATTAGTTGACAATGATTTGTGTCATGGGTATAGGCATTGCATATTTTTCAATATTTAGACACCTTAGGATGTGTATCCCATTGTAAGAGAGGATAGGAGCATACCTTGTGCTCTTCATGAAAAAATTCACATGACTACTTTAGTACAGTGTGGATGTTTTTACATGGGAAGTTGATTTAGTTATGACCTTCAAACTTACAATCAGTACACCAAAGACCATTAAGAGTGTTTTACAAATTTTTTACAATTAAATTTTGTAGTTTCAATACCATTGAATCTATTTAGGATTTCATGAAAGGACTAATTCTCATGTCAATACTACCAACAACTTCAGCATAGAAAGTGGCTTTTAGGACTTCACACAGGTTAGTAAAGGTATTTTGAGATAGTATTCATCTAAAGGGAAGACACAAACCTCCCAAAAACCATTAGGCATGCTGATAAGCATTAATTTCAAATGAAAGCTTTGACAAAAGTGTCTTGAACAGTGCATCATATTCCCATGCACTTTCAGTGAGCTCCTCCTTTATATCTTTTAGCATGGCAATACTTTTTTATTCAAGAATGTCAAATTCTTGAAGGAATGCTATTTTTATTTGATCATAGTCAATCATCACTTGTTGAGGGTCAAAATTCCTATACCAATTATGCGCTCTCTTTAGAAGTGTAGTCACAAATTATGTGGCCTTTCTCTTAGAGGAAGTTATGCCTCATGCCCTCTAAATGAGTTCACACTTATGGACATGCTCTATAACATTCTCCATGCCCAAATATTCAGGTAGGTAAACCATAATTTCATAATATACTATTGGAAATTGAGGTGCTTGCACTAGTGGCTATTGAGAACCCCCAGATCTTATTCCTTGAGTGGGAATTCCACCACTTCCTCCCATACCACCTCCTAGTCCACCTCCAATTCCACCAATATTAATACGCATGACATGGGGTATGGTATCTATTTGATTAATAATATTTGGGACTATAATATATCCACTATGAATACTAGGTCTATTAGGCATCCCAAATTAGACCATGAAGTTCCCTTGAAGAGGAAAGGAAAGTGTTAAATTAGTATGAGTTAAAACTGGCTCATCTACACTTTACCTTATAGGTTCAATTTCTGATTTTACATTATTTATATCCTAATTATGTAAAATTAATTTATTTGATGCAAAAACATGAGTGCACACTATGGTTGGGGAACTTGATTATTTCAAACTTGGTTCTTCAGTCTCTTCTATTTATCTAGTTTCTCTTTTATACAATAAAATTGGCATGAGGTGTGGTTCAAAAGTGATGGAGTCATCCTTATGTGTTCTTTCTTCCTTGTGAATCCTAAAAAAAATTCTTTAGTTCTATCATTCCCTTCCTACATAGCTTCCTCCTATGATCCTTTGTTGAGCTTCATCATTTTTTTTGCTTTCATAATGCCCACTGACTGGCTACTAGTTTGAACCTAAAATTCTCACCAACACATCTATATTCCCCTTCCAATTTTATGGATCATGAAAGGATGGATTTATCCCTTAATTGGAAAAGTTTCAAGTCCACAATCAATGAAAAACTTCTTGACTTTTAGTGGGAAATGTCTAATATATTGACCACATAGTTATCTGATAAATTAGAAGTTAACTTCTTTAGGATAAGAGTAAGTAGTTACAACATACTCCAAAATGTATCTATTCAACATTACTCTCCACTAGATATTAATATCTCATGTTCATGGTGTTCCTTGTCATGACAAATCCCTTTGATGTTCTAACATCCATGCTTGTCTTCTTCTAAAATTTCTTGATCACCCTTGAACATAAGAATAGAGCCAAGCATGCAAATGAATAGGGAATTTGATAAAGAAGGCTTAATATAATGTTCTATAGATATGTTTTTCCACCCATACACATGCAAAAATTCTTGGTTCAAAATAAGGAATCACAAAATTATCCTCAACCTCAGTAATCCATTGTTAAATACTTTCAAGGGTTATATGTTCAAGAATATTCCATTACTATATAGTAAGCACTATAGGTCTTGACAATGAAACCAAAATGTATAGTTTTTATTCTTTTAATCATGTTTTCAAGTGATAAAGTGTATTTCCAAGATTCTTACACGTTGGCCTTTCACACAAGACTAAGTTTTTGTACACTCACCTGAAGCACATAGCAAGAAACTGATTCCCATGGGTTATGTTGTATAGTAACACACTAGTCATATACTTGAGTTAGAACCTATATCTAATTATAAGTTACATAGAAAAATAATTACACTACTATGGACCTTGTCTCATTAAACATAACAACCACAATCATAAGGATAAATGCCATAGAGTTCAAAATATTGTTTACGTAAACTTGTATATTGCCTAGTTATATAATTTTCATAATGAGTTATAATCCATAAATTACTCAATGAAAAACCATTGTTAGATGATTAAATATTAATTATCTAAAACAATAACACTATAACTAATTATAATATTCATAATTCTATATTATAAGAGTCATTATATGATATCCAGTATTAGTCACCTTACATGATTCCACATAAGGGTATTTATACTTATTTTTCCCTGATCAAGTAGTTACATAATAAATGAAAACATGAGTGATTATCCAAAAAATATTAATAGACTTAGATTCATTAAATTATATCAATTTTTTCTCCTAAGGACCTAGTCCTTTCCACCCCCTATATTCTTGTTCGATGCTAGATCCTTAATGTCGAATGTCCTTCTCCTCGTAGGCCAATGAGAAACTCATGATGGTTAAGTCTAGATTGTCTTTGAGAATAGATCCTCAACTGTCTCCCACTTCCCATGCACTCCCCAAGTATTTCATTACTATTTCAATTCTTATGCTCTTAGGATCCTCATAGTTTTGTTTTGTCTTTGACTAGGTCTTGTTTCATTGATAATTTACATGCATTTGTCCTTACACGCCTCACTAGTTATATGCCACACTCTTCCTACACAATGATCCTCTCACACCATGTCAGTTTAATGCCAAAATTCCAAACCAATTAGTCAGAATTTGGGGTCCAACAATATTTATTCAAACATTAAAAAAAATCCAATATTCATCAAATGGGACCCTTCCAACTATAAATTTCTCTCCATAGATTTATTAGGAAATAAAGATAAGAACCAAGGGGATTACCATATTTTACTAAGATGTGCTTATTAGTTCCATCATTATCCATTTTTTAGTCATTGATGACAAATTATGCACCCTTTGAATGCTTCGTGACATCCTCCTAACAAATGATTTCTGAAAAGAGTGTATTTCTAAGTTTTTCTTTCTTTTCTTCCCCACCAACTAATTTTTCAATAGAGATTTAACCAAGGTAATTTTAAATATATCTAGACACCCTATATGATAAATTACCACCACCATAATTCAATATCCCCACATGTGCATAGGTATCACTTCTAGCCCTTTCCATAAAAACCCACCTAATAAATGCATACAATCCCCACTATCTCCAAAATTGCTTGTGATACACACTTTGAGGGAAAGTAAGCCAGAACAAGGAAAAAAAAATATAAAAATGGATAAAAAATAAAATAACACCCTAATATCACAAAATAAGGAACATAAAAACTAATAACCAACAACACCCAAGCATCACACATCAAACCAAGGCAAGAACCTACATGACTAATGATGCAAGGAGACCAAGGAAGTAAAGAGAAAGAGAAGAGAGCTTGAAGCTTCTTAAATGGAGGATGACCTTTCATCTCCCTATTTTTAGAGATCCAAACTAATCTTAATATTAATATGAAAATTTCATCTTCTAGTAGTGTCTTTAATATTTGAAATGGTTTTATTAATTATGCTTGGAATGTTTAGCATAAATATGACCTGAGAGGTAGAAGTAATATTGAGAGGATCCACAATAGGAAATTGTCCAAGTAGAGGGACATGTTTATTCAATGTATTTTATGTTGTAACTTTAGATAAAGTACTAGAAGTAAAAAAAGGCATTAAAAGAGAATGTTATTGTAAAATAGGGGAAGCCTAGATAACCTATTTTGTTATGATGTTGTAGGTTATGTTAATTCCTAAGACACATTTACCCAAATACTTGAAATAGAAGGAATGGAAATAATATAGTAAATTGGAATAATATATGATGAAATATTAGGAATGGTTGTTTTCCTCAAACAAATTTTATTGAAGACTTTTGTAACTAGAGTGTCCTTATTTGGAGCTATAATCTCAATAGTAGGTTGTTGGAATAGGCTGTGAGGAGGAGATTCAATGGGTGCATCCTATATCTCTTGGATGAAGGGATAAGGGATACCAATACCATGAATATGAGGATTGATAGGGTCTTATTGGGTAAGTTTACCTTTTTCTTGTGAAACACCCTCTGAAGTTTGTCCTTATGATATAGCTATAATAACTTGAATTGGTACAATAATAGGAGATGGTATATTTAACTAAGGTGGAGGGGTTGTCCTTTGTGAAGAAATTTTATGTGTAATTCCCTTTATTATTATCCTCATTATTTGTTCATCAGTGGAAGGGACATATTCTTTAGGTTTAGAATATTTGTTTCTTTCTTCAACTCCTCCATATTAAACTTTCTGAGTTATTTCTAGTGTTACTCCAATAGCTTATATTTTCCTTATAACATATTCTCCATGCTAAGTATTTATGAATATTATGTCTAAAGTGTGAGTCATATGGTGGTATATAGATTTTAATTTCCATACTAGTGGCTTAAATGATTTTCCACCATGCCATTGGAATCCCATTATCTAAGATCAATATCAAGTAGTGTAAATCAAGACCTATGGATTGTTGCATTGGTCAATGATGACCATACCTTGAGATTAAATCTAACAATTTTTATGGGTAAAGGATGTACCATGGATTGGTTTGATTCCTTGAAAGTACCATCTACCCCAGTCATAATTTGATGAGTAATTTCTTGCTCTTGTAACTTATCTAGAACATGTCTGGGTAATGTTAATGGGGTTTTCATTATGCCCTTGACTATAATTATGGTGTATCCTTCATTATAAAATTAAGCTCCAATATTTACAAGTGTTATCATTAATTATTCAAATAGCCTTGGCATAAGTCTCTCATTTATGGAAACATAGAGTGGTGGATAGAATAAGTCTTATATCATTTTGATGTTATATATATACATATGAATATAAATTGTTTAGAAGGTTGAATGGAATAAAAATATATAATCATGGGTCCATGTAGTAATACTTAGGTAATTCATAGTATCATAGATAATGTTAACTAAATAAGACAACATGCAAAATTTTCCACCCTGCTTAACTCGATGGATTTTTTGGTTTAGATTATACCAAATTATTTCTCCCAAATCAGGGATATTCCTATCATCTATGATCATATAAGAAAAATTATCCATTTTTCATCCACTCTCATTATGTCTATAGTTATAAAAAATTTATTCCTCAAATTTGGTCCTAGTCTAGTCCCCTATCTAATTTTTTTTAATAGGAATATAACTGATGTTTTTATTGCATACAAATCTATTAGAATATTTAACTCAATCTCTTAGGATATTTCTGATGTCATTTTTATCCATACATTCTAGGGAAACTTCTTGAGTGTAAAAATAGCATATAAATATGTTAATCCATAATGGCCTTCATATGTAACATCAATTATGTGTGCTACTAGATTATTTTTTCTTAATGTCTATATTATGTCATTAGTGCAATAAGTAGCACATAAAACATTATAAACCAAGTCTACATAAGGGTATACCTATAGTTTATCCATTGATTGATTTAATTCATCCACTCTAAAAGTGATAAATTTTGAGTATTCCTGTACATCTAGAGGAAGTTTTTCATCATCATTTATATCCTTGTGCTGTTCAATATCCTCAAACATAGTATTGTAATGTTTTATATGTGTTCCTAAATCCTCAAAGTTGAATGTTGTATTTGTGAAGATGTTATGAGTTATGAATGAGTATAGGAACTCTGTGATAGCTTGAATATTCAAGTAGAATTACTTTTTAATTGAATAAATTTGATTTTTCTTACCTTTCTTAAGTGTAAAATTTTCTTGGATGTTGTATGCATTTGAAAATTTGAGAATCAAAAGCTCTATAAGTTTTAATACTTTGAATGCTTTTAGTAATATAATAACATAAAAATATTTTTGATCATTTTAAAAATCAAATTCATTTGTGCACCTTAATTACATTAAACAACTCTTTTATATCTCAACTCATTTGAATTTGAATTTACTTTACTTTGTGGGGAAATCCAACCCATACATGTATCTTCAATTCACATTATAATAAGAATTTAAAATTTTCATCAACCCATTGTGATGAATGGGACCCTTTTATGCTTATTTATACCTTAAGCTAAGTCACTTCTTTAAATACTTATGGGTTTTCCACTTGGATTCTATCATGTCCCTTTTCTTTTAATTTTATTTAGTGGCATCACTTTGCATAGTCACAGTCTCCTTTTAATAATTCAAATACAAAGGCTCTTATTCCTATGATAAAGTGAGATGTTGAAAAGTGGCATGATGATATTAAATTTTAAGCCCATAAATATATGAATATAAATTTCACTATGTTTCCCTTTGAATTTAAAATTATGTGACACTATGAAATCATGACACATGGCTTAATATGAAGGGGTCAAATTCTTTCAACTTAGTTTATTTTTTGTGAAGTTATGTGATCATGACACGTGTTATGATTTGATTAGGTCACATGCTTACATATTGTAACACTTTGTTATAATACCTTTGATCTATGTGTTGTAAGGATGTAAATTAATTAAATATCAACATGTGGATTTCTTTGATTGGGTCACATTTATGTGGTATACTTTGCCAAAAATATTTAGATACTAAGTTTTGAATTTGAAAGGATATGTGAGTTTGATACTTGGAATAATATGAGTACTTTGGACCTCTATGATGAACAATTTTGAGGTGCAAATGTGAATGAAGATAAGTTGGTATAATGTGATTGAATAATAACTTGACACATATAAACTACTAGCACTTGGAGGTTGAAATAACATGGGGCATAGCATGTGAAGGCTATGAATAATCTCAATTAATTTCAAGACACAAAAAATATGTCATGTGGCTCAAATTGACTTTGCAATAAGAAAATTCCTATGTAGTTACATGTGAATAGTTATAGCTAAGTTTGAATGAACATGATTTCACACATTAAAAAGACAAAATCCAAATCAAACCATCCAAGGTTATTTGATAAATAAAATTTAACAATCAAAGTTCTAAAAATTTCACTTTTGTCATATGATTCATGATCACATGAATAATCCCTAAATTAAAACACTTAAATACCTAATCCATAATTCAAAAAGCAATAAACATTATACAAATAAATTGAATTTAAATTGAAAGTTTAATAAATTTATAAATATAATTCCATAAAAAATGCACTTATCAAGATGAATCCTTTCAAACTCAAGGGGGGTCCATTTTTAAAAGATATAGGGGTGTTTTGGTGACAATGTAACCATGTCAACATGTGGATAATATGTCAACGTATAAATGCATATGTCATCAAGGCATGAATATAGCATATGTAACATAAAAAATAGAACTTTTATGTCAAGATGTATGTATCAATTAAGCAAATAGTAGTAACCATTACTGATATAATAATTGACTAAGCCTATGTAGTAAAGAGGTGTATGATGTAAATCATAGCACCACATACAAAGGGGAGGTGTGTGTTATGTATCACGATACTATTGAACTTATAAATATTAACAAGATCAATAAGATTAGCATACAATCCTAGATTAATCCACTCATCAACACATAATGTCACACATTAGTCCAAGGGATGCATATAACAAAAATGAAGTTTTATCATCAAACAAGGCCAAGGGGCACAATCAAGGGACATAAAAAAATTACAAATAAGGGGCATAAATAATGTCACACCCACAAGGGAAAGAGTCGCACATAATATGAGATTAATGACTAGTCTATCATGAAAGAGTAATGGCATCAATAAAATATAATATAAATGAAAATTAGTTTATATGATCCATGCATATCAAATTCACATCATAGTATAATATCATATCCATGTAAAAATATATAAGATATACATAACTATCTAGTCATGTGTAAAAAATCTAGGTAGGTCAACATGGTAAGAGTTTATAGAAATATATAATATGTGATAGTGTGACTTGTATAATAAAATTCCCCCTAGCATTAACATAGACACTAGGTATAGGAGAGTCCAACATCTATGTGTCCATATTTTAAAATTATATCCTACATCACACTCATATACCATGAAATACATGCTTGTATGAAAATAAATATGCCTTCTACCAGACATGTAATAATATGTAAATAGTGTAATCTAGATATCATGTCATGCTTCAGTATTGATTTTTTATTTTTTAAACATTTTTTTAATTTTGACATATTTGAAATTTTTACATGCATCATGTTATGGCCTTAATCTATAGTGTGTCTAGGGATATGTGTGGATAACTTGTGGTTTACATAGATTTCATATTATCTAGTCTCATTTCTATATGTTCTTATAAATGTCAGCCTATGGAATAACCATGGATAAGTAGAGTATATATAGGAGGTAGTGGTTAGTATTTGATCATCATATTGTGAATTCTAATCTTATTGCATTATTATGGAGGTTGCCTCCTTAAAGGGGCTCAATCATATTTATCAAATAATTAATTTCTTTCTTTAATTATTATTATGGATCTACTTATTTAGTTCTTAATTTTGTAATATATTATTCCATTTTCTAGAAACATCTAAGTAATTTCATTAGAAGTGGTATTAAAGCATCTATTTAGGAGAGTTTATGCAATTTTATTTTTCATATTTAGTAATGTGGTTATCTAGAGAGTTGAAGGATTGAAAAACATAACTTGCAATTTGGGAATAAATTAATTTTTCATCACTGCATTATTGTTTGAAGTGTTTTTTTGAAAAAAATGGCAATCATTGCATTCATCTCAATGAGATGATTTCAAAATTATAATTTTTAGGTACACTTTTTTAGGCCCAAAACCCTACATCCTAGGGTTTGTACATGGTTAGTCCTAACACTCATAGTCCTGAGAAAGGGTAGGACACTCCAAAAACACTTCACAAGGATGACATGGAGTCAAAAAATTCATATCTTTAGTTTTTGAGGTGGTTCATCAGTTTCAATTAGATATAAAAAACATGGTGGGGAAATATGATCTCAATGTGGTGAAATGGGAAATCACTAAGGTACAAGGGGACATAAATTTTGTGAAGAATTAGTTGGAAAATATGAGTGGGTAGTTGATCACTCTTGTAGCTTAGCATTCAAAAAATAATTCTCCACTACTCCATTTTGGTCCTCCTAATCATAGCAATCATAAATCCAATACTAGTTCAAAACACATGATGATAAAAGTGGATGTGCATAAGTTTTATGGTAAGGGTCCATTCACTTAGATCAATCAAATAGAAAATTTATTTGATCTACATTAGACCCATGTGTGTAAAAGGTAGTCATGGTATCTTTGTATGTAGAACTTGAGTAGTTCATTTGGTATTGATGGTTGTGTGCTCAAAATACAAATAAGGGCCTTCTTATTATGTGGTAAATGTTTACTAAGGATATTAAGTTGCACCATGGCAACAATGTCTTAGAAAATTAATTTAGTAAGTTAGAAAAGATGTGAAAAATAGATATTATTTAGGATTATATTCAACAATTCTAGAATATATCCTTACATGTGGATGGCATCAATGAGGATAACATGACTGACATGTTCTTACATGAGCTCAAGGATAACATATAACTAGAGGTTCACATGTTTAATTCAATTTTAGTATCTGAATCCACACCATTATCATGAAAGATACAATAAAAATATATAGTTGAAAGAAGGTATTTTGATAATGTCTATGAATGTAATTCTATAACACCATAATTTTATCAGCCTACAAGATTGAACCCATAGTAAATTAAATAAAACTATGTAAAAGGGTTATGTTTCAGTTGTGATAGTAAGTTAGGAAAAGGACATAAATGTGTTGAAAATAAATTATTCTCATTGAATGTATCAAGAGATTTGAATAAGATGATGAGACCTTAGGTAAAGGTATAGAATAAATATAAGACAAATTTGAATATCTTCACCCTAATATCTCCTATCATGTAATTTCAGGTTTTAATACTCCTTAAACTCTTAAGGTTGTGGGTTTCCCCAAGAAACAAAAGGTGACAATGTTGATTGACTCAAGGAGTACATATAGGTTCATCAATAGTAAGTTTTCTAGTTGTTTAAATGGTTTCATTTACCCAACTCAAAAATTTTAAGTCGTGATTATAGATAGTGGCACAATCATTTATTCATGAAAATGTTATAGTATTAATCTTATTATGGGAGACTACATGATAAATTATCCTATGTTTTATATTCCCATGGGTGGGGATAACATTATTTTTGGAGTATAATGGGTCATAAATTTAGGAAACATAGAGATGAATTTATAAGATTTGTTCATGTGATTTCATTATGAAGGGAGGACATTTAAACTACATGGATTATCAATAAAATCCCCATAATTAGTTAATTCACATCAGATATGAATATTCTTAAAAAATAGGTTGAAATATTTATAGTGAGATTATTTCCCATCAAATTTAAACCAACAGATGTGTCTACACTTCCTAATTTATAGATGATTCTTGGTGACCACCCAAATACTTTTTGGCCATGCTAAAAGGACTACCACTAAGAAAATAACATGATCATGACATAAGACTGCTTTTAGATAGTACACCACCAAACATCAGACCATATAGGTATCCATATGCCTAGAACATAGAAATTGAAAATATGGTGTAGGAGATGTTAGAGGTAGGTATTATCAGACATAGCCAAAGTGAATATTTATCCCCAGTAGTCATAGTGCATAAAAATGATGAGACTTTGAGGATGTGACCAGACTATTGAGAACTCAATAGGTACACCATCAAAGATATGTTCCCTATTATAATCAATGATGATTTTTTATATTAGATACATGGTGTTATTTATTTTACCAAACTAATTAATCCTTTTTGTAAATTAAGGGTTGAGGATAATAATTTATTCAAGAGTGAGATAACTTATTCTTGAAAGTAATCCTATTAAATAATTTAGTTTATGATATTCAATTTCAACACTAATTTTAAAAAATGCTAAATATAGAAAATACAATGTTAAATAATATTTTGATTTCACAATCACAAAGTATAAACAATATTTATTTTATGTAATGATGTGCAAATAGATATGATATATACATATGTATAAATAGGTTGTCTGATGTTCAAAAAATAGTCATCAAATTATGTAAATATTATTTCTGATTTTTTGGACATTTACATCACCCTATGGAAAATTATGTTGACATTAATATCTAAATCCCAATGTAATTATCCTATATTAAATATTCATTGTATCAAGATGCAACCACCTTGGCATTTCTAGGTTTTTGGTCACCTTTATTCTGATGTATCTAGATCTTACACATAGGTTGTCAATGATTATTTATAGCTCAAACCATAGATCTCTACCTTAATTTAGGTTATTTTGACAAAAATGGGTTATTGGGCTCATGGTGTGGAGATAAACTTAAATACCCCTCTACCAATGAGTGTTGTCTACTTATCCATTTGTTCAAAGAGGGCCTTAAACTTATGTAGTTATCCCCTGTGTGTGGGAATGTGTGTGCATAAGGGTGAAATATACTATATGATAATGCATGTAGTGATCTATCTTATAACTTAAAAAATATGGCTAATGGATTATATTTTTAGTGCTTCATATATTTATGATTACTCCTATGTTTTATATACAAATAGGAATGAATATGTAAGAACAACTTAGTTGTGAAATTGATTCATTGAGCTTGAATGTGTAATTTCTTGGTAATTTATAGATGATCGATAGATGTTCAAATGAATTGGATTTGAATTATATTTATACTAGATATTTTGAAATTATCCTCATCGAAGAGTTAATGACATTTTAGGCCAACCTGTAAAATTAAAAATATTTTCAAATTTGACTATTTTTAAGGTAAGGGTACTTGCATTGGAGTAGGGAAAGTAAGATAAACACTATTATCCTACCCTAAACACAATTATTTAGGATCAAGGAATTTTTTGAGGTTCTTAATTGATTGTGATGAATATTTATCATATTTTAGGCATTTTATGGTTACAAGTGATCTAGGTAATCAAAATAATTGGGGTTGGACTAAGAAGTAAGTAATTAGACCTAGTGAGGTGGTGAGTGTGAGCCTTTTGATTGTGAGGGAGGTAAAACTGAAGGGTGGAGCCTTGAGATATGTTTTTCAAGTTTATAATACTATTTTAACATATAAATTCCAATTTAAACATATATGACCCCCTTTACTTTATTAATTCATAAGGATGAAATTACTAGGTTAAGGGAAAGAAAGCATACCGTGGTGTGTACAACACACCTTATCTTTGATTGATTACACTTTGATTTATTGTATATGAATTTACTAAAACCAAGAGAATTTTTTAGGTTTATTTATTACATATAATTTAAAATTGAATTTTTTAAAAATACTTGAAAGAAACAGATCAAGGAAAGAGTATACCCATGTGTTGATGTAACTATGTTGCCTCTTGGTAGTTTATGTTGGTAAAGATGTTTCCTAGCTAAAGCATTAAAGAGAGATTCAAATTGAACCTTGGAGATGTGAAGAGGAAAATTAGGAGGATGATCATGCCCCAAATTTGGTATAAGGATGAATTTTTCCAAGTCCATCAAGAGCACAAAATCTCAATCCATAACTCAAGTATAACCAATCTAGCCAATTTATACAATCTCGCTCAAGTCAAATGGTGTAACAATATAAACCTAAAATAATATAATAGTTATGAAAATTCCATTGAGGGCATATAATATTTATCACACTAATAAAAAAGAGGAAACTGATGTAGTATATAAAATCCCAAACATTGCATCTTGGTAAGATTGGTGCATAAATATATGTCTAATTTTGAAAGTATATCTTTAATTTGGTGGATGTACACCTTGAATATGTCTAAAGTTGAATTATCATAAAAAATGTAGCATGTGATTTGTAACATGTATAAAATATGTACCAAAAATCTAAAAATATATGTCCCAAATATGTTCCCAATGCATAAAATTATGGCCCAAATGTATATCTAAATCATGTAAACTATGTAAACTGAATCAAATTATGCTCATTTTTTCAACTGTATGTATGTGGAGTCATGTCTTCTATGACATTACCCCACTGATATATCCCCCATTTTGAGGTGAGGGGATTTCAAAATTGATAATCACCTTATCTAAAAAAGATAAGACAACTATGTTGTATCTGTTATGAATCATGTAGTAAAGAAACATATAGTAGTGTCATGTTAAAGTATATATATATATATATATATATATATATATATATATATATATATATATATATATATATATAATTAAATCTCATAGTATATGTACATAACAATCATTAAGGATCATGATAATAATCATGAAAACATTTATAAGATAACAAAATCATCAAGCAATAAATCACACATACAAGATTACTCAAATGTCACACAAAGAGGAATCCAAAGATAGTGTAAATAATGGGCATGTTCAACTACCACACACTCAAGTGGAATACATGTGCAAATGTATACACACAAATTAAATAAGTAGCACTCAAGGCATTGTGACTAAAAAGAAAATTAACATGTTCAAATGTTCCACAAGAAATATAAAGAAGTAAACAAGAAGCACACTCAAGTAACCTAATGTAAATAGATGAAGTAATAAGATATAAACAACTAGCATAAACATGTCATATTAATCCCTACATACATGTGTTAGAAAAATATGATGTAGAATATCATATGAAATACACAATGTGAGATATAAACTTGAGTATAGGCATGTGATATATTTATAAGTTTTGTAAGATAATGGAAAATTATCATATTACAATAAAATCTGTGTCAATCATGATCATATAGAAGTAATATTCCCCTAACATAGTGTATCATGTTGGAAGAGAAAAGGTCCAACATATGCATGCTTGAGATATCATGGGTCTAGTATATGTATGTATCACACTCAAGTACCCATGAAACATACGTGTGTATATAAAAGATATGCTATCTACTAACATAAAGTAACAACATATGCAAAATCTAGAAAAACATGTGAAATGCTAAATATATTTGGTATTTTAAAATTATTTAAATGATTTTATATTTTCTTGAATATTTGATTTTTTGGAAATTTTTTAATTTTTGTAATGTTTAAATAGAGAGTGATAGCTTATGATTCTATCTAATGAATGCTTATATGGTGATATATACTTTGAATGTGGTATAATAAACTAGTCATGCTACCAAAGATCATGTATATGTGTCAAATCTAAATGTGTAGAATATGTGATGCTCTATGTATGTCTCATAGGACTCTATGATGGTGAATTATTAATATAAAGTGTAAGGGTTTTTGGAACCCATTTTTTTGTGATTTGTCATTTCCTTAGTGTAATAGTGGGTCTTGTTATCTATTTTATACATAATGTACTAATGTAGGTAAATGGCTAGGCCATGGAAGTGTGAATGAGGATCTCAAAGAGTCCACTAGATATCTCTGATGAAAAGGACTCTCAAATATAAGGCACCTAGGAAAGGGAATTTCTTATTACTTACCCCTTCACACATGATTAAAATTAGTAGGTTGTATAATAAATTGTCATGGAATAAACGTTTCCTATTGCAAAGAATGTTCATATGGAATCCTAGAAATTGTAATTATCTTGTTAACATGAATATAATTAATAAAACCATGCATAGTGGAAGGTACTGCATGGAGCTTATGTCTCCAAATATGTCCTAATAATATATCAAAAACTCTTTTATGTGGTATAACTAAAAAGTTAGTGGTCATATGTGCTATACCAACCTAAAGAGGTAATTCAATCTCACCAAAAACTTGTTATAGCTTCTTATCAAATGATTTTATCATTTTAGTTAAAGGGAATAAGTCATCATATATGTATCCCAAATGTGTGAATAATTTCATGATACATCCATTATCAATAGAACCATTATCAATCATAACACTATCTATAAGCTAATGATCAATATATGCCCTGATAAATATGAAATGAAGATTTGAGTCATCATCCATATTCTCACTATCATAAAATAAAATAGAAGGTCTTAGAACCATATGAGTTATCTCACTTATAAATGTACCAATAATCCCATCTAATGGGTGCCCATAATGGTATGAAGGAGGATGTGCATGATATGACATTTTCACTTCTAGATTTGTATTATAATGATCTTGTAATGGATTTTTAAATATATTTTGGTTTTGATGATCATTTGGTTGTGATCCTGAATCTATAAGAGAATAATCAAATTTAATATTATAATTATCAATAAGGTCATGTATCTTTTGATTTAATTTATAATTTTTGTCCATAGAATGCCCCACACATTTGTGGTAGTCACAATAGACCTAACATCATATACTTTTGGTAAAGGTTGACTCATATCAACCACTTTAGGAGGAGGGAGAGATATGAGATGAAACTCTACCAAATTTAGAAGTAATAAAGGTAGATATTCAAGTAATCGGTCTCTTAGTTGCATTGGATAAGATAAGTTTATTAGCTTGTTGCAACACTGTATTAACCATGGTAGTTGTGTGTCCTTTTTAGCCTTTGTACATTTTACCTTATAACTTGGTTTGATATGAAACTTGTTACTAGATGTAGTTGGTCTATTGGATACATACTTGAGCTTTTTTAATGCAATAAGTTTCATTTATCTATCTCAAATAATATGGCATAAGTCATCAAAATATTGGAATTTCAATCAAACTTTGTTGAAAATGTCTTGAAGTTATTTATCTACCTTTGGTTTTTTATTTTTAGATAACATTATCTTATATATCAAGACATATTCATTAACTGGTTCATTATTTATTTGTATTATATCATAAATTTTTACATATGACATATTTTCAAAAATGTTGATTGAAAAATATGCTAAAAATTGATCAGCTATGGATTTGAATAATTTTAATAATTATATTAGTATATCATATAACCATCTAAAATCATAGTCATTTAAGCTTATTGGAAATAATTGTTGGAGGTAAAATCATTGGGGGGTGAATAAATGAGCCTATATATTTTAATTATAATTTTATTCCTTTTAAATTATTAGGAAATCAACATATATCAACTTGATCAAGAAATATTAACAAGAGAGCTCATTCATTGAATGTATACACAAGATCAAACACATAACACATAGTTATTATGGGAAACCCTCATGGGAAATAGAACCCAATCTCAAGTCTAAAACACATGGACTAATGTCCTATAATAAATTAAAAATAAGATACTATTTAAATTTATTTATACCAACAATCCTTGATCATATCCTCTTGACCAAAGGCATTTTGTGAAACACCTATTTCACAAGGAACAATTACCCCTAAGGAAGATCAAATCATTTAGACCCTCCTTTAAACAACTCCACCTTATAACTCATGTTTTCAACACCTAACAATGGATATTTGTTTATCTAATCCCTACACAAACTTCCTCTCAATATCATACAAGCCTCTCACATAGGCATGCCACAATCTCTCTCTTTCTTCACTCAAATTATCCTCATATGCACACTCAAACCTCTTCATATATCTTCAAACTATAATAACACTTTTATAACATCAAAAATATGACCTAAGGGTCATACACATAGTCTTAAATTTTCTCTTATTATCAACTCATCCAAGTAGGCAATCTACCTCTCTTTTGCTCCACAACTCTCACATCTACCTTGCACAAGTCTCTCCATAAGTCTACTCAAGCTTATAAACCATCAGATTTGGTTTCACTATTTATAGATCATTAATGTATTATCAAGTTCAAAATATTTATTTTTATTCATAATACATGACTTCACCCTTAAGGCATCTCACATGGGTCATACTTAAGCACAATCTACTTTCAAATAGGCCTAAGTCACTTTTAGGTCCTATGGAGACCAGTTCATCTCTTTGACACTTCTCCAAGAAAATTAAAACATATAAATAATTTTAAAAAGTATTAAACCATTCAATATTATCTATAGGTCCTCATTAAGTGCCAAAAACCATCACATTACCCTCTTGCTGAAGAACAATTTGCTCAAACAACTCTCTGTACACACAGTCATTATGAACAAACACATAATCACCTTCTAGGCCTTTGTTCATACTATATACAATTGATAAATCATTCATAATGCACATATATAATCATCATGGATTATAAAACACTCCCAAATATCTAATTCATCATGATATATTGAAATAACATCATAATGAGCTTAAATAACCTTCTCAAGTTACTTACAGAACATGCACAAACATAGTCAACTTTGAACCTCAATATCTATATTTGTTCACATTATTAGAAATTAAAATTTATATTTACAGATGAACCTTTAATTCCTCTACCACTTTTATTTTTACACCATGATAAAATTCAAAATATATTGAAATATATGGCATAAAAACCAGACATTGATCTTTTCCTTTATAAAATTCAAATATTTGAATTCAAACGGTCACGGTTAAACCTCAAACACTTGTCCTCATCTTATTTATTCTTGAAAGTTTGGAAAAAATTCACTCTATCAATATATTTATAAATATCTCAGTCTTTAACCTATAGTACTTTATTTTTCAAATGTTAAACTTCTATCACTTTGACCTCATCTCATGTACCCTTGTAATATTGACTAAATGCGCACCGTCGATCTCTGTAGATCAACCAGGCCTTTAACTAGTAATGATCACCACTATATATAGTTCATAACTCTTTATATCATGACACTTGGCACCCTTGTATTCCTTTTGAGCATTTTACTATCATTCTATGTGCTTTTCCCACTTGGTAGCCTCTCGTGCAATGTTGACTCTTGACTTGTCTCGCACTGTTGATCTTTGTCAGTACGAACTAACACTCACCATTGATATTATATTAGAATATGAATATTGTGATACTTTTCACCTATGCATTCAACCTTTGAAATTTTGAATTCAATGTGAATAAACTTGATGATCTCTGACCCATCATTGTTTGTAAGAGTAACTTTTAAAATTTATATCTCAAGCTGGATAACACTTTATGACCCCAAATTTTTAGGGTAGATTTTTGAAATTATAGAAAAAATATCCATGATATCCTTTAAACAAAATTCATCTTTCAAATACCTAAAATAAATTCACAAACTTACTAGTTCATCCATGTTTGTATGATTCTTGTGATAGTCTGGAAAACATTGCAAACTGCCTGGGAAGCCAACTTTACACTTGTTATCATTTTTCATGCTTCGGTGCTTGACCTAAAATTTAGGAAAAACTAACTAAGAACAAAATTTAACAAACTCATATGATCACCTTATCCTAAAACATCCACATGTGTGAGATATACCATCATCTAAATTCTTACTCGACTCTTCTTGTCTCATGCAAATTTGGCTAAGTATGAGAAAACACTATCAAAATACCTGAGAGCCCAACTTTATACCCACATATATTTTTATATTCTTATGATCATGACATAAGACTTAGTGCATAGAAAATAGGGACTAATTTTATCAAAACCATATGACCAACTCCCCCTGACTCATCCACATGTGGCAATGGTGACATCAACAAATACCTACTCATATTTTCTACTATTGGACCCAAAATGTCTATATGAAAACTATGGACTACTAGATGAATTAAAATTATGCACACAAGATATACAAGTATATAAAACTTCTTATAGGACCCATTTCACATGCTCAATAATCCATACTCATTCCTAAACATCTCTAACCAAGCCAAAACTGAAGATCAACCAAGCTAACATTAAGCACATTAGAACAAGCACATTGCACACTTTGTCATTATCACTTAGGCTAACAAGGCACTTCATCCACTCACCAGGAAACCTGCATGACATCATTGAAAACTATCTAAAAAAATGGGTCAATTTTTTATCATTAGAATCATAATCAATGGATTTCACATAAAATGATCAAAGATGTTGCTCAGGATCACCCTTGCCATCATAAAGTGTGAACTTAGGTGAAATAAAACTTGTTCACAAAGGGTAAAAACATATCTTAGGTGAAAAAGGGTTATGAAATACATCTTTTGAATCAATAACATATATGATTTCATATAACTTTTCTCAATGTTGGTAACCTTAGTTTTCAAAAGTTTTATAGTTTTTATAAGATCTTGCATAATTTGATCACTAAGGTTTTAAGTTTGAAAAGTAACCATAGGGGATTAAAAAATTTGTGTTTAAATAAGTATTGAAACTAGTAATTGGGTTGAATTACTAATGGTTCTATGGAAGATGTAGTAATATTAGGACCATCTAAGGATTTATTGTTATATTTAGAAGTAGTAGCCTTAATATGTTTATTGATTTCATTTATTATGACATACAAAAATGCATCAATTAACTCTTTATTTGCATTCAAACAATTGATTAATGATTTTTTTATTCCATTTTAAAATGATCTTTGTTATTAGGATGTTCCATTATTTACAAATGAAGTAAAAAATGTGAATAATTCAATCAAATCAAAACTAAAAATAAACACAAAAATGTAAAACCCTAAGAGGTTGGAAACCCTATAACAAGCTACATTTTAAAAAGGACTCAAAGGTTGGGTTTACCAAAATTTAAACTCTTTTTGGAAATTAAGGGTTGGGTGAATAGGATAATTAAGTGTGAGATAACTTATTCCTAAAATTAGGCCAATTAAATAATTTAGTTTATGATATTTGATTTCAATGTTGAATTATAAAAATACTAAATAGATAAAGTATAATGTTAAATAATATTTTTATTCCACAATCACAAAGAATAAATAATACTTAGCTTATGTAATGATGCACAAAAATATCTAAGATGTAAAAGTGTAGACACATCCTATATGATGTTTAAGAACTAGAATTTAGATTTTGGAAATATTATTTATGGATAATTGGACACTTGCATCGATTTTATAATCTGAATCCTGATTCAATTATCCTATACAAAATATTTGTTACATCAATATGCAATCATCTAGGTCTTTATAGGTTTTATGTTACCTTTAATCTAATGTATTTGGATCTCACATATATTTTTGATGATTGTTTGTATCTCAAACACTAGCTCTCCACCTTAGGTTAAGTTACCTTGTCGAAAATGGGTTAATGGGCTCATGGCATCAAGCTCACCTCAAAGACTCCTCTATCAATGAGTTTTGCCTACATAGACAATACTCTAATGAGGGCCTCAAACTTATGTAATTCTCCCTTATGTGTGGGAATGTGTGTACACAAAGGTGAAATATACTATATGACAATGCATTTAGTAATCTATCTTGCAACTTGACAAGTATGGCTCATGGGTTATTTTTTAGTGCTTCGGACCTATAGTATGATTGCTCCTATGATTGATATTGAAATAGGGATGAATAAGATAGTATATATTAGTTTTTAAATTTATTGATTGATCTTGAATGTGTGATTCCTTGGTAATTTCTAGATGATTGATAGATGTCCAAATAATTTAGCTTTGACTTGTATTTATACTAGATATTTTGAGATGATACTCACAAAAGGATTAATGATATTCTTAGATTAACTTGTACATTTTAAAATATTTTCAAATTTGATTTTTTTTAAGGTAAGGACACTTGAATTGGATTAGGTATGGTAGTGTTGATGTTTTTGTCTATCCTTGAACACAACCATCAAGGATGGAGGAAAGTTGGTGTGGTTATGTTATTGACTGTCATAAATTTATATTAGATTTTAGCCATTTTATGGTTACAAATGATTTAGATAATTGGGATAATGAGGGTTTGACTAGGAATTAAGTAATTATACCTAGTGATGTGGTTAGTGTGATCCTTTTGGCTATGAGGAAGGTCAAACTAAAGGGTAAAGCTATGAGATATATTTTTAAAGTGTACAAGACTAGTTTAATATAAATCCAAATTTAAGCATATATACAAACTAGATCTTTGTTTTGGGTATCATAAAATTTTGATTAGAGAAGTGGACATCCCTAAAAAAAAAAAAAAAAAATCATGAAGGTCATTGTTAGTTTATGGTCATACCTTTTGGTCTCAAAAATGAAACATTTACATTTTAAAGTTTGATGAATACTATTTTATATCTTTCTTGAGGAAATTTTTGTTGGTTTTTTTTATTATATCCTAATCTATATCAAAACTTGAGAAGAACATTTGAAGCATGTGAAATAGGTAATTTTAGTTCTGGAACAACATCAACTTTATGCCAAACCTTATAAATGTGACTTTGGAGTCTAAGAAGTGGAGTACTTGGGTCATATTATTTCAAATGAAGGAATCAAAGGTGACCCTAAGAAGATAAAATTTATGATGGGGTGGAAAGTTACAAATATCCTCAATAAGCTTTACAAATTTTTGGGGCTCATAAGGTACTATCACAAATTTATAAAAATTATGGCATCATAGTAGCTCCACTCACAACTTTGTTGAATAAAGACTCCTTCTAATGGAATGAAACAACTACCAAGATATTTGAAAATCTGAAAGAGGTTATGTGCACCACTCTAGTTTTAGATACCCTTAATTTTTCCAATACTTTTATTATTTAATGTGATGCATCATGATATTGCATGGGGGTAGTACTCATGTAGGAAAGAAGACCCATTGTATTTGAGAGTCTTCAAATCAAAGGAAATAATAAGATAAAACCAATCTATTAGAAAGATGCCATGGTTATTCTTTGTGTAGTCATGATGAGTAAACACTTTTAGGTAAAGATTGGTCATGATAGTCTAAAATATTTTTTGGAAAAATGATTGTCATCAAAATAATTAAAAATAAGGTGACTAAAATGTTTGGATATGACTTTGAAATAGTATATAGAAATAAAAAGAGAATATCATAACATATGCACTATCCAATAGGGATGAATTAGTTGAATCAGTATTATGTGCAATGACCATTTGGAAGGAAGATTGGTTAGAAGAGGAAAGATCTAAATTGGAGAAAATCAAAGATACACAGGTTTTGATTCAGAATCTTTAACATGGTTTTGGTGTTTTGAATAAATTTGGGTGAAAAGGGAACACATTATGTTATAAATATAGATTATAATTATGTAAGGATTCTACCCTCAAACACAAGATCCTTCAGGAGATTCATGCATCTCCAATAAGGGGCACTCAATATTTTTTAAAACCTATCATATAATCAATTAGGATTTATTTTAGGAAGGACTCAAGGGGGATATAAATAAAAAAATTGGTAGAATGTGTCATTTGTCAATAGAATAAAGGTGAGATAATTAAGATTTTAGGTCTTTTATAGCCTTTATCTATCCCTAAATAGAGGTGGGAGGAGGTTTCAATAGATTTCATTATAGGGTTGTCAGGTATAAAAGTAAAAATTTCATCATGATATTTTTAGATAGGCTCACAAAATATGTTCATTTTTGTTCTTTATCACATCCATTTGTAGATAGTATAGTAGTTGTCTCTTTTCTCAATACAAATAAAAAATTACATGGTACTCCCAAGATCATTGTAAATAACCATGATACCATATTCACATGTGAATTTTGGACTCATTTATTCACATGTTTGGGTACTAAGTTGGCTCATAGCTCATCATATTATCCTTAATATAATGGAAAAATTAGAGGTGGTCAAAAAATACCTAGAAGGGTATCTTCATTTTTTGCATTAGATAAACAAGAACAATAAATTCATTAGATACCACTATCATAATGGTGTTATAATGCTTTCATACCTGTTCCAAAATGTATCCATTTGTGTCACTTTATCATCCCCCCTCCATCACTTGATCCTTAAAGGTTTTGCCCAAGGTTTGATCTATTGAGGAACACATTCAACATCAATATGTGGTACTAGCTAGTTTGTGAGAGAAATAAGAAATGACACATAATTTAATGAAGCAACATGTAGATCAACACCCTAGTGAGATAAATTTTGATATATGTGATTGGGTATTTTTTCACTTACAACCATAGAATCAGATGTCTTTAAAGTAATAGAAAAAGGATAACAAACTTTCTCCTAAGTATTATGGTCCTTATCAGATATAGTATAAAATTGCTAGTGTGGCATAGAAGCTAAAGTTACCCTAGTCCACTTACATATATATTGTATTTAATTTATCTTTCATAAATAAGGTAATTGGATAGAGAGTTTATACTAAAACTAAGTTAGCAAAACTAGATGAAGAAGGTAGAGTCATTATAGAACCTAAGGAGATCCTTCACACATGCACTAAAAGGTTGTGAATAAGAGATATTAATCAGTATCCAATCAAGTAAAAGAGTCTAAATAATGAATATGAAACATGGGATGATTAATATTTCTTTTGATATCATCCATATTTAACTTGACATTAAAGAAAACATTATTTTGAATGGGAGGGGCATTCTACACCTTTAACATGTGGCTTACATAACTTTCATATTATCATGTTGTATTTATCTATGTTCTTAGTAAGGTAAACATTTGGAATAAACATGGATAAGTAGAGTATATATAGTAAGTAGTGGTTAGTATTTGATCAATATTAATTACTATTATTGAATTGTTTTGGAGGTTTCCCCCTCAAAGTGGCTCAGTCATATTTATCAAGTATTATTCTCTTTCATCAATTATTGTTGTGGATCTTATTATTATGTTCTTAATTTTGTGAAATATTGTTCCATTTATTCCAAAATATCTTAGTTTTATTACACATGGATATAGTCAAGTAATGCTAATGAGGAAGGCTTGAAATTATAATAGTGGGAGAGATCTGAACAATCCATATCATACATGAAGGTATAATATGCATTAGGTAAAATATAGTGGTTGTGTGGTTTATGTGAAATCAAGAAAAATTACCTTATTTTACATGTGAATATCAAAATCATGGTGCAAAAATAAAAAAAGGTAACCAAATAAGGTCATCCTTTAATTCTATGTTGCTTGAATTTAACACTCTCCTATGCACACTCTTCAAAAACATTCTTAGACTTGACACATAACACACATCATCTTTATTGAATTCATAAACATGTTACAAATAAATTAATTCACACTCTCACTTACATTCTTAGGAATTATTATACAAGATTATTACAATACATGAAGAATATTTACTCTCATGCAGTCCCTCTTGGACTAAACTAACTCTTTGATCTATTTTTGGAGAGCTCTTCTCCTCTCTCTCTCTCTCTCTCTCTCTCTCTCTCTCTCTCTCTCTCTCTCTCTCTCTCTCTCTCTCTCTCTCTCTCTCTCTCTCTCTCTCTTCCTTCCAAATTATTGGATCTTCTTCACTCTATGATTACCCTCATCCCTTCTATTTATAATTTCATATCTTATTATACATTTTTTTTCCTTCTTGAATGGAGGTGGGTTTGTAAAAAATGTCTGATAAGAAATGAAATTATATCCAAGTTGCTTACCTTGCATCATAATTTTTATTGTGGGATTGTATCCAAAACTGTTATATTTCCTCTAATTATATCTCTCATCATTTGCTTCATCTTATTACCATATGATTATAATTCTATATAAACATCTCCTCGATCACATCATTGTTCATATGTATCTTTTTTGTAGCCTCATACTCTTAATCACATGTTTGGGATAATACCAAACTCAATTGTTATATTTAATCCTTTCCTTATTTCATTTTAATCCTATTTATATAAGATCTAAGTTGATTCTATCTCCTTCCTTCACCACTTCCATGTCATGTGAAAATAACCTTTCACTCTCCTTGCCCATATGATAACAATACATATCTTGAATCATTAGACTCTCTTCTCCAATACCTATGTGGTTTACTCCCAAATATGCAACATTTTTTTTCCTTCATTCTTATTATTAGAAAAAATCCACCATATCAATCTCCTTGCTTGAATTTATACCACATGGGTGACATTATTCATTTCTCCTTGTTCAAATGCTCTTTAGACCAAACCCAAATTTTCCATCCACCAATATGATCTTTATCCATATCTCAATATGGAGATTTAATGCATATCCTTCCCCATCCACCACTATCTTATTGATAAGTTATTCTTCTTCTTTTAAATATCTTTCATTTGCTTTTGTGAAGGCTTTCTCTCCCAATTATAGTTGCTGAAAAATAACTCCCTTTTGTATATGCTTTCAGAACATTATTTTACCCACACTTTTCCACTCTCTCTTATCTCCATGGTTTCTTAAAGACAATGTTATACTATTAATAATACTTACCAACCAGATCTTCAACTACCACTACCATATTGTCCTCTTGTTCACTTTTTCACTTTAATTCTCATAAAAATGAGCATGGTGGACTAAATGACACTTTTTCCTCTTCTTTTCCATATTATTTATTTTTGGACCTACACATTGAACAAGAAAATTAAGGGAATCAAGGGTTCCTAACAACCTTTCCTCAACCTATTCATCATTCCTAATAAACATGTTGTCTAACTCTTCTCCATTGATTTCATGCTTATAATGCATTCCACTCACATTTCAGACTCCCAAAGGCCCATCATCAATAGCCTCCATGGTTTTCCTCTCTTCATTATTATTTCTATTTTATTCTCCTTCACATGGATGGAATTCAAGCATACTCTCCATGTGTACTCTAACTTACACTTCAACCACCTCTATTGTTTCCTTCATGAAAACTACAAATCCTCATGGCTTCCTTATTCATTCACCCATATTGTTTCCTTTAAGGAAAAATTTAGCTTTCCTTGTTTGTCCTCAACCATTCTTCCCTCAAAATAGAAAATAAAAATTCATTACCTTCATTCACCAAGGAAGATTCTACATCTTCCCACTTATGGGATACCAAAAAATCAACCCCATCATCAAAAAATGGGGATCATTTTATAGTTCAACAACTATAACATCCATATACTCTTTCATAATAATTCCTCCTCGATGTGATACTCACAACTTTACTCCCCCTTATTATTTTTAAAATCATATTTGGTCTTCTCACATAGAAACCTTACTCTCTTTTTGTATTTTAAGACAACCTTATTATCCTCACTCATATCCTTTGATTTGTTACTTCTCAAACTATATTTGAGTTTCTCATTTGTCAATCTTATTCTTCTTATATTCTCTTGCAAGCCTAAAGATATGAAGCTTCTTCAACCACTTTAATTGAATTCTTGGGTACACAACATGAACCATCAACTTGGAAATCATATGTTCTAAACTCCTTACCTTCTTATTTCCTTTTTCCTATCTCCTCTCTTGTATAACTCTCTAGTACTCAATTTCAACTCAACATAGTATCTTTATTAAAACCTTCACCCTCATGCGGTATTTAATATTCTCCTATTAAAAATAAATTTATAACTCCACTATCCATTTAATGAGTTCCTTTGGGTTGTCTTTACCACCAAAAAAAAAAAACAAACTAATGGACTTACCTCTTTCCTTCACCTTGACCTTTACTAGCCTCTTTTCTTTACTAGCTAGTCCTCTCACCAAGATATTCAACTTTTATTGTAGGGATATAAACATATCTAAAATTTATTCTTCATCATATTTTTTCATAGCTGAAACATTTTCACTTTATACATCTTCCATCATATCCAATATCACTTTTTTTTTTTAACATCTCTATCAAGACTTCTACCTCTAGTGTTCTTCTTCATTTTTGTATCATATTTCCTCAAAAATCAATATTGTCTTTCACAACATGTGATGGAATAAAACAAGAGCATCTAAAACTTTATAAATATTTTTATTACTTATCTCACACCTAAAAAAACGTATCCTCTCTCCTATGTAATATTATTTTTAACAACTTGTAACTACATCAAGAAAACCTCTCTTTCATAACATATAATTGACTCATGTAAGAGCCTCATACACTTGACCCTAGATTGAAATACCTTGTTTTGAAGCTAGTTGGTAAAATAACATAAAGTGTAACTAATTAAGGTTGGAGTTTAACTTTGTGTTTCTTGGATTTAACACTCTCCTATGGATACACTTTAAGCACACTTTTAGAAAACACATAGCACACATCATCTTCATTGAATTCATCAACATGTTACAAATAACTAAATTCACATTCTCATGCACACCCTCTCACATTCCTATATAGGATTATTACAATACATGAATAATATTTAGATTCATACAATTTATCCTAGACTAAAACAACTCTTTATTATATTTTTGGAGAGATTTTCTCCTCTCAAACTCTGTCTCTCATCCTTATAACTTCATATAGATTATTCACTCTATGACTATAATTGGCCCATTTTATTATAATTATATAATTTATCTAACATTATATACCTTATATAGTGTCTCTTCGCCTTCTTTAGCCTCTTATAAATGCTATTAATCCATTAGTACATCATTTTGGGCCCTTAATTTATTTTTTCATTTCATATAGGTAAAACCACCATTGTATAAAATCAAGTGGTTTAGAAACCATTATAATGGTTCAAAAACCACCACTCAATGCAGATCGATAATTTCATCACTATGAAAATTTTACAACTTTTAGAGACAATAAATTTTGAAAATGGACTTATATTGACATGAATTTTTTTAATTAAATAAATTTTAAAGAGGAATAAAAATATGAAATAAATTTTAGGTTACACAACCTATTTTTTTATCCCATCAATGCACACAATGACTTCCTGATTGTGCTGATAGTTGGGAAACTAATCCAACTTGCTTAGAACCATATATATTCTTGAAATTGATAATTTTATGATGTGTTTGATGATAATTAAGTTTTTAAATACTGATTATTATCATTGGAACATATTAATGATGCCAAAATTAAAAAAAACAAATAAACACATAATTATTATTTTTAGTTGATGCAATATTATATGTATGCCTTCAATTTTCACACATCACATCATAACTAAAAATAACATGTAGGTGGTGGTGGAGGATAATGAGTATTCCATGTATAGACTCATGTAACATGTAATCTTAAATTTATGATATCATGTAGGCATAATATAGGCGACAATAATAGCAAGTATAGATAGTCATCATGTAAAAATGAGAAAGTAATATGCCACAAAGAATGTATACTAAGATGTAGTTGTGGTGAAGAATGCGTAATAAGATACATGTCATGGATGCTCATATCAAGAGGAAATGACCAAATGAAAACAAATTCAAGGGCTATAATAATGGTTAATTCAAGATCATATTTACACATATATGTGTAAGTATAAGGATAGAGGGATTTCATAATCAAGGCACAATATATTATACTATAGATATCGAATAAGCCTGTCAATACAAACTACTTGAAAATAAATATTGTTAGCTATCTCAACCCTCATCTAAATATAGATATTTGTGTTGTATTTGTGATGGCACACTCTTACTAATACTTACACTTACATGATATTCATTACATTTATTATCTATTATAGAGTGCGTATAACAAACTAGGCCATATGTTATAATTTTTTTAACAAATATATCATATTTTTTATTATATATCTTAGAATTTATTATATAAATGGTTTTTTATTTTGTTTCTTACTCTTTTGAATAATTTCCCTTACTTGTTTCATTCTTTTATCCTTAACTCCTTAATTTGTCTTTGGTATCCACACTTGCATTAGAGATGATGTACATGTATCCTTATTTATTATTTCTCTATATTTGTGGTGTGTAAGTAAACCATCTTGGAAAGTATAGGAGATACTAATATTAATTTATTAAATACTTCTCCCATGTATTGTATATGTTATTTTTATAATTTAGCATTACCTTATTCAATATTAATGTGTACATATAACAATGTATCAACTATCATAAGCCCAATATAAATTTGAAAGATAGCATTGCCCATAGAATTCTTATGTGTATGATGTTAATCTAGATCATTGCATCCCAAATACTTGATAAATCTAATTGTGTATGTATTGAATTGTTGCTTATCATCTATAAAGATGCCTTTTTAATGTTTTCCTCTAATAATGGATTGGGGAGCATCAATCCTTGTATAATGTGAACTAGAATAAGATATTCTCCTAGTGACATCATCCTTAAAATGTTTATAGACCATTGTTCTTTCCAAGAATGTCATTAAATGTATAGGTCTACATTGGATGAGAAATAGAATATGGAGAAATGGATCTTTCTAACCATGTGTCAAATTTTACAAATGTGATAATCACCCTATTTGATATTTATGTAATATTTTGTCACAATGCATAATAATGGTCACCATGATGTCCATAAATATTATGATAGTTCTAAAATGGTTGAATTTACTTATTTGAGGTGATGAAGAGGGTGATAGTAGTTAGCAAGTGTGTTGATTATATTTTTATCAAGTAATGTCCCCAAAATATTATATCATCAATCTATGAAACTATAAAACTAGAGTGGCTGACTCTTAGTTGTAGTATGTGAATTTGTGGCAACCTTAAACATTGTAACCCTTGTCCTTTGATTATTTCACTTTATTTAGGACCCTAACCAAATAATTTTACTTAGGAGGTAACACACTTGTTTAGAACTTCTTATCCACGAACACATTTATCATTTCTTTTTTTATTTTATGATTAATTACCTCACGTGTAACTTTATTATGAATAACGTTTGTATTTCCAAGATCATGAGTTTGAGTATATACAAATTAATCCTCAAGTGAGGTAAATTTTAAACTTAAATCTTGGATTTTTTACTGTAATCCAAATATAAATTGCATCATGAAAATTATATAGAAGGTAGGAATATTAGTGGTTTTGAAATATCCATTCATTTGTTTGAAATAACTATATTCTATAAAGATAGGTATTGTTATCACACTAAATTACACCCTTGAGGAGGTTGTCCAAGCCCCATCACTTAGGTGATATCATAGAGACACCTCTAGGCTATGGATGGCCTAATAAATGAGGTGATTCTATAAATAGAGATATCTCCCTTGATGCTTCACCTTGAAACTAAAACTAAGTCTATTACTTGTTAGGGAAAGGGTTAGAGAAATAAAGTAAACAAAAATAAGGAGGAGATGCACCAAATTAATACCTTCCACTTGCCTATACTACATTAATAACATTAAAAAATATTGAAAACCTATCACACTAACTCAATATGTGCCTCTAAACATCATTATTTTAGTATCAAGGTGCAAATAAAGACAATACCTAAGAGGGGATGATCAACAAATCTCATAGGAGACATTAATGAAAAAATATCCAAACTTATTCAATGTGAGACCATCTAACACACTCCATATGACATGATATGATGACTAAAACCTAAAAATAGGTAAGGATATATGAAAAATGAAAGAGAGATATGACACTACTACAAACATTCATCAACTAACCACTAAATATACACTAATTGTAACATTAAAAAGGCTGTAAACTAGATTTTATTCATATCAAAGGAAAGTAAAAGTATTTACATGTGTAGGGATTCACCATAATTAGGTTTAGTATCTATTTTAATGCCAAATAAGGTAGTACATATAGGAATAAATAGAGAGAAAAGAGGTGTCAAGAACTAATGATGGTTGCCAAGCACTCAAAGAACCAATTACAAATAAGGAAACCTAAAAAAGGATAGTACAATAACATTTTATTCACAAGTGTTACTTGGCATGATGATAGCCTTCTCAAAGGTGTTATAGGAGATTCTTCATTGTATTGATGACTCATTTTTGAGCTCTTAAAACTACCCTTTATTATTGATTAGGAAGTGATAAGTCATCTTCTTAGGGTCTAACTGCTTATCCTTATTTTAGACACATATTGAAGATCTATAACCCATAATATTTATACCTCTACTTTGCAATCTCATTCATAAATTTTGCACTTGATCTCTTTAATGCCTATTTCTTATATCCCTATTTTGACCAAAAGCTAATGGTTTAAATGATACATAGAGCTTGTAGACAATCTAAAGGAATATTTGGGTACTATTTATCCTATTTTAGCTTCAACCAAATTTTCATGACTCAAATCCTAATGCAAACCTACTAATTCGACACCCTCTATATACACAAAATATTTTCAAACTTTTATCACTTACTGATGCTCTTTATCTTGTAGGAACTCATTGAGTCTCAATATCTTTGAGTACATACCTTAATAGGTGCATCGATAAATGGGTGGGTAGACCATTAGTGATTCATAGGATTGTTATCCCTTTTATCACTTATTATCTATATATTTGTCTCTTGAATAACTTATCCTTAAGCTTATCTTCTCTATTTTAGACTCCTCAGTCATTTCCTACCTTTTTCCCCCCTTTTCCTAACCCTGAGCCTTTTTCAATTATTCACTATACTAGCTTGTTGGATTGAACCTATATAGTTTTTGGTGAAATTCATTTAGGGTCTAGGTCAGCTCTTGGTTGACTTAGCCCATGACCTAGTGAATTCTTGTCCATAATTGTGCTAGGTTGATTAGGTTGACCCTATCTGCCAAAACTTTTGAAAGGGATTAGGTTTAAATATACATATATACAAGTTCATTTTGACATTATTTAAATAAGAAAAGAAGAAGTAAGATATATTACACATCTTCTTATCTACCATTATACTTGAGGAACAAGCTTAGGGTTTCATACTTTCTTTGAAGATACAGATCTTATCTTGTGGAGAAGTCTTTTGGATGCGTTGATAGATTATGTAGCCTAGAGCTGATTTATCCTTGTCATCCTTAGATACCACAACAACCTCTTGTGAAGCACCTTGTCCAAGGGATATATTGAGGCTTGATGGGTTCATCTTCAAAGGTAAGTATTCCTAACTTTGTTCCTCCTTTGGAAGAGTAGATAAATATGCATTTGTACATATCTTCCATGCATTAGGATTCCATATATATTGATATGAGTATATGTCTTCTATGCATATTTAATTTTATTATTTATAACCCCCACTTTATGCCACAAGTTTTGGTGAGCACTAGATTATATTTTAATTTACTTATTATTAGTTTAGTGAGATATGAAAACATAAGACCTAACTAGGGTTATTACATGCTTGTGCTTGATTGGAGGCTTTGGAATCCTCCCTATCATTGTGTATTGTGATAAGAGATCCCCTAATTGGGTTTATAGAATATCCATATTGGTCATGTTCCTGATTATCTAATGTATCCCCATTTAAAAGTGTATGGTATGATCTATCTTCTTCAAGTTAGGATTGGTTTATAAACATGATGCATTTCTAATTACATACATTCTGGTGAACCTGATGTGAATATAACACTTGCAAGTTTTATCTCACATTTTTCATTATTTTATCATTTTATTTCTCAATATCTGTGATACTAGGTCGATAGTGTTGGTATAGTTCTAGCTTCTATACATAGGTTTAACACACAGTTGCATCAATATGACTCTATTCTATTTGTGTAGGTTTTTCATCAAGTACATGCTACCATGTTGACTCTATCGACACAATACATTTTATAGACTTCTAGATTGACATAATACACTTTTTAGACTTCTAAAAAACATACTAGGTCAACCCTATTGACTCAGTACACTTTATAGGCTTCATCAACAAGGTTTTACAGAACTAGGTTGACCTAATCGACTTAGTCGGTAGAATTTTCAAGTAGCTTAAATATAAATTTTAAAAATTCTAAGCATCTTCCAACCCACTAAGGTTCTTTTCTCTCCTTATCTATCATTTTTTTATTCATTATAGTTATATTTTTCATAGTTTGCAGTCTTTAAAACTACCCCCATACAATAAACTAGGTCAGCCTTATTGACTTAGTTTTGTATTCTATTTGGAAAACTAGGTTGACACTGTTGACATAGTTCTTTTTCATACCCTTGTTTTAGTAGTTCAATATCAACATTATTGACTCTATTATTTAATCTTTGGATACACTATCATTTGAACTGACACTGTATTATGTTTCAAAGTTAGAATTAACACTTATATACTAGTAATTAACTCACACTTTCATTTTTAGTTGCTTACATGCTTAGAATAGATTACATAGTCTAATTCGGTGGTTTTTTAATATACCATTTAGTTGCACTATTTTTCTCTTTTATGCACATATTACCAAATCATAAAATCTTAAAAATGCATTTAAATAATTGTCTACCCAAGGCTTACCTACTTGGATTTTATTACCAAGGGGGAAGCCAACTTGGTTTTTTTGCTAAGTATAAACACATGATTGATGGTATATATTGGAAAACAACCTGACACCCTTATCATTTTAGTGTGTGAAGTGAGGGGGTAGGCCCGAATACCAAGCCAATACCTTTACCAACATAGATCCCTTTCATCCTAAATGTCTTAAAACCATCCATAGATTGCTTTCTAGTTCCTTACTTAAAACTAACTTCCTATCACATCTAAATTCATATTCTAATAATCTAACAATATTCAGGATGACTACTTAGTTAGCATTTACTTTCCAAGTTGATTGCTTTCTCTTTACTCAATTGTATTTTTTTATTGCAAAAAATTGTATTGGCCAGTGTTGGTGTAAGGTTCTGTATTGTGTGCATCAAATGGATCATCCTCATTGACCTAATTGATTATGTGTTATCTTCATTTATTACTTTCAAAAGTAATTGCATAATCTTTTTTGTTTTAGTACATAGTCATTCTACTTGACACAGTCTCTTATAGACTATTTATTTTCCATACCTACAATATTAGGTCAACCCTGTCAACATAATACTCTTTTTTGCTTCCTAGAATATAGATATATGTCAAACCTATTGACTTTGTATCTTTTTTTTCTTATTTTTTGCCCAAGTTATAGAAATAGGTTGACCTAGTTGACTATGTATTCCTATTTTCTCATTTTTCAACCCTTGTTTTCTATACTAAGTCAACACAGTCAAATGTATACTATTATCTACCTCTTCTTATTTCCTTGATTTCACATCACTTTATATTTATCTAGTTTTTCTCCTTCATCATGAAGTTTCTAATTGAATACAACACTGAGTTGAATTCAATGGATATGATGAGTCTTACCAACCCTCATAGGGTCTCCCATAAGAATATTAGGGTTCCTCTTCTTGATGAGAGTAATATTCATATATCCACTTACATAACAAACTATGGGATGCCTCCTAATTACTCTTAAATTCATAATCCTCTCTTCTCACTTGAAGATCAACCTGAATTAGAGTATACCCCTAAAATATTCTTCTTTATCTCTGAATTTACTCAACATCAAAGAAAGGATCCTTCTACCATTTACCATCTCATGATTAGTGGTCAAGTTGAAGAGCCTCATTCACCTTCTCCTACATTCTCGCATGGATTTTGGGATACTAGTTTCTTTTATTTTTAACCTCTTCCCTATATTTAAAACCCTTCTCATACCATGACTTCTTCTTATTTAAATTCTTATACCTTCATGTCTAGTATCTCCACTAATATGGTATATTCTAAATCTAGTGGGCCTCTCCCAAGACTCACTCTCCTCAACTCTTACACTATTGCATCTTTTTCTACCCATGGTAATCATGCTTCTAGTGAATACCCTTCTCATCCCTTCATTAGTCCATATTTTTCTACTCAAGAAATTTTTTCCACTAGTGCCTCAGATTATAACAACTCTTCTCAAGCTCTTACCAACACCAATAGTGGTACCCAAGCCACTACTTCCAATTATAATGCTTCAAATAATGCCAACAATACAACTCAAACTCATCATATTTTATTAAAAATTCTTAATAATATAAATATTTTTGAAGCTCATAATAATAATCAAATGTTTAAAATTCATAACCACATTATCCATATTCAAACCCACCCTCAACATATGCCATGGGGTATGTATTATCAAAATTTTGCCCCACCTCTTCTTCAAGATGCCCGTGGTAATATTATCCCTCAACTTCCTATTGTCAACAAGATAATAAAGCATATTTAAAATGAACCTCTTACATCTCAAATTGTTAATATCGATATATGAGGTATCACCCCTACTATTTATTATAATGGGTCAACTGATCCTACTCTTCATCTAGAAATATTTGGAAATATCTAAAAATATTGGGTCAAATGAAATACCTTTGCCACTCTAATATATTATAAAAAACCCTCATGAGTGATGATTTATATTGGTACAACCAACTAAAAACTAATTTTATTACTAATTTGGAAGATTTAGTAAATGCTTTAGTCCAAGAGTTCCAAACTAGTGATCTTCCTGAGAATACCTTGGCCCATTTTATCAATTGTAAGCAAATTAAAAATGAAATTGCCCAATATTTTGTTAAAATGTGGAAAACATTGTCCAATAAGTGTGAACATAACATGACCGATGATAACCTTTTCCATCTCTTTACCAATCATCTTTTTCCCAAGTTGTAATATCAAGTTTGGAATCTCTCTCCATGTACTTTGGAGGAAGCTATTAACTAAGAAAGTTTTTAATATTTCTTGATGTGCCAATTCAAGCCACCCTAACCTTTTGTAGGTACTTTCATCTTACTTAAAAATAAGAATAATCATTCTACCAATGATGTTGTCATGGAATTTTTTGACACCATTCACACTATTCAAGCTATTTTTCTTAGCCTATCTTTGAAACCAGCTCCCCCTTCTCAAGAATTCACCAATCTTCACTTATCTTCACCTAATAACATCAATGTTCACAAAACCTTATCCTTATCTAAATTACTAAAACATCTACCTAGGCCTCTTCCATGAGAACTTGATCCCACTTGTCCTATGAAATCTTGGTATGATCCCAATAAATTTTGTTGGCTTCATGCTAATTGGGGTCATTCCCATGAGACCTATAGGTAAATTCATAATTTGGCCATGTATTTTATTCTTGGTCCTAATTTTGTTCATGATTATATCATTCAGAGACACCAACAAGCATATGACATTGCTTTCAAAGCCCATGAAACACATACTAAATCTCAAGTTTTAAATCAAGCTAATGCTCATTTGACCATCTATAAAGAACCTCTTCCAAATCACCAAAATAACCAAGATAATCCCACACCTTCCACCAATAATCTTTATAATCTTATTGACCCAAATCTAAAAGAGAATGTGGTTAATATGAATAATATGCAAAGGGTGGTTGCTTTCATTGATCCTCAACCCATCTACACTCCATTATCTCACATATTTCATGTTATCCAAGATTCTTATCCAACTAACTTAAATTAATTGGGGAAAGATGACCTTATAAATTTTGATGAACCAATTCCAACTCTTCCCTTGGATAAAACTTCCCATTCTAATTCTACCATCTCTCCATCTTCTTTACCTAACACCAATGATACTCAAGCTTATATTAACATTTCTTCTAAAAATTATCCAAACCAACCTACACCAATTGATTCAACTTCTTAACATAATTTAAAACCTTATTATAAACCTTTTGCCTCTTATCAACATAAATTCTAATGTACTTCATCTCTTCCTTCTTCCAATGTACCTCTACTAATCCTACTCATAGGTGTATTTGTTGCTTCATGGTACATATAATCATTCATCCATATATTGTCACAAGCTATGACAATATATTGACACTTTGCATCCTTCTACCCCTTAGTCCTCAAAAAAGACCATCTATCCCCCAAAGGTACTACCTGAGTATATTATTAATTATGGAGAGGTGTATTATATTTGGCACTAATGTGGCACCCATCACATTGATCATTACTGCATCCTTCAGTACCACCTAAAAGATCACATCTTAAATATTATTGTAACTTCTACCATTCCTCCCATAGGTTTTTCCCACAAGAAGGCTCCCCCTTATTCCCCCATGGTTACACCTCTTATGGTTTGATCCCCTCCTATGTCCCCTTCTTCATCTCCTATTCCTCTACCCATGGACCTTCCCTCACTTTTGGATCCTTCTCCACTTGTGAGTCCCTCAACTATGGATCCTTCCCCATTGGTGATGCCTTGATCTTATATAGAGTCCATTCCCATGAATTCTTCTAATAATCCCTTACATAATAACCCTCCTCAACATGATCCATCAAGAATTCTTACCTTTTATATTGAGGAGATTAGACGTGAAGTATTTTTCTAGTTTTCACTAAAGATAGATGATACATTAGCTACAATTTGTAACCAAATTCATAGATACTTAATAGATGTTATATATAATGTGTGTGGTCAAATATATTAGTACTTATAAACACATGCATGGTGTTCTTAAATTTTCATTTGGATTGGACATATCCTCCAATCTTATCTTTATATATTTTATATCATTTGACATTATGTCAAATTCTTATTTATCTTACATGATGACTTTGATTTCTCACTTTATATTGTTTATAATGTCATTTATGTTTGCCTATGGATGTCTCTTTTTATCATTGATTTATTTTTATTCTTAAATTTCTTTCTTAAAAAACTCCCTTGTTATATTTTCATGGATTGTTTGCTTTCTTATCTCTATATACATAGATAATTATCATTTTGACTTGGTTATACAAACCTTGTTCCCTTTAGTCATTCATTATTTACCATGTGATAAATTAGAAAATAATTAATCTCATTATAATCTCCTTTTACCAGTCTACTTTGCATATCCTATATTCCCTTTCTTCCTTTTTCTCAAACTAAGCATATACATGGTTGAGACTTGAGATAACATGTTGGTTCATTGGTAAGCCTAAGTATTCTAGTTAGTCTTGTCTTTGGTCACTTAGCTTCCATTAGCCTAAGCCTACAACTCATTCATGTGTATCAATTTATCTCTCATGACTAATCATTCCAAGTCTGTATGGAGGAGGAATCTTAAAAAATCCTTAAAAACATTCAAAATCCAAATCATTTAACATAAGGCAATGATACAAATGACAAAAAAAACATTCAAAATACTTAAAAGTCAAATCAAACTAAAAGACATGATTCAAATCACATTTAATTCTTTTAGTCAAAGTTTAAACTCCATAGTTGGCCTCATGATAGAGACACAGTCCATTGGGGTGTGGTAGGCCAGTAGATTAATAAAGGAGAATAAAAAAATATTTTAGTGTTCCCTAATTTCTCATGTAAGTACCCAATCTTTGAAGTAGACTGAAGACTCTATAAGGGGTCTTGAGGAAAAAGGAACACGTCATAGGAAGGTAGGTCCATTTTAATTTTATTATTCCAATCTTACTTCATGAGTTAATCTTAGTAGCATTCTTATTTGCCTACATAACTTAGTATCTATAGTGACCAAGTTTCCTTTTTACATTGATGGTCACTAGTCACTTAGTGTCTTCTCATGTCCTTATTAAGCCTCCTTTCTCCTAAGGTCTTCTCATAAGATCCCTAAGTTATGATTTTTACAATCCCTTTTTCATGCCTTACATTCCTCATATTTCCTCTTGAGAAATATTGTTTTGTTCATTGATCACTCCCCTAGGGATTCCATTTGTGAGTTGCATTGTAAGACCATGGATAGGACATGACCTTCCTCACAAATTACCATAATTTAACCTTCCTACCACCAAAATTACTTGTTACCAAATTTTCTCATGATTCCACCTCAATGGTGTTCCCTTTGTGAGTTTCAGTGTAAGACCATGGGTAGGACCTAACCTTCCTCACAAAATTTTCTAATAATCCAAAACACAATAAAATTACATGTGTCAAATATGAGATAAGATGTGATTGATTATGAATTAACACATTATTTACATGCTTCCCATCTTGATTTATTATGTTTTATTCTTACTTCATTACTCTTTCACTTTTATCTTCTTATTTTTTGATTGCATGTAAGAATCCAACTATTTTTTGAAATTTTCATACTTCCCAGCTTGAATTAGTGTGATAAATTTAAGACCAATTTTACCAATAATTTATTTTATTTTATACTTTCCAATGTGATTTAGTATGATTGATTGACTTAATTGATTTTTTTACATCATTTATTCTTTCACATGCTTTTCCATTTTATTACCTTATTTTCATACTTCCCAACATGATTTAGTGTGTTTCTACTTGTTTTAATTTGGTGTTAGTTTTTATCTTGGTTTAAAAACAAACTTTTTGCCATCTTGTTTTACCACCCTTTGGTTCTTTATACTTAGTAAATTTATTGTTATTACACATTTTCCGATGTGAAATACTATGTAGTACATTTTTTTTTGATTGATTATATTTTACCAAAACTTTTTTCATGTTTCTTTTTAACCATGCATGTCTCCTACATAATGCTAGAAAAGAAACCATAACTCATATATTTCCTATAGAATATATAACAACAAATAAATACATGTGATAAAAAGAAATATATCCAAGAATCCATAGCCATAACCATAATACAAACACATAAAATCAATATCCAACTGCCAAAATGAGATCTCTATATATATCATGTGTTTTTATAAAGTACAACAATATACATCATCTCAGCTCTATGGCTAGGCTTTATCCTATCTATCTTGTGGCCTAGCCATGCTACCCATAGATGCCTTAGCTTTTCCCCTCTTAATAGTATGTTATAAAGAGGCTACCTAGGATCTTAGACCTATCACATGTCCTTATAGGTTGGCCACCTGGGCTTGTACCTATGCTAGTTGAGCATGTACCTATGCTAGTTGGGTCATGGTATCCATATACATGGTTATCTCATGAGCTAAGGCCTACAATGCCTATGCATCTCCTAATCCCACCCCTACTATTAGTTATGGCTCCTCCATGTGCACTTGTACTTGCCTTATAGCCTCTCTTACTAGTCTAAACTAGCTCCTTAAGGTAGATACTATCATAAGATCCTCCAGTGTCATCAGGTCATATGGCACCAGTGCCTCATCAAAAATATCATGGAGTGATCCCATCACCCAGGATCCATATATGGTCTCCTCTTCTATAAGATCTACAAAATTAAAACTTGATAGATATTAGATCACAAATATATCTCAAAAATATATCTATCTCAAATAACTTAAACAAAATTTTAAACCATCTATTATTACCTATTTGTGTGTCACCTATTACCATCTCATCATCTATGCAACTACATATCATAGTCTCTCCATTAGTGAATCCTCATAGTACCTCATTTGTAGGTCATAGATCAAGAGAAAATACTAGAGTCACCACTTGTGCTCATCTCAAGCTATACCTAAGTGGTACCTCTATCACCCAACTCTATCCTGGCCCACCTAATGGGTCATATGGGATGACCAATATATTTTCTCTCTCCTATTATTAGTGTCTCTATCAGTGGTGTGATTGAGGTGGTCATCACTCTTCTTATTATTGTGTTAGTTGTGGTACTTCTGGCACTCCTGCATCCACATCTATCTCCTATCTATCTGTTGGCTATTATGTTTGACCAATTCATAGTCTCTCATGCCATGATTTGATTGTTGGCCTAACAACTAGTGGCCCTAATCCTCCTCTCCCCCTTAGCTCTCTCACATTCCTAGCCCAAAATGTGGGTACCACTATTAGCACCACAGGGTGAAGAATTCCCATTTGTTTTGGTACATGTACCATTAGATGCATCTCTATCTACCAAGCTTAGAGGCCTATAATTTATGTCTATGTTAATGTTGGTGCCACTTATCTCCTAGCTCAGCCATATCATATCAATGTGACAATAAGACTACCACATAGTGTATTATTACCTAGCTATCTATAGTGTTGGCATGTTGGGTATGGCCTATGCTACCTGATCTTGGTTCCACTTTTATAAATGAGGCAACCAATCATCGACCATGTGGGGTAACTCCATTGGCTGATACATCAAAAAACTCTCATATATCAACAAAATTAGTAAGATAATAGGCCCCATAAACTTATACCCTATGGATAGCATCCCATACATGTCATGCATAAGCTATACCTAGATGATAGAGCCTAAATCATATAATACATCATGTTCCAATATAATCTGGCATAAGGCTATCAAATATAGTGGTACCTTACCATCTAACTTATGAGACAACACCCATGCTATCACAAGTGTTATAACCACCTTTTATATAGCCAAAATTTGATATGTATAAACATCAAACAAGCTAGCTTTCAGCCTAAGATATATCCTCTCTGAGCGTATCTCCCATATGTCTAAGCTTTCCTCTCCTCCTGTCCATCTATTACTTTGATGACCATGGGAGTACCTCCTATTGGTATTCAAATAATCACATAGATGTCCTCTAGGGTGATACCCACCTCAATTATATCCCCATCTACCTCCCACCTAAATGTGTTAGTTAATTATTCCTAGGCTCCTAAGAACATGGCTATCAAATCCAAACTCAATGGGACTTGACACATATCTATAATCCTTCATAGACCTAATTTAACCAATCTTGAATGATCCTCAATTTTCAATCATTCCAAGAGGTCTAGGAGCCATGTTGCATTCACCAACCTCTAAATTTTTTGATGCCCTTGCAACCATAAAAAAATAAAATAAGTATTAGATCGTACATGTCATTTATAATCAAAATACATTCTTTTCACATTTTAATAAAAACTAGACTAATTTGTTTTAATCTATCCATTTTAATCAATTTGACCTATTTTTAGCCTAATCAGCCATTTTAGTACTCAGTCAACCATTTTGGGCCTTTATAGCACTCTTTCAACCTCTTTCACACATTTTTGTACTATTTTGGTCACTTAGTCAAATTCTAGGTTGACCAAATTTTCTTCATTTTGACCAGGTTGACTTAACAAAACTAAGTCAACCCTTTAATTTTCTCCCCTTAGTACTAATTCATCATAGTGGATTATTCTACTAAGTTGGCAGTTATGTACTAAGTCAACAACATGAAAAACAAACTAAGTCAACACACACCTACTAAGTCAGCAATGTGGATTTAACACATTTTTATCCTACTAGGTCGACTAGGTCAACCTAGTTGGTTATACATACTGACCCCTTTCATTTCCAGTAATAAACGCCTTTCGATAGTTATTACTTAGATCCCTTTAAACCCATTTTCCTATTTGGTTTCTACTAATCTTCGCATATTTTTTGGGTTCATTTTGGTTCCTAAAATTTCTCTAAATTACAAATTTCTATAAAATAATTAAATTCAATAAAATATTCAAAAACAAGTTTGAAATTCTCAATTGCTTACCTGTGTTGCACCTATTATGGCCACTAAGCATCCCTCTTGTTTTGACTATCATCTCCTCACCATCCTATCTCTATTACCTCTCGTTTGGTCTCTCAGAGATTTTTTCTCTCACCCATAAGTCAACAATAACAAATGACTTCCCTTTCATCTTATTTAAACTTATTTTTCACAATTTTTTACCTTTCAAATATTTTTTGTTAGATTCCCTGATTTTCTCATATATTTATTTTTACTAACCCATTTTTTAAACCATAAAATGTTTTATAATCATAACATAATAGAGAATCTTTTCCACTACTACATGCCTATATTTCAAAATTTTCAATTTTTGGCTTTTTTTTTTGCACTAATCTCTACAGGTTTGCCTAATGTTCTTCACATTTAGATGCCGTCACTTCTCTTGTAGTCTACTTCTTTATCTACAACACTAAGGTAAGCAAAGGTATGTGTTTTTCAAAATTTTCCTTTCATTTATCTTATTTTCTCTATATTACATTTTAATTAGCATCAACATTATGTATTATCATGTTTTATTCCTAAATCACCATCCCGTGTTGCACTCACGTGACATGTGATGAACTTTGAGTGGGGAATATGTATACACACAATATTTTCAAAATTTTATCAATTACAACACTCTTTATCTTATAATAACCTATCAAGTCTTAATATCTTTGAGTGTACGCCTTAAGAGGTGCACTAAGAAAGGGGTGGGCAAACCATTGGTGCTTTACAATATTGTTGTCCCTTTTTCCACTTATTATCTACACACTTATCTCCTAAAGCCTTATCCTTAAGCTTATTGTTCTCTATTTCACACTCCTTAGTCATTTCCTACCTTTCATCCCATTTTTACTAACCTTGAGCCCCTTTCAATTGTTCAATATACTAGGTTGACTAGGTCAACCCTATACAGTTTTGGGTGAAATTTATTTATGGTATAGGTCAGCTCTCAATCGACCTAGCCCATGACCTAGTGAATTATTTTCCATAATTATGCTAGGTCAACTAGGTCAACCCTGTCATCAAAATTTTTAGAAGGGCTTAGGGTTAAATCCACCTAGATATACAAGTTCATTTCACCATTATTTAAATAAGAGAATAAGAAGTAAGAGCTATTATGAATCTACTTATCCACCATTCTATTTGAAGAGCAAGCTTAGGGTTTCATACTTTTTTTGGAGATACGGATCTTGTCTTGTGGAGAATTTTTTTGGATGCATTGATAGGTTGTGTAGCCTATATATAATTTGTCTTTTTCATCCTTACATACCACAACAACCTCTTGTGAATCACTTTTTCCAAGGGAGAGATTGAGGCTCAATGGGTTTGTCTTCAAAGGTAAGTATTCCTAACTTTGTTCCTCCCTAGTAAGAGTATATAGATATACATTTGTATTTTTATTTCTTGCATTAGGATTTTGTATACATTAACATGAGTATATGTCTTCTATGCATTTTTAATTTTATTGTTTCTAACCCCCACTTTGTGCCATAAGCTTTGGTGAGCACTATATTAGAATTTACTTTAATTTTTATCAGTTTAGTGAGATATGAAACATATGACCTAGCTAGGGTTCCTGCATGATTATGCTTGACTTGAGGCTTTGGAACCCTCCCTATCATTATGTATTTTGATAAGAGATCCCTTAATTGGGTTTAGCATATCCCAATAATGGTCATGTTCTTGATTATATAATGTATCCCCAATTTTAAGTGTATGATATGATCTATCTTCTATGAGTTAGGATTGATGTATAAACATGATGCATTTCTGATTACATATACCCTCCTTCACAATTAGGCCTCTTTATGCCTAAAACAAAGACATAGTAATAAATACCATACCATACTATAGTACTCCAAAACCACTAAAATATTATAGGGCACATAAAATAAGGTTATATTACAAAGTTTCAAGAAATTTTAATGGTAGAAAGTAAAGTGATGCAAAATGCAAGATTTTAGCCCTAGGTTGGTCTTGGCATAGGCCTATGTAGGCTAAGAGTGAATAAAAAAGGATAAGAATGGTTTTATACAACATTAAAAATTTACAATACTTGTGTGAGGTCTACCCTAACTCTAATAAACTCTTCCAATAATCATTTCCTATTGAACAATCTTCATATCTTTCCAATATGCCAAGTTTTAGAATTTTACATGTATTTTAGGAATATAAAGTAGGTTGTGGGTTTTCTTGTATTTTTTTATAGATCTCTAAACATATTCCTAGGGTCTCTCATGACTCTCACACACCTTTATTATCCATCTAAACTCTAATCCCAATCCAAATATTGCATACTCTCTTCAATTCTTTGAAATAGACATGTAGCTCTTTAGTAGGCCTATAGGTCATTTTTTGGGATTAATAATTATTAGGATCCAATAATGGATCTTTGAATGATCCTTGAAATTATCATTGGGATAATTTATAGGTAAAATCACTTTCTCAAAGCTCTTTCCCAAGGATGGATCATGCGATTTTAGCCAAAACTCCTCTAATTTTAGGCTTGTTACCTATCAAGGCATAAGAAATGGATTTTATCTCCTTATTTTTTTCCTCATAATTAATATAATCAATATATACATATTCTTCATGGTCTTTTAGAATTTTTAGTACTGTTAGACCTCATGTCTAACCCATAAATGACATATTTTTATAGGCTGACCTATAGGTACACACAGTCTTGTTTATCCTCAATATACATATGAGTCTTCTCATGTTTTTTATTCTTAAATTAATTGGGATTAATTTATTATATTTTTATGAATGTTTCATAACTATACTCATATATTATCATCTTTAAAAATGATTATAAGACCTTCAAATAAGAACTTGATCTTGTACATTGCCTTTAATGTGAAACCCCACTTGCTTTCTTATATACTTGCTTATACCATCATTTTCATTAATATATTAAATTGCCATTTCATATTAACATCACCATAAATATTATAGGAATGGAAAGGTTCTATGTGACTATCTTAAAACACTTGTCCATCCTTTATCTTCGATAGGTTGTAAAAGCTCAACACAGGCTTTTATGATTTAAGAGAGGTTTTAGACCTCTAGACCCTATAGGTATATCCATGTATGACTCTTATTCATCAAAAATATATAGTAAATTATAAATTATCCTCATATATCTCTCTTTACCACCATGAGGATTCAAATCAAGTGTATATCCCTTGTACTATGTTTTCACTCTTAAAACCTCTTGATTTGCATATCGACTAGATTTAGATGAACATCCTGAGGATCATCCATAGAGATGAGGATATATTTTTATCTAATTTTTTTTTAAATGGTTCCTTGGGACCCTCTCCACTTTTAATAATTATCATCCAACCTCATGCATTCAGTCAACTTTTATGGCACATAGCTGAAGATGGTAATTATACACTTGCAAACAGTATTGATGAAGAATAGAGTGCTAAAAAGGCTCAAAATGTCTCTTGTTAAGGTTGAGGAATGTATTATAACCATTATCATAACCTTAATATTATTCATATAAACACAAAATCCTCTAAAACTTGATTAGGAGACCATGCAACTTCTCATTCTCACACCTATAGGCTTGTAACTTCAATTTTCACCTTTCCATGCTTTTAGACCTATTTAGGAATGATGTATGAGGTCCTAATAGACTCTGATATAGCTATCCCAACTTTCCATTTACACTAGTGATCTCATAAATGCATTCTTAAAGGAGGGAACTTAGATGATCAGGTTTTGAAGGGGTTTAAGAGCACTAAACTTCTTACTAATTGTTCATAGAGTATAGCCCATTAACAACTAAAATCTTGCCACATGTTTTAAGGAAATAAGGTACCCTATTAACCCATAAGTGTAATGGATATAAACCTTATTCCTCTTCATGAAATGAGCATTTAAAAGTGACCTTCACTTGCTTACATGGAGCTTGATAAAGGAGATGAAACATTTTTTGTCTTCTTTGGACCTATTAATGCTATTAAAATCATGATTTAAGCCTAAAAACATCAAATGGATCTAAGAAATCATTTTTTGATCTAAACTAACCATATCCACATTGAAAAATTGCTTTATAATCCATTATCAAGTGCATTTATACATTACATTTCATTTTATTGGCCTTTAAAAGGTCCCACCACTTGTTGTGCATTGAAATTGACCTGGACCAACATGGACAAGGAAGAAATTTCTTTGACATAACTTGGAAACATATTAGAGGCATCAAAATTCACTTGATCCTTCTAGTTTTCATAGGCAACTATTTCTTTAATTTATCCAAAACTACCTTAATCCTTGATAAACACCTTATAAAGGGTCAAACAATGAATTTTGGTTAATCATTTTAGGGTGATGACTTCTCATTTTGACTATACCACCTTAGAAGACCTTAATCGACACCACTCTTCACTATGAAAAGGTAAGATAAGAATAAGACAATAACCTTCAAGGGCTATCAACAAAGTTAAACAAGCCCAGATATTAAATTTTTAATGTTACTCACCTATGGTTACCAATTTTGGCTAACATCTTTGGTGACCTCTTAAGATTGCATGCTTGTTATGCATCTAGACCAATAGCGTTCTTTCATCCATTGGGCTATGGGTTCACCTATCACTCAAATCAAACATGACTTAGACCTTGATATTTGACTGTAACTTATTGAAAAAGATGATATAATTGGTTGCCTTTAATACACATAAAAAATGAGAAATAAACACACCAACAAGACAACCAAAATAAATAAGACACTAACACACTTGTGCTATAAATCACTTAGGGAAAGCAAAACACTAGAAACACTACTATATACAACTAACCTTTAGGGTTTGATCATCCTAGATCAAAAGGAAAACTCCTTAGATCTTCTTCATGAGATGAACCATGATATGGAATAGGATATCTTTTGGCCATAATGTTTGATGGGTTAGATTTCCTACTTGCTAACTTCTTTGGCATACTCTCAATTGAGTTAGCAGCCTTAAACATACTTCTAATGAAAACAAACCCATCTTGTGTCTCAATACTCACCTCATGTTGTTCCTTGATGTTTACACTAACCTTAAAAGTGATCACATCCTGACTCATAGGGGAAGCATTAGATTTAACTTCTAGTGGATCCATGAAATGGTGTGTTTGGTCTTGAATGAGCTCTTGGGGACTCTCACATTTCTCTTTAAGAGGAGAACAAATTCAACAACATATTCAATCTTACCTGTAGGATATGTAGACCCTTTAAGGACCTCAATTCATTATAAATGTCAAATTACTATTACCACATGTTTCCAACATCTTCTTGATTAACATCTAAATGGGATACAGCCTAAACCACACCTTCACCTTTCTCTTTAGGAGCCATAGGAATTTCAATAGATTCAAAATCATCCATGTGATCATGGTGTAGTTACAACTCTACTTTATCAAACTTTGCTTCTTGCTCATTTGAATCCATTTCAAGCTCACTAAATATTTCACCTTGTTCACTTGGGAAGTCTTCTACTTCAAGATCAACTGCAACTTGATCTTTTTTAATACTCTCTAGGTAGATGATTCATTGTGGTTCCTCTATTACCAATTCAACTAGTTCCTCTTTGTGATAATAACTAAGGCCATCATTTTTAATCAAATAAGGGATTTAAAAATAAGATTTTACCTCTTCTTGGCCACTTGAGACATTTAAAAATATGCCCAAATGCACCTCTACTACAACTAGTTATTCAAATTCATCAAGAGGCTCCAAGAACTATTGCTCTTGGTCATCTATGATCTATTAGATATGACTATCTAAATGAGAAACTGTTGAAACTATATCATTTGAACTTTTTTCACTTTTAGGAGTGTTCTCTCCTTCAAAGTCTATTATCACTTCATCAAGATCACCTTTCTCTTCATCTCTAATGATTGATTTGATTTTATCTTCACCAAGGGGAGTGCTAATGATTATATCCTCATCATATTCACTTGAATTATCTTCATCATGTTCATTTGAATCATTAGTCTCTTCACTTAAAAATACAACTTGATCTTCTTCATTTTCCTCCCATATAACAAGTTCTTCCTAAGAAAGGGAGATGGTGTGAGGGTAATGAATATGTTTATGAGTTGGATTGGAAATTTAGGGATCACTCTTAAAACTTAGGATCTTGGGGGTGGTGCACTCTTTTGGGAATTCTTAGAGAGAGAGAGAAAATTAATTTGTTCTATGTATGCCCTATTATTCTCTTCCTACTCATAATTCATCCTATCATGTTATGATGTACTTTGATCTCTAACTTCCTCAACAAGCACTTCTTTATTATTTTGGATGCCTTCTTGGATTGATCTCCATGATGGAAAGGTTTGAGTTTGTACCACCTTATCCAGATCTTGTAATGGTGTATAAGTTTTTGTTTTCATTCCTCTTGATATTATGATTAAATGAAACATATGTTCATTTGTAAACTCAATCTCTCTATCTAGGCATGCTTCAAATTCAAGTCTTATCTCTTGAAACTCTTTTGAGGATAATAAAAAAATGGGAATGAATTTGCCAACGATGATTGTAATCATTAGTAGGGGGTATATAGGGCTTACTATAAGCTTGATAAGATTAGTATGAAAGTTAGAAAGCTTGGTAAGGTTATTAAGGGAGGAAGGATAGTACTCTTGATAGCAAGGTTATTCATATTGATAACTAGAACCATATGGGGGGTAAGTAGGGTAGTTATAATATTGATATGGATAAACATAGGGTTAGTATGGATCATTATACTATTGATAAAGATCAACATGGACCTGATATATCTCATCAACTTGAGTAAATTGAAATCCACTCCAAACTCAACCATGAAAATTCATGTGAAAGGCAAAATACAAAGAGTAATTGCTTGAAAAAATACATGGGATATTAAAACCAATTGAATGAACTTAGATTCACCATTGGTGTTTTTTTTATGCCTCCAAAGGATATTGTATTGAAGAGAAACACCAATAACTCTTCAATGAATGAAAATCATAGTCCTACTAGGTGTGTTATAACTGTTATCACACTAAATTTCACCCTTGAGGAGGTTGTTCAAGCCTCTTCACTTAGGTGATATCATGGAGACACCTCTAGGTTGTAGGTGTCCTAATTAATGAGGTGAATCTCTAGATATGGTTATCTCCCTTCATGCTTTACCTTGAAACTATAACTAAGCCTATTTCTTGCTAGGGAAAGGGATAGAGAAATAAAGTAAATAAAAATAAGGAGGTGATACACCAAATTAATACCCTCCACTTGCATATACTGAACTAAAAACATTAAAAAAGATTGAAACCTATCACACTAACTCAATAGGATCCTTTAAGAATCAATATTTTAATATGAAGATGCAAATTAAGATAATAACTAAGAGTCGATGATCAAGAGGTCTCATAAGAGACACTAATGAAGTGATCTCCTCACAAATTAAATGTGAGACAATCTAACACACTCCATATGACCTTCTAAGATGAATACAACCTAAGGTAAGGAGATAGGCCAAATAAAAGAGAGATATGATACTATTAATAACATTCATCAACTAACCATGAAATATACACTAATTATAGCATTAAGAAAGATAAAAATCAGCTTGTATTCATACCAAAGGCAAGTATAAGTGTTTATATGAGTAAGTCTTTTCCATACTTAGGTTGAGGATCCATTTCAATGTCAAACAAGGTAGTACATATAGGAGAAGAAGAAGAGAGAAAAGAGGTGTCAATAACCAATGATGGCTACTAAGCACTCAAATAATGAGTTAAAAATAATAAAACCTGATAAATGATATTATAATATCATATTTTTCACAATTTTTACTTGGTATTATAATAGCTTTCTCAAGGGTGGTGTAGGATATGCTTCATTGTCTTTATGACTCATCTTTAAGTTCTTGAAATTGCCCTTTATTATTGATTAGGAAGTGACAAGTGATATTATTAGGGTATAACTACTTATCATTATTTTGTACACCTATTTAAGATATATAACCCATATTATTTATACCTCTGCTCTGCAATCCCATTCATAACTTTCACACTTGCTCCTTTTAAGGCTTATTTCTTGTAGCCCTATTTTAACACAAAGCTATTGGGTTTGAATGATACAAAAAAATTATATACAATACAAAGGCATATTTTTGTACCTTTATCTTATTTTGACTTCACCCAAATTTTCATGACTTAAATCCTAATGCAAACCTACTAACTTAACACCCTCTTTCATAATTAGGCCTTTTTATGCCTAAACCAATCACACAATACTAGAGACCATACCATACCATAATTTACTACTCCAAAACCACCAAAATATTGTATGTAACATCAAATAAGGTCATATTAAAAATCTTCATTCAGTTCTAAGGGTGTAAACTCAAGTTATACAAAATACAAGATTTTAGCCCTAGGTTGGTCTTAACACGGGCCTGTATAAGCTAAGAGTGAAAAAAAAGGATAATAAGAGTTTTATACAACTTAAAACCTTTATTATACTTATATTTTATATAAATAAACTCCCCTTAACTCTTATAATGGTCATCTTCCCTTGAACAATCTTCATACCTTTCCAATATCCCAAGTTTCAAAATTTTGCACGCATTTTAAGATTGTAAAGTAGGTTGTGGGTTTTATTGTCATTTTTAAATAAATATATAAACATATTATTATGATATATAGTGAATAAAAAACAATTTTCCTATCCATCTAAACTCCAAACCCAATATAAATATTCCATACTCTCTTCAATTCTTGGAAACAAACTTATAACTCTTTAGTAGGTCTGTAGGTCTTTTTTGGACTTAATACTTATTAGGGCCCAAGAATATGTATTTGAACGATATTTTAATTTACTATAAATTATCCTTGGTATAATTTATATGTATAATCACTTTCTCAAATCTCTTTCCCAAGGATGAAGGATGGATCATACGAGTTTAGCCAATACTCCTCTAATTTTAGGCACGTTACCTATCAAGTCAAAAGAATTGGTTTTTATCTCCTTATTTTGTTCATCATAATGAATATACTAAATATGTACATATTCCTCATGGTCTCTCATAATTTTTATTACCTTTAAACCTCATTTCTAACCCATACATGGCATCTTTTTTTATGTTTTTGTAAGTTGACCTGTAGGTGCACATAGTCTTGCTTATCCTGAACATACATAGAGTCTTCTCATGTTTTTTATTATTAAATTGATTTGAATTAGTATATGATATTTTAATTAATTTTTTTACAACCCTAATTAGATATTATCATCTCCCAAAATGATTATAAGTCCTTCAAATAAGAACTCAGACCTATACACTGCCTTTAGTGTGAAACCCCACTTGCTTTCTTGTCTACTAGCTTATACTAGACTTGGAATTAATCTATTTAATACACATTGTATATGAAAATAACCATCAATATTAGATAAATGTCAAGGTTCTATGTGACTATCCTGAAACACTTATCTATCCTTTCTCTTTGGTAGGTTGGAAAAATTTCAACACATGCTTCTAAGATTTAAGATAGGTTTTAGATCTTTAGACCTTATATGTATATTCATGTATAAATATTATCCATAAAAACTATCCAAGTTAGTATAATTTATCCTCATATATCTCTCTTGACCATTATGATGATTTGGATCAAGTGTATACCCCCTTGTACTATGCTTTCACTCTTAAAACCTCCTGATTTGCATATTGACTAGATGTAGATGAACCTATTAAGTGTCATTAATAGAGTTAGGGATATCTTTTGCTCTCAATTTTTTTTAAATGGTTCCTTATTACCCTCTAAACTTTCAATAATGATCATCCAACCTCATCCATTCACTCAAATATTATGGCACATAGTTGAAGATGATGATTCTACACCTACAAACAATCTTGATGAAGAATAAAGTGTTCAAAAGGTTCAAAATGCCTCCTATGAAGGTTGAGGAAGGTATTAATACCCCTATTATTACCTAAATATTCTTAATAGAAACACAAAATCCTTTGTAACTTGAATAAGAGACCATGCAACTTCTCATTCTCACACTTATAGACTTGTAACTTCACTTTTCACCTCTCCATGCTTGTAAACCTACTTAGGAATGATGTATGAGGACCTATCATACTTTGATATATCCCTCCCAAATTTCCATTGTCACTAGTGAGATTAAAAATGTATTAAAATAGGAGGAAAATTAGTTGATGGGATTTTGAAGGGATTTAAGAGAACTAAACTTCTTAGTGATTATTCATAGATTATAGCCCATTAATACCTAAAATCTTGCCACAATTTTGAAGTGCATAATGTCCTCTATCAAAGCCTAAGTGAATTGGATCTAACCCTTATTCATATTCATGAACTGATCAATTTTAAGTGACCTTCACTATATTACAAGGAGCTCAAAGAAGGAGATAAAACATTTTTTGTCTTCTTTGGACCTGAAATTTCTTCCAAAATCATTATTTAACCCTTAAAACATCATAGGGATATGACACCATCCTTTTCTTACCTAAACTAACCATCTCCACATTGAAAACTTTCTTTATAATCCCTTGGCAAGTGCATTGTTATATTATATTTCACTTTCTTGGCATTTATAATGTCCCACCACTTGTTTTGCATTGAAAATAACCTGGACCAACATGGAAAAGGAATACAACACTTTGGTATATCTTTGAAACATATTAGAGACATGAAAATACACTTGATCCTTCTAATTTGCATAGGCAACCACTTCCTTACTTTCTCTAAAACTATCTTAATCCTTGTTAAACACCTTATAAAATTTCAAACAATGGATATTGGTTAATCCTTTGAGAGCCATGACTTCTCATCTTGACTATACCACCTTAGAATACCTTAATCAATGCCACTTTTCTCTATGACAAGACAAGCTAGGAAAAATACAAGAACCTTCAAGGGATATCAACAAAGTTAAACAAGCATAAATAAAAAATTTCTAATGTTACTCACCTATGGTAGAAAACTTTGGATAAAATGTATACTAGGTTTAACACCAATGTCATTGTATTACCTAGGATTCCAATCTATGGAAAATTATTGCATAATTTGTAGTTATTTCTTAGCATGGCATTCTCATCACATTGTGTGTGTCAAGTAATAGTATAAACTACATCACATTATGTTTTAATATATGCCTCATGTAAATAGATATTTTCACATTTATTTATATGAGGAGGAGGATTGTGGCATTTAATTTCAAGATAAGATATAGAATCATCACACTCATGTGTATTATTTAGCATTTCTAGAGAAGGAGAAGTATCACATTCTAATAGAGAAGAGTTATGTCTACATTTTCCATCTTATAAAGAGTATCAATATATGGAGGTATAATATAATAAGATAAAACATCATGGGAATACAAAAGTATATCATATACGCATGGTGCCATTATATATTCTTCATTATGTGCATTAATAGAAACATGAGATAATCCATCATTAATTTTATCTTGTTCTAGTGTGTGATTAAGAGAAGAGTGTAAAGAATAAATATGGGAAATTTGTTCTTATATTTAAAACTTAATATTTTCATTTTCTTCTTCATTATTGTACCAATCCTCTTTATATTCATAGTCATAGTCAATTCCTTCACAATTATATTCTTCATGTATATATTTATCATTATTTATCACATAAATTTGACTATTTGTCCATTCACTACCATAAGCATAAAGTAGAAAATTTATAGATAATAGGAAATCCAAGAGATGATAGGTTTTTAGATTCATCACTCATTGTGAATTTACCAAACCCTAGTAGAGAAAGAAACACAAGCATAAAGACTAATCCTAATAGGCAATAAAACCAATAGTACATATTCGTACTAGTACAAATAAATCTTATGGTTTTGGTGATGGAACCCCTAAGGTTGTGGTCACATATGATGGGGGAATAATAAATCATATTTACAAATATATATATATATATATATATATATACATATATATATATATCTATGTATATATATATATGTATATATATATGTGTATATATATTTATATATATACATATATATATATATATATATATATATATATATATCTATGTATATATATATATATGTATATATATATATATATATGTATATATATATATATGTATATATATATATATATGTATATATATATATATGTATATATATATATATACATATATATATACATATATATATACACATATATATATACATATATATATACATATATATATATACATATATATATATATATACATATATATATATATACATATATATATATATATACATATATATATATATATACATATATATATATATACATATATATATATATATATATATATATATATATATATATATATATATAGCCCTATTGATATAAGGATGATACCCTAAGGGGACTTAGGATTTTGTATGGTTATATGCACTATATGAATTTACCAATATGTTTTACTTTATTTTGAATTATACAATTCTAATTAAAATAGAAACTTGAATGTAATTAAAATTTAAAAGTATGAAAATTAAGCATAATATTGAATTTAAAGTATTTAAACTAATTTGACAAGTGGCACATACTAAACATAGCAAGTAATAAATAAGCTAAGATACTTAGCTTTTTTGGTTCTTTAACTAATGGTGACTAACTTATTGTGATGGAAATGGATAGAAGCATCATTGAGAATCATACAGATATATAATAGGCTATATGTATGCATAGTGTTGGTTGAATATTTTTTCTATCAGCATACTGATAAACAAAATAGGTCTTATCAGCCAAAGTAGGAAGATTAGTCATCCTAATGTGTAATTTTATCACATCAGAAGGAGACTGCTCTCTCCTCTCATCAAGGGGAGGTTCCCTGTGGATATGCTACATATATGTATAAACAGAAAATAATACTCAAGGGTAGGACAAGTCATCCATCTCTCTTTCTTCAGAGATGATGTATACAAAACAAAGCAAAAACTCAAGGGAATGACAGATAACACTCCTCTTCTTTCAGAAGAACTATTCAGCCAGCCACAAGAATACTCCTGGAAATAAAATTAGAATATAACTAAGAGTATGGTAACCAACAAATCGAGACATAGCATAAAGTCTCCACCTGAAATGCTCAAGAGTAATATACGAAGGACAAAGAGGGCACAAAGTCTTCTCAAAGTCCTTTACACAGCAATAAAAAGAAAAACACACTGAAGGCAGCTATGGGGGCACAAAGTCTCTCCATATTTGATTCTTCAGGACACCTTCCTGAATAATTTTACTAATCCTGCTTGTTAAATTAATGGAATAGAGAAAATATCAAGGAAAAAGACATAAGAACATCTTCCTTAACAACAAAGATATCACAACACAAAGTCTAAAAAAGTCCCTTGCTTTCTTATTCCAGTAACAAAATATGATTAACAGACTAAGCACAAAGTCTCAATGATGCCTCTCAATTTGGGCAGAGTTTCGTTCAAATTGTCAAAAAAGAGATCCTTTTTTACAATGAAAGAAAGTCCATTATATAGCCACTTTAAGGACTCAAGATAGTAATACATCATGATGCATTTGGGAATTGTTAGGAAGAAAAGCTAGAACTTTGGGGCATTTTACCCATTTGATCTTCTCAATGTAGATAAACAAGCCACACAATTGAAAGATTGCAACTTTCAATGTCCACCTGGTGATCTGATCTTGTCTTCGTCATTCCTCCTTTTTTGGTTAATTGAATCAGGTCCTAGATTCATTCATTGTTCTGTCTTTCCTCACTTTTAGCTGGTTTTGCTCTTTAATTTTGGGAATGCATTCAGGTCTATGAATTCAAAGGATCAACAGCTATTTCATTATCTTCAATTTGACATTCACACGCCCGTCACTATGTTTCCAACAACTAGTCAGCTGTGTTGAATTTGACGTCTTCAGGCGCATCACCCCTTGGTCTTCTTTTGGCTTTTAGCTTTTTACTTGGTGATTTTCTGGATTGGACTTGCCCTTTTAGGCCTTTGTAATGATCTATGTCAAGTTAGAATAGCCCTTCACTTTGGCCGCCAAGAGTCCCCTGCAAGGGCACCTACCCTTCGGGGTCCTTCGGTAGCCCTTTGCCTTAGCAGTTCCTGTAGATGAATATTTCCCTGGGTGTTTTCTCCCGTGAGTAATTTTTGTGGACATTTGTTTGGGGAAAATTCCCACAGACAAATCCCTGGGGAAAATTCCCATGGACAATTTGTCTCACAGAAAATTCCCATAGACAATTAGCCCAGGGATAATTCTCGTGGACAAAAGTTCATAGAAATTTGTTCCATGAAATCTTTAACTGGTCTTCAAACTTTGCCTGCATTTTCTACTTAGAGTTCTTTTAGACTTTTTGTCTGAAGGAATTCCTTCAGATAGAAGTCTGAAAGAATTAAGTGTTAGCCAATTTTCAAATGCCTTAAATAAATCCGAAAGAATTACCTTTTGGCTTCCTTGAAAAATGACCCTTTCAAAGGGTGCTTTTATGGATTAAGTGTCCTCCGTAAGGGCACTTGTCCTTTGAGAAGTCTCTTTCTTTTCTTGAACCACCCCTTTGAACTTTGACATTGAACTAATTGGTTGAACCAAAAATGGTTCAAGCTGATGGTTCAATGAATTAAACAAGCCGATGAACTAAACATTGAACCAAAAATTTGAACTTGCCTTTGAACCAACAGTTGAACTTGCCTTTGAACCAATTAGTTGAACCAAGGCTTTGAACCAAAATGGTTCAAGCCAATGGTTCAATCGAATGAACCAAGTGAATGAACCTACTGTTGAACCTGTTCATTGAACCAAGATGTTGAACCAAGTTTTGGTTCAACAGTTCAAACAAAGCTTTGAAAAAAATGTCTTTGAATCTGCTATTGAACCTATAGATGTTGAACCAAAGGATGAACTGAAAGATTGAACCAACTGAGTGAACTATTTGGTTGAACCAAAAGACACTGGGTGAAATAAAGCATTGAACCGCTTGGTTGAACCAAGCCATTGAACTGTTCCTTTGGTTGAACCTGCCATTGAACCTTAAACCTGTTGAACCTTGCCAAAGACTTTGAACTTGTTGAACCTTGAACCCATTGAACCTTTGAACCAAAGTGGTTCAATGGTTCAACGGTTCAATGGTTCAAGTATCTTTTTGCATTCAGATGCTTGCCGATGAAGATTTTCAACTGAACCAAAGCTCTGAACCAATCCCAGAGAATGACTAAGTGTTGAAAATTGATTCTTTTGACTGAAACCACTTGCAAAAACCTTTGAACCTGCATAATGAACCTACATGTAGAATCTAAAGATACAAAGTCCATAGAAATCAACATGTAAAATCCATTGAACTTGACTTGCAAAGTCTGTAGATTTTTTGAGAAGCTTTGAAAATGAGGAATCTGAATGTCTAGGACAATTTTTAAAAATGGAAGAGACAATTTTGGTCTATAAGACCAAAATAATTCAAATGTTGTCCCAAAAAAGAATGTTACTTTTGGGGGACAATAGTTGGCTCCAATTGGGGAACTTCTATCAATTGCAAAATGAATTGAAAGGAGTAGAATTCAGAATCTCCAATGTCTTCAAGTGTACCATTGGGCTTCAGAGTCATGCTACCCAAAAATGAAAGGCATTAAAAAGAAAATAAACAAAACAAAACAGAATTAAAAATGTATAAATATACATATATACAGAGGCAATGATCTAATACTTCAAGAGTTGAAGTGTTTCAGATGCTGCCCATTGTGGGGCAAAGAAAAGAGTGTGCCATCTTGGTATTTCAATAGAAAGTTGTTTTCACCCATGTGCTAATGAATTATGAATGGGCCTCTCCAAAGGGAGTCAAACTTTCCATGCATCCCCTTTGGTTCTCTTCTTTTGTCCCACAGTAGGACTTGATCCCCAATCTGGAAATCATGATTTTTGGCCTTCTGATCAAAGAGTTTCTTTACCAGACTTTGATGAGCAGTGATTCTATCCACCACCATGGTTCTTTGTTTCTCCAGCTAAGTTAGGCACATGATTATTTTATCAAGATAACTCTCATATGTTTGATCTTCAATGCCCTTCGCCAATTTGAAGGTTGGTAATTATAAGGTGATTGGTATCTCAACATTAATACCATAAAGAGGTTGAAAAGGAGACATAATAATTGCCCTTTTTGGTGTGATTCTATCCACCCACAGAGCATCAACCAATGCTTTATGCCATGTCCTTTGATTATCATCTGCTAGATTTTTTATAATAGTTACCAAATTCTTATTACTAGACTCAGCTTGTCTATTTCCTTGTGGGAAATAATCAGAAGAATGAGAGAGTGTAATTCCATAATGAAAACATAATTGTGTAATCTCTTGAGAGGTGAAACAAGCTGCATTATTAGTAACAATTTTGAGTGGAACTCTAAACCTAGAAATGATATTCTCTCTGAGGAAGTTGCATACAACTTCTGAAGTAGAATGCTTAGTTGGGATTTCTTCTACCCACTTGGTGAAATAATCAGTTGATGTAAGGACATAATCATGTCCAACACTTGAAGATGGGTTTATTGTCCCAATAAAATCAAGTCCCCATTGCTGGAAAGGTTCCTCTATGATTACTGGCTTGAGAGGCAGGGCAGCCGACTTGGGTCTTCCAACAAATTGTTGGCAAAGTTCACATTTACTCACCCACTTATGTGCATCTTGGAAAAGAGTTGGCCAATAATACCTGGCTCATAGAATTTTATGAGTAGTCATGGGGGCAGAAAAATGTCATCCACAGGCTAGATTGTGGAAAGATTTCAAGAGCTGGGTTTGATGTTTTTTGTCTACATAGTGAAGAAATACTCCATCTATGCTTCTTTTGTACAGGCTATTATCCCAAAGGACAAAATTGATAGCTTTTAACCTGATAGTCCTCCTTTCTTTATAAGAAAAATGAGCAGGACATTCACCATAATTTAGAAAATAGGCAATATCTGAGTACCATTCATTGGTGGTGGAGACAAAAATGACTATTGGCGCATCTTCCACTTTAGCTTCTTCACGTTGTGTATCTTCTAGCTTATTGTCAGCCATTAATTGGCAAAGGCCTTTACCTCTGACCACCTTTGTCAGCTTGATATCCAGATCAAATTCTTAGATCTTTGCAATCTAATTACCTCTCTTTGTGTCAAACTCCTAATGAGTTAATATAGACTTGACTGTAGTGTCAGGAACTAAAGCAATAATATGTGAATTCAAAATATAGAAGCAAAAATGTTTGACTACTTTTACCAAGACATGGGCATGCTTCTCTATATTTGAATACTTCATTTCATGGGTTTTGAGAGGGCAAATCATGAAAGAGATGGGGGATTCCATACCTTCTTTGTCCTGTTGAACAAGAATTGTTGAAAGAGTATGCTCAGACGCATAGCTGTAAATGATGAAATCCTTATGGTAATCTGGACAAACCAAGGTAGGGGCATGAGCAATAACGACTTTGATATCTTGAAACGCTGATTTACCTTCTTTATTCTAGTTGAAGGTAGTTTTCCCTTTCATCATGTTCACAATGTGTCTTGTCTTCTCAGCAAATTCAGGAATAAATCTCCGTAAGAAATTCACTTTTCCAAAAAAAGAGTGAACAACATTTTTACTTGTAAGTAAATTCAGCTCTTGAATAGACTTGACTCTGTTTGAGTCAATCTTTATGCCTTCTTTGGACATAATGTGTCCAAGGAGTTTCCCCTCTATCACTCCAAAAATATACTTCTTGGGATTCAAGGAAATACCATTTTGATGGTAGCACTCTAGCACTTGTTGTAAGTGGCGTACATGATCAGATCGATGCTTTGAAAAGATAGTTAAGTCATCAAGATATACCACTATGAATTTGCCAATCTCATCTTTAAAAACCATGTCCATAGCCTCTAAAAGCTAACACTAGCATTTATTAAGCCAAAAGGCATTCTTTTATATGCAAATGTACCCCAAGGTGTGATGAATGTAGTTTTGTGTTGGTCAGCTTCAGCAACTTCAACTTGATTATAACCTGAGAAGCCATCCAGCATTGATAACATTTTTTGTCCTATTACTGTTTGAAGCACTTGGTCCATGATTGGCAAAGGGTAATTGTCTTTTAGAGATGACTGATTCAGATTCCAAAAATCTACACAAATGCAAATTTTTCCATTCTTCTTCCTTACAAGCACTATATTCGCAATCCATGTAGAATGATGGATTGAGAAGATAATTCTAGCATTTAACATTTTCTGTATTTCAAACATAATAGTACCTAAAATTTTTGGATTGTATTGTCTAGATTTATGCTTGTAAGGTGTTGAATCAGCCTTGAGAGGAATGTGATGGCAGATTTGATTAGGCCTGAGAGACTTTAGGTCTTCATATGAATACACCAAGACATCAATGTACTGATGGAGTACAGAGGTGAATATGAATCTTTCTTCAGGTGTGCATCACTTACCAATGTTGACCATCTTTAGATTTTCTTTGTTGGTTAGATTTACTTGGTCAAATCCCTGAGAGAAATTTGAATCTATTTGTTGTTGTTTGATGAATCTATCATGCTTGTCAATAGCTTCTCAAAAGAAACCAGGCCTTTAAGAATTTTATTTCCTTTCAGCTGTAGGAATTCTTCATTTACATCTGAACTAGATTTAGAAAAAGATTCAGACTTCTGAGATTCATTGCCTTCAAAATATAGTTGTTCAAAATTGTCTTTTCGTTCCAAGAAAGCAATGATCTAATGATCATCATTGAATATTTGCTAATGATCAGCATTGTTAGGAACACTTGGTATATAGACCAGCTCAATGGTATATTTGTCTTCTTTAAAATATGAATGAGGAACTAAGAGAGTTCCTGAAATAACAAGTGCATCAACTCTGTCATTGGACTCTCTGAGAATGGCAAAAATGTTGAAAGCATCAAAGATTTCAATTTGGTCCTAAACCAAATTATGGTAGTGGTGTAGCCTCTCATTCTTGGTCTGATATAGATTTCTCACTTGATAGATCACTAATTCAACATCTCCTTTAGCATAAAGAGACTTGATGCCTCTTTCTTGAGCATCCTTCATGCCTAGCAACAATGATTCATATTCAACTGTATTGTTAGTGTTGTTGAATTGTAATTTATAAGATGAAGGAAACATATCTCCTTGAGGAGATATAAAGACAATTCCAGCTCCCAAACCATTAGAGGAATAGCTACCGTCAAATTTTAGAGTCCAAATTTCATTAGACATTGACTTTACTTTAGACTTTCCCTCATTAGAGATAGAGGACCCTTCTTCATCTGTATATAAAAAGTAATTATCCATACTTGTAGATTCAAAACGGATTTGAGCTTTAAGAGCTGATGTCTTGGTAACTACATACTTTGCTTCTTTTTCAAGAAGTAATCTTTTCATCACGCCATGAACAAGGATCCTTGCCTTAGATAGATCCATGTTCAGTTCTCCTCCCATATCCTTACAGAAATTCCATCCAAGCAAAATGCCATAAGATGTTAGGACGTCAGCCACCAAGACAGTCATCTTAATCCTCTTGTCTGGAAAGGCTACAAATGCAAATTGGGCATCTTTGATTTGCCCCAACAATGGTACTTGCTTGTTCTCCATGGAGAAACATCTCCCAAATGTCTTGGTCAGTGTGAGACCAAGAGACTCAATGACTTTAGCAGGCATGACATTGTTAGATGTGCCTGAGTCTATTATATAGTTACTCAGCTTGTGACCATTGATTAATAGGGAAACATAGAAGGGTTCTATTTTTCCAGGAGTAGTTGGGGGAGTAATGATCAGATTATTTGGAATAGACGTATTCTTTGGAGAATCAAGAATTAATTTTTTAGCCTTTTGTCTTGTAGGGATGGTCTAATTTTTAACATATTGAAATAGCTTATTCAGTTGATCTGGATTAGACTACAAGTATTCAAATTCAAACATCTATATTTTTGTCTTTTTGACATGATCAATTATGTCAAATGGCTGAATTGAGCTAGGTATAGAGAAAAGTACTTTAGCTTTTTGAGTTTTTAGAGGGATGGGAGGTGGGCTGGTTTGTGAATTAGAAGTAGAAGGGGAAGGCGCAATGGATGTATTTACCTTTTGAGCGATTATCAAATCTTTCAGTTGAAAAGGCAGAACTGTCTCACACTTGACAATTGTGGCTATTGGCTATGATTACTCTTCTATCTTTTCTTTATTAGCTTGCTGGATTGATTGGTTCTTAGACTTGGTAAACACTGCATATGATCCATCTGAAGCTTCTCCTTTGCTTCTGAGTTCATCCTGGTAATTCAGGAAACCAATGTGGGAGTCACCAGCTAATTCTTCTTGATTGTCTTCAATGATATAAGCATCATTTTCTTGATTCAATTCTAGCTGGAAAGAAAATTCTGATTCTGCTTCAAGGTATCCCATTACTGAATTGGTTGGAGGAGCTTCCAGGGCAAGTTTCCCTTGTGGAGGAGGAATGCAATTTTGTTGTCCTTGGTTTCTGGAAACATTGCCCTGATATGATTGATTTGGGAATGTCCTTCTGTATGTAGGAGTAGAAGACATTCCTTGAGCCATTTGCTTCTTGAGAGCAAACAAATCATTTGCTAATTTCTGCACCATTGGATCTGTGATGCTTGTAGATGAAAATTTAGAAGATGATGAAGCTCTATTTTTATTTGGATCTCTTCTTATTTTCCCTGCTAAGATGAGATCATCTTCTACTTTAGTGGCCAAAAGTTGAGCTACAGCAAGGTCTATTTGGCCAGCACGTCTCAAGAGAAAACTTACTTCAGATAGCTGAGAATTAATAAAAAAGCATTTGAGATTCTCAGCTGTAGGTCTAGCAATTACAGGGATTCTATTTCTCAATTTATCAAATTTAGATATGAAGTCTCTCATAGGCTCATGAGGCTCTTTCTTCATCTATGTAAGTTGAGCCAGAAGTGTATGTGCATCTTCTGTAGGTTTGAATCTGGCTTCAAACTTAGCTTTAAGAGTATTCCAATCAGTCACAGATCGAGCCTATAGATGGTAAAACCAATCTACAGTAGGACCTTGTAGTGTTTCAACAAAAATCCTAACTACTACATCTTCAAATTCCACTCTGATTACTCCACAAGCTATATTGAATGCTACAATGTGTTCATCAGTATGAACTTTCCCATCACCATAGAATTTAGGGAAATTCTTCCTAAAACTGCGTGGAAGCTCATGTAGAAGATTAAGATTGAGAGGACCAAAAACATTACCCTAAGGGCCTTGAACTGCCATTATAGGATACTGAAAAGGAGGGATAAAAAATCTCAAAGGGGTAATTATAGGCATAGCTTTATCAACAACAAAAGTAGATACTTCATCTGGTAATGGAGATCTGGCTTTAGTAAGAGGGAAGCTCTTGGTTCGTTGGAGATGAGATGGTGAAGGAAACAGATCAAAATCACTTTGTTATACCAGCTCAAACATAGGATCAATGATACCTTTAGCCCTTTGGCTTCATGTATAACTTGAATCTGCCAGATTGTGAAACATAAATGGAAAATAATTGACTTTGCTTTAGTTAAAGCTTGGGGCTTTAAACTATGCATTCTTTCCCAGTTGGTGTGGAGGTGAATGGAATGGATATACTATAAATGGATAATGGGTAAATTCTCCAACGGAGTCACCAAAAACTATTGGTTGAATATTTTTTCTATCAATGTACTGATAAACAAAATAGGTCTTATCAGCCAAAGTAGGAAGATTAGTTATCCTAATGTGTAAGTTTATCACATCAGAAGGAGACTGCTCTCTCCTCTCATTAAGGGGAGTTTCCCTATGGATATGCTATGTATATGTATAAACAGAAAATAATACTCAAGGGTAGGACAAGTCATCCATCTCTCTTTCTTCAAAGATGATGTATACAAAACAAAATAAAAACTCAATGGAATGACAGACAACACTCCTCTTCTTTCAGAAGAACTATTCAGCCAGCCACAAGAATACTCCTAGAAATAAAAGCAAAAAGTAACTAAGAGTATGGTAACTAGCAAATTGAGACACATCACAAAGTCTCTGCCTGAAATGCTCAAGAGTAATATACAAAGGACAAAGAGAGCACAAAGTCTTCTCAAAGTCCTTTACATAGCAAGAAAAAGAAAAACACACTGAAGGTAGCTATGGGGGCACAAAGTCTCTCCACAGTTGATTCTTTAGGACACCTTCCTGAATAATTTTACTAATCCTGCTTGTTAAATTAATGGAACAGAGAAAATAACAAGGAAAAAGACATAAGAACATCTTCCTTAACAATAAAGATATCACAGCACAAAGTCTAAAAAAGTCCCTTGCTTTCTTATTCCAGTAACAAAATATAATTAACAGACTGAGCACAAAGTCTCAATGATGCCTCTCAATTTGGGCAGAGTTTCATTCAGATTGTCAAAATAGAGATCCCTTTTTACAATGAAAGAAAGTCCCTTATATAGCCACTTCAAGAAGGACTCAAGAACAGTAATACATCATGATGCATTGGGAACTGTTAGGAAGACAAGCTAGAACTTTGGGGCATTTTACCCATTTGATCTTCTCAATGTAGATAAACAAGCCATGCAATTGAAAGATTTCAACTTTTAATGTCCACCTGGCGATCTGATCTTGTCTTCATCGTTCCTCCTTTTCTGGTTAATTAAATCGGGTCTTAGATTCATTTGTTGTTCTGTCTTTCCTCACTTTTAGCTAGTTTTGGTCTTGAATTTTGGGAATGCATTCAGGTCTATGAATTCAAAGGATAAACAAATATTTCATTGTCTTTAATTTGACATTCGTGCACCCATCACTATGTTTCCAATGGCTAGTCGGCCGTGTTGAATTTGACGTCTTTGGGCGCATCACCCCTTGGTCTTCTTTCAGCTTTCGGCTTTCTGCTTGGTGCTTTTCTGGATTAGACTTGCCATTTTGGGCCTTGGTAATGATCTATGTCAAGTCAGAATAGCCCTTCACTTCGGCCTCCGAGAGTCCCCCGCAAGGGCACCTACCCTTCGGGGTCCTTCGGTAGCCCTTTGCCTTAGCAGTTCCTGCAAATGAATATTTCCCTGGGTGTTTTCTCCCATGGGTAATTTCCATGGACATTTGTCTAGGGAAAATTCTCGCAGACAAATCCCCAGGGAAAATTCCCATGGACAATTTGTCCCGCAGACAATTTGCCTAGGGATAATTCCCGTGGACAAAAGTCCACAAAAATTTGTTCTGCAAAATCTTTGACTGGTCTTCAGACTTTGCCTGCATTTGCTACTTAGAATTCTTTCAAAATTTTCATCTGAAGGAATTCCTCTGGATAGAAGTTTGAAAGAATTAAGTGTTAGCCAATTTTCAAATGCCTTAAATAAATCCGAAAGAATTACCTTTCAGCTTCCTTGAAAAATGATCCTTTTGAAGGGTGCTTTTATGGATTAAGTGTCCTCTGCAAGGGCACTTGTCCTTCGAGAAGTCTCTTTATTTTATTGAACCACCCCTTTGAACTTTGACATTGAACCAATCGATTGAACCAATTGGTTGAACCAAAAATGGTTCAAGCCGATGGTTTAATGAATTAAACAAGCTGATGAACTAAACATTGAACCAAACATTTGAACTTGCCTTTGAACCAATAGTTGAACTTGACTTTGAACCAATTGGTTGAACCAATGCTTTGAACCAAAATGGTTCAAGCCAATGGTTCAATCGAATGAACCAAGTGAATGAACCTACTGTTGAACCTGTTCATTGAACCAAGATGTTGAACCAAGTTTTGGTTCAACAGTTCAAATAAAGCTTTGAAAAAAATGTCTTTAAATCTACTATTGAACCTATAGACGTTGAACCAAAGGATGAACTAAAAGATTGAACCAACTGAGTGAACTATTTGGTTGAACCAAAAGACCCTGAGTGAAATAAAGCATTGAACCACTTGGTTGAACCAAGCCATTGAATTGTTCCTTTGGTTGAACCCACCATTGAACCTTGAACTCGTTGAACCTTTGAACCAAAGTGGTTCAATGGTTCAACGATTCAATGGTTCAAGTCTCTTTTTTGCACTCAGATGCTTGTTGATGAAGATTTTCAACTGAACCAAAGCTCTGAACCAATCCCAGAGAATGACTAAGTGTTGAAAACTGATTCTTTTGACTGGAACCGCTTGTAGAAATGTTTGAACCTACATAAATGAACCCGCCTGTAGAATTTGAAGATACAAAGTCCATAGAAATCAACATGTAAAATCCATTGAACTTGACTTGCAAAGTCTATAGATTTTTTGAGAAGCTTTGAAAATGAGGAATCTGAATGTCTAGGACAATTTTAAAAAATGGAAGAGACAATTTTGGTCTGTAAGACCAAAATAATTCAAATGTTGTCCCAAAAATGAATGCTACTTTTGGGGGACAACACATAGGATCACTAATGTTAGGCCAGGGAAGTAATGTCAATATTAGTGACTATAACTAATGTTATTATCATGGGTTGTTCCTACTCTTTGTGAACATATGATAAAATACATCTTCTAGTAATAAATATGTATATGTGATCCATATGCCTGATTATGTGCATGTCTCCATAAATTAGTCTCTTCGTCCATAAAATCTTGGGTCTACTTGTGAAGGGTAGAAAAACTATAAAAACTTGGGAAGTGTAATGGGTTGAGATGACCCAGTCACCCTTGTTGATTATTTATTGCTACCTATATATCTAATACTTTAAATATGGAGTTCAAACCACATGTAGTTATACACTTAATGTGGATTTATAATTGTTCTCATTTTCTATATGAATGCACCTAGAATATAGCTTTCGATAGTTGAAAATATTCTCTCTTGATATGGCTTGATGTCCTTTAGAATTGGTTGATGACCACTCTTAGTGACTAATTTTTAATTTTTAAATAATAAGGAATATTTTATCAATGTGCAAAGGTGTATATATTTTTTGATAGATAAGTTCCAAGTGTGTAAAAAATATTGGTTTGATTTGTATTTATATGAGTCCATTTGGGCAATTTTTCACACCACCAACATGATATGAAAATGATTCAACCCATAGGAATGATAAAGTTTCTCAAAATATTTTTTAATGGATGAGGGATGGTAATGTCACCCTTAGGGTAGTTTCATTGATGGAAATTTCTAGTCCTAATAGTATTATCCAAGATACATTAATACAAATCTAATGATCTGGATATCTCTAAGTAAGATATTTATTTGATTTGATGTAGATTAAGAGATTCCTTTAGGTGATTTAATTTTTAAAAAGGAGGGTCAAACTCATATCAAGCATGTAGATGTGAGAGAATTGAAAATAAGATGTGTGTGTGTGTTCCCGCACATGCATGCACATGAACAACTCTTGTATGGTGAATGTAGGTCAAAAATGACATTATCAAGTGTCAAATACCATATTTTGGTATTTGAATGGGCATATGAATGATTCAATCACATTTATTTTGTGATTAAATTTTGAATTTTATTTTCTTCATTTTGACCTTCATATTTGGATTTTAATTTTTTGATATTTTATATTTTGAATAATTTAAATATATTTTATTCCTCCATATAGATTCAAAATGCCATCCACTGGGTTTTTAACATGAAATACCATGAGAACTTACATATATGTGTTATATAGAATAATTTATAAACCAAGATGCTTAAATACTTTTCTACCTACACTTTAAAGAAGAGTTCAATCTTATCTTGAACATAAGTGTGCGTCAAGTGAGAAATTAGGATTAAAAAAAATGAGGATTGTGAATAGTTAAAATAAAAATGTAAAATTCCATAATGATGACATGTTAATAATTGACCATGAGAGAGTATTTTTTCTTTGAAAGAGATTGTGAATGTAGGATTTCTAAGTACATTTGAGTATGGTTTGAGTAGTTTATAATAGTATATGAGTATTATGGTAAGCCCAAAGGAGTGAGTGAAGTGGAATAAATAGATAGTAATGTCACTAGATAGAAGTGTAAACCTAAAATAGTTCAAGCACATGAAATAATATAAGTAAAACCTAGAAGTAGATAGGTATTGCGTGTAATAACAATAAGTCACCAAAATGGCAAGGAGGCACAATGGTTGGATAAACCAAATAGGGAAGGTGTAAATAAAAAATATCAATGGAGGAAGAAGTTGAAATATCTAGATAAACCCAAGAGGGAAATGATTGAAAAAAATAAACTACCTGACATAAAGCTAGCAAGACTAGATAAACCCAAGAGGGAAGTTCATGAAAGAAATAAATTACCAAGGTAATGTAAATTTAAAGAGATTGGATATACTCAAGATGGAATACATAGAATACATAAAACTACTAAGGTAACATAAAGTTAAGAGGGATGACATAAAGAAAACTAAAATGAAATGTAAGCACTAAAGAGAGTAACATGACAATCGTAACATGATTATAATTATAAACATTATGATAACTCATAAATGTTTTATAATGTCATTGAATATGTCATCAATAACTCCATGTAATTATTGGTGTAATTTTTATCTTAATTATATCATGGTTTCTTCCATTCTCTCTAAGATCCTTGCAAATATGGTCTTGAGAATAGCCTATATGGAGAAAGTAGAGGATGTAAAATTGTGACTAATTTTTAAATTTTAAATAATAAGGACTATTTTATCAATGTGCAAAGGTGCATATATTTTTTTATAGATAAGTTCCAAGTGTGTAAAAAATATTGGTTTGATTTGTATTTATATGAGTCCATTTGGGTAATTTTTCATACCACCAACATGATATGAAAATGATTCAACCCATAGGAATGATAAAGTTTCTCAAAATATTTTTTAATGGATGAGGGATGGTAATGTCACCCTTAGGGTAGTTTCATTGATGGAAATTTCTAGTCCTAATAGTATTATCCAAGATACATTAATACAAATCTAATGATCTAGATATCTCTAAGTAAGATATTTATTTGATTTGACATAGATTAAGAGATTCCTTTAGGTGATTTAATTTTTAAAAAGGAGGGTCAAAATCATATCAAGCATGTAGATTTGAGAGAATTGAAAATAAGATATGTGTGTGTGTGTGTGTGTGTGTGTGTGTGTGTGTGTGTGTGTGTGTGTGTGTGTGTGTGTGTGTGTGTGTGTGTGTGTGTGTGTGTGTGTGTGTGTGTGTGTGTGTGTGTGTGTGTGTGTGTGTGCGCGCATGCGTACACATGAACAACTCATGTATGGTGAATGTAGGTCAAAAAAGGCATTGTCAAGTGTCAAATACCATATTTTGGTATTTGAATGGGCATATGAATGATTCAATCACATTTTTTTGTCATTAAATTTTGAATTTTCTTCATTTTGACCTTCATATTTGGATTTTGATTTTTTGATATTTTATATTTTGAATAATTTATATCTATATTACTCCATATAGATTCAAAAGGCCATCCATTGGGTTTTTAACATAAAATACCATGAGAACTTACATATATGTGTTATATAGAATAATTTATAAACCAAGATGCTTAAATACTTTTCTACCTACACTTTAAAGAAGAGTTCAATCTTATCTTGAACATAAGTGTGACTCAAGTGAGAAAGTAGCATTAAAAAAATGAGGATTGTGAATAGTTAAAATAAAAATGTAAAATTCCATAATGATGACATGTTAATAATTGACCATGAGAGAGTATTTTTTCTTTGAAAGAGATTGTGAATGTAGGATTTCTAAGTACATTTGAGTATGGTTTGAGTAGTTTATAATAGTATATGAGTATTATGGTAAGCCCAAAGGAGTGAGTGAAGTGGAATAAATAGATAGTAATCTCACTAGATAGAAGTGTAAACCTAAAATAGTTCAAGCACATGAAATAATATAAGTAAAACCCAGAAGTAGATAGGTATTGCATGTAATAACAATAAGTTACCAAAATGGCAAGGAGGAACAATGGTTGGATAAACCAAATAGGGAAGGTGTAAATAAAAAATATCAATGGAGGAAGAAGTTGAAATATCTAGATAAACCCAAGACGGAAATGATTGAAAAAAATAAACTACCTGACATAAAGCTAGCAAGACTAGATAAACCCAAGAGGGAAGTTCATGAAAGAAATAAATTACCAAGGTAATGTAAATTTAACGAGATTGGATATACTCAAGATGGAATACATAGAATACATAAAACTACTAAGGTAACATGAAGTTAAGATGGATGACATAAAGAAAACTAAAATGAAATGTAAGCACTAAAGAGAGTAACATGACAATCATAACATGATTATAATTATAAACATTATGATAACTCATAAATGTTTTATAATGTCATCAATAACTCCATGTAATTATTGGTGTAATTTTTATCTTACTTATATCATGGTTTCTTCCATTCTCTCTAAGATCCTTTCAAATATGGTCTTGAGAATAGCCTATATGGAGAAAGTAGAGGATGTAAAATTTATAGGATGTCAATCCTCTAACTTCAAATGAGGTATATGATAAGGTTTTTCCTCCAGTCGATTAGGTTTTTATTTGGGAGGTTTTTCCTTTGAATATTCAGTTTTTTATATGCTACTTGTATGATCAACACTCCTATGTGGAATGGGAGTAACAATCATGCTAAAAAAATAAAGCTCCCTTTTATTAGGGAAGCAAAAAAATATATGTTGATGATAATTTTTAAGGAAATGGTGTATGAAGCCATTATTTATGGAGGGACTCTTGATATTTTTGATAATATACACATTAATTAGTAAAGTGTGTATAAAAATGATGGAACTCATCAAATATCAAAGTTAGATAAGGTGAGCCTGATTGTTGAATTTTCATTAAAGTGGATTATGATTTCAAGGCTAGTTTTTTGAGATGTTTCTTCAATGATCTAAAATTATATTTAATATTCCCATATGCTTTATGCCATGAATAATATCTAGAATGGATGATAATGAGCTAGATTACACATTTTAGGTTTTGGTCTTGGCTGGTGTGATGCTAAAGTCAAAATAATCTTTGTAATGATGGACTCCATGGGTGGGGACATATCATAATAGACTATATTAGTGTTATAACCATTAGGTGTATCATGATGAGTATTAAAATGGATAATAAATAATCATCATTAATGTCAAAGTAATATTCAATATTAACCACTTTGATACTTTTACTGAATAATGTATTTTTTTAAATTGTTTGATAGGGATTTTAGTAATGTAAAATATCCTTATTTTTGGCTTTGTGATAACCTAAAAAATAAGGATCATCTAACATTTAATTTACATAATAATTGGGTGTGTGAGATATATATTGGGTAGATAAACCATGATGTTTCTAGGAAAAGGGCTATTTTTAGGGAATTTATTCTCAAATAAAATTATTGTGGGAACTTCATCAATTACCTATTTTCAAGATCTAAGTCTCAATATAGGAGTAATTTGAGCAATGATATGTTGAGATAAGTTATATGTTTCAATATTGAGGATTATCTCATCAAGATCATCATCATCATAATAAAGGAGATTTGGTGGAATTATTATAGTGAACTCAAGGTGACCACTATATCCTCACAAGGAGTCAATGAGATAGTTGAAACAATGATATTCTTGAAAAGGAATGCTTGGTAGATATTCAAGGGCAAGTAGTTTGTAGGTGTCATGTTTTTAGAATTATTTTAATTTTAAAGGGATAGTTTCACATCAAATATTTTATATGGATCCTACATAGGTGATTTTGATGCATTGATAAGCATTGGAGGCTATGACCTTTATTTAGTGAGTCCAATGGCAAACACACAAGATATTATAGTAAAGAAGTTTGTTCAAGATCATGAGTTTCATTATAATCATTCTAAAAGGAAGAATGACTATAATCCAAATTCATCCCATGGGAGAAAATTTTCATCATCCATATCATTAAAAAGTGTTACTAGTTGACATAATATCTAATAAATTTGAGGAAGTCTCAATAAGTGACATAAGTATTATAGGATTAATAGATGATGGATCTCTTAACTTAAACATCACAGATTTTGGAATTGATAAAAAATGAAGATAACCAACATGAAATATAATTTATATATGATATCATTGATTAAATTATGAAATAAATTGATAAAGCTTGATCAATGGCATGGTCAATTTGAACAAACAATTCTTCATAATGTTTCATCATACTCTCATCAAAACCATGCAATGGGACTTGTTGATAAAACATGGGTGGCTGAGGAATAATCATGTCAAAGAGATTTTCATGAGGTTATTATGATATCAAAGAATGTAATTTTACTTGGGATGTTAGAGAGATCCATAATATGATTTCATTCATCATAGCTAGATTATTTTGATGTGGACTACCCTTGAGAAATGAAGTTAGGATGATATCAAATTTGGCCTCATAAGGGGATGAGTTTTTTTTTTCTATTTAGATTTTTCTATTTGGTTGATGGTGTCGGTTGATACCATAAATAGGTAATTGGATTACATGAATAATTCACTACACTAGTTTATATACAATGTGTGAAATTCAAATATAATAAAAATATAGTAATATAAAAATTAAAAAGTACCTATTTACACAAAAGGAATGATTTAAATGATTTAAATCAATAAAGATAGGGTCATGATATAAATTCTAGATTGTATGAAATCTATGTACTTTTGAATGTTGAAATCATGTGAAAATAGATATACTTTATGTGTATTGTTTTAACTATTAGTGACACAATGGAAATAAAGTTATGTGTAATGTGTTACAACTAAGGCATAATCAAGATATAAGATAATGCCTCAATCATAAAAATGATCTAATCTAGTGCATAAATATAAATTAATAGTATAATCTAAACAATAATAATACAAAGAAATATCAAACACATAAATAAGACTAAACTGAACACACGTAATGACTATAATTGAATTATGAGATTAGAAACAAGATTTTGGAATTGGTAGACTAATGTTGACTATAATATGGAAGAAGGGTTATAATTGATAGAGCATCGATTGTATCCAAGTCAGAATAGTCAAGTGGATGATTATGTTTGTCAACTATGTCCCTTGAATCTAATTATGTCATCTACATATTTTTAGGTCCTATAACTTTTTGTGCAACTTTGAAAACAAATGATGAGAAAATTCTATCTTTATCTTCACAAAATTTATGGTTAGAATGGTTTGGTTTGATTACCATTTGTTTCTGACCTAATTTTACATAATGTTATAATATTAATATAAATTCAAAGTTAGTAGGCTCACATAAACTATTTAGGATTTACAGTTAGATATCATGCATGCTTGGAATTAGTGCCAATATAGCTATATTAGTTTATGGGTGTATCCCAACCCAAGATGAGAGACATAAATTCACCTTATCTCCCTATATAATCAATTAAATCTACATGAACATTCACTTAATCCTTCTCTTGGCACAAATATGAAATTAATTAATACCCTATAAATTAATTAAACTCATTAAGAGTAGAAATAAAACTTGATAGTGTGATTAATACTTTATTCTCCTTTATACTTGTTATTTAAATTACTTTATGAGGCTTTGTATGTATATACTTATCTAATTAAAACTAAGGATCTATTGGTGCACATGATAACATAATAAAATAGGGGGAAATCAAAAAAACATCTCCACCTAAAGAGTAAAAGTGAAAATGGGGAAGAGACCCAAAGATACTAAGGGATGGAATTGGTGGTTGACTGATTATATCTAGGATAAAATATACAAACTATCAAATGTGTCCCAAATAAATGAGATAAAAATGTGAATAAATAATAAAATATATATCTAAATAGAGAATAAAGAGAGAGAAAAAAATAAAAAGTACCAATAAGTGCTTAATCTAAATCAATGATACATATTCCAAAACCATGCTAATTTTTTTGAAATAACAAGCCTTATACAAAAATTGGTGTCTATATAATGCCACACCTTGAAGTGTGTTTATGTGATGCATGCATGATTTAAAGTAAAACATAATTTAATTGCATACCTAAGTATTTAATTATTAGGGATAGAAAGTGAATTTTTAATTTTTATATCGAATGTACTCATGAACAATCATCAATAAATCTTGTACATATACAATAAAATGAGAATGCCAACATGTTTTCAATGTCTTGATAAATTAGTGTGAATATAATAAAATAAAATATATTTTTTATTTGATAGGTTAAAATGGGTTGAAGAGACCCAAACCCAATACAAAATAAAGTAGAATGAAAAGTGAGAGATAGAAAAATAGAAAACCAAATGAGATAAGGGTAAACACCCTAACGATCAACCTAACTTCCACTAAACATCAGCCAAAAACTAGCCAAGAGCACAAAAAGGACCCAACACAAAATAAATGGGAATAACCAAAGTTATTTTGACTCAGAGTAAGTGACCAGTTGCCTTGTCACAATATTAGCTTTCTTATGACATTTTCCTCTGGTGCAATTGTCGATGAATTACTCATCTTCATTTTTTGGCTTCTTCCTTTTGAGGTTCACTTGAGGGGATTATTTTATGGTATCCTTAGAAATCTAGGCATCCTCCTCTCCAATTTCCTTTTGTAAAGAGTCCTCGCTAGAGTTGTGTGTCTCAGGGGTCTTGCCATCATGCATCACAAACTTGTAAAAACCAAGAAAATTACTCAACCTCTTGAATTCTTCCAAAATTTCTCTGTAGAGGAGATTTTGGATTATGATTTTAGTATGGATTTTAATAAGTGAGTCTTTAACATCCTTGTTGGCATCAGCCCCTAGGGTCGATTTTACTTTGGAGGTGAAAGAGGGGCTTCCAAGATCAAATTTATTATTTTAAACCCATGCACTAGAAACCCCCAACTGCTTTCCTAGATTCTCTTCTTCAGAAGCTGAGGATTGAGCACCCTTCACCTCCAACTCCTCCTTGTAACTGTTAATATCAATGGCCTCAAAAATTTTCTTGGACTAGATCAGTTCTCCCCTTTTAATCAATAGAAAAATGAGGCCCTAGTGGATAAGATCTATGGTAGGGTTCTTCTTGAAATTTAAAATATAAACCTCTAGTGATTGCAATAGAAATAAGGAGATATTGATGAGATTTACCTTGAAATGGTTCAAAAGTAGGAAGTGATGCAAGTAGAGAATGGTGTGTTTACCTTCCAAAGTGATGTATCTCATTATTTGGAGACATACCTCTGGCCATTTCCTTAGCAAATCAACATGCATGTAGCCTTTGTTAGACAAAGGTTTTGGCTTATATTTCTTCTTCTCTTTTCTGAAGAAAATCTACATGAGTTCCTCCTTATGAAACTTATCTTTGAATGCCTTCACTTCATGGAATTCCATTCCTAATGTCTCCCCAATCAACTCCTCTATTATTTAAATCTTTAACCTATGCATTCTCACCTCATGATCATTCCAACCATGGGCAAAATCCCTTGAGAGTGATGTGTCATGCCCCACCAGCCTTTCCATGAATGGGGCTAGCCCCCCTTTAACCATTTTCTACCAGACATGATCATTTTTATTTATGTTAAAATAGGAAATTCATTTGAAGTGATTTCTATCACTAGCCATCTTCACTTTAACTTTGTTGTTATTTTTGTATGTGTTTTGAGGAGCATAGGGTGGTATTAAAAAATGAAAGCATGCAAAACAATGGTTAATCATGAGATGGTTGAAAGGGCATGATGACTGACCCTTGTGCCACATCTTAGAGAGATGTATTTTCATGTGTGGAAATACCTTCACATAACCCACAATCTAAACTTAAAATAATTTAACATCATGACATTAAATGGTAAGTCCCTTTTCCTTCTTGATAATTTAGATGATGTCATTTAGAAATTTGCCATCATGCCAAGTGACTTAATCACTTCTATGGACCCCAATATTTTCAAATAAATCAACACCCCTATTTACCTCTCTATAAACATGATCCATGACAACTCCTTTGAATTGGTTGAGAAGGGATTTAACATCACCGATGATTCTTGAAATATTCTAGGAAGATGGGGATAGGCCCTTAAGGCAATTAATGATATTCATTGAGTCTCCTTCTATATGAATAGATTGAGAACCCAATTTAAATGCCTCTTTAATTCCCCACAAGGCCACCAAAGCTTCTTCAATGTGGTTGGTTTAAATACCAAGATGCCCTATATAAGCTGCTTTGATATTTCTTGAAGAGTCGCTGATCAAACAACCCACCCCAATTGGGCCAGGAATCCCATTTTTTGCCCCATCAAAATTTAAATTGACCCATTGAGTAATGGGGGGAGACCATTTGATGAGAGATATATCCACCCCTTTAGCCTAGGCTTTACCTAGGATGACCAAATTTAGATGTTTCAAAGTTAAGGAAGAAAGTGGGGATCTGGGTTAGTCGAAGGTGTGTGCAAAGATTGACCAATTTTCTTGCATGAAGACCTTGATCCTTTTGAAAGTAGACTCCATATGAGGTTAAAGGCCCTTAAATATGTAATCATTCTTAGATTTATAGATGTCCCAACATATATGGGGTAGGGCTAGATTCCACCAGTGAGTTAACGATGGTTCTTCCCAAGGGGGTTTCCATTGGGTTATTAAGTCTATAATAGATCCTAGAAAAACCCACAAAACATTGGATTCACTGAAGAATCAATGAAAAATAGTCACCCAAATAGGAAAAAAAGGAACAAATGTTCCACTATTTTTTTTGCTTGTTTACAAAGAGAGCATCTATTGGGGATCGTTAATCCTCTTTTGATGCGATTGTCCACTGTTAAGATATTATTTCAAGCAGCCAACCAGTAGAAGACATTGATTTTAGGGATGATATTTTTTATCCAAATATATTTCCAATTGAAATCCTCCTCATCCAAATCCCACAAAGATAACAATCTTGATTTCATCAAGTAAATATTATTGGGATTATGTTTCCAGATAAGTTCATCTTCTCTAGGTGCTAGATTGATATAAATATGTTGAATGGATTCATTTAGAGTTTGGAGCAGAAGGGTTTGATGTTGATCCTGTCTAGGCTTGGCTTAAGTTTTCTATCACTTTTTCCCATTTCTAATTTCCCAATAATCCCTCACTTTGAGCCCATAGTTATTTTTGAAGAAATTTATCAATTCAAGGTCTTGAATAGTGGATTCCAGTAGGGTCAAGATCCATGAATCACTCCAAAAATCCACCCTATTCCTCTTAAAACATTACATTTGAGCCCATTTCTAAGGATATTCTTACCTATCTAAAACACTTTCCATAAGGTAGAGCAGTTAATAAGACCTATATCTGATAAAAATTGAAAGCCTTCACCTGAGGAGAGGTATTTGGCCTTGATAATTTTGGCCTATTGGTTTTCCTCTATAAACACTCTCTAGCCTTGATTAAACATAAGGGCTTGGTTCATGGTAGAAACCCTTCTTAGTCTTAGGCTTCCTAAGGAAATAGGATGGTATACATGGTCCCAAGAAATGAGCAAAAAATTGAATTTGTCCTCTGAACCTCTCCAAAGAAAGGTTTTATATATACTCTCAACCTTGTCAACAATGAATTTTAGAATGGAAAAAATGGAAATGAAATAAACCAATATGATCTTAAGGGAATTATTTAGAAATTGGAATTTACTAACTTGAGTTAGGAGGTTCCCTTTCCAACCAACCAACTTCTTCTGGATCCTATCGATGAGGGGAATCCAAAAAGAAGAATTTAGTGAGCCCTCAAATAGAGGGATACCAAGGTAAGAAGATGGTAAATTTGAAATGTTGCACTCTAGAATGTTAGTGAATTTAGATTGGAGATCCAAAGGAGTGTTAATGAAGAAGATGAAGCTCTTATTGAAATTCACACTTTGACTAGACACCCCTTCGTACATCTAAAAAATATTCTTGAAACATCTGACTTCAGATATTGAGGCTTCCTCCATCATTATTGTATCATCAACAAATTGTTGATGAGTGATGGGAATGGTGTTTGGGGCACAAGTGATTCCCTTGATAATATTGGAAGATTTGGATATATATCTAAGTTAACTTAATGCCTCCACCAAGATGATAAAGAGGTAGGGGGATAGAGGATCCCCCTATCTTAACCCTCTTTCAATTAAAAAAAACCTTGGTGTACCCCATTAACTAAAATTGAGAATAAAGGGTTACAAATACATGTGGTGATTAATTTTTTAACCAGAGAGCTAAACCCAATTTTGCTGAGTGTTGTCAAGAAAAGACCAAGAAACCTAATCATAGGCTTTGTTCATATCAATTTTTAGAAACATGCCTTATCGATTTGAATGAGAAACTAAGTGGATTGTTTCATGAACAATAATGATCCCATCATAAATATGTCTGTTGAAGATAAAAGCACCATGCTGCTCCATTATTATTTTATTAAGAACAAGCTAGATTTTAAGGACAAGACTTTTGGAACAAATTTTATAGAAACTAAAGCACAAGCTAATGGGTCTGAAATCTGATGCATAAGATGCACCTTGTTTCTTGGGAATTAGGATAATAAATATGTTGTTGAAATCTTGTTGCATGGATCCAATTTTAAATTTTTTTGTAATAGCCAAGCATACCTCATGACTAATAGTGTCCCAAAAAACCTATAAAAATAAAAGAGGGAAATAGTCTAGCCTTAGGGCCTTGTCCCCTTATATGGAGAAAATGATAACCTTGATTTCTTCTTTCAAAGGGGGGTTTGAGGATTAAAGCATTATCTTCTTATGTAAGGACCCTAATGAAAAGGTTGACCATTTGATCCTCTAGACTAACCTCCCAAGAAGAGGAATGGGAAAGCATATATTTGAAATTTTTTACCAAATATTGATTTATTTCATCCTCCTTGAACCAAGTTCCATCTTCACCTTGAATTTCTATGATGAGATTTTATTGCCAGTTTTTAGATGCAGAGGTGTGGAAATTTTTTGTGTTTCTATCTCCTTCTTTAAGCCATAATTTTATAGATATTTGTGACCAATACATTTCTTGTTTGGCCTCTAGATTGTGAAAACTACTAAGATCCTTTTCCTTCATGTGGAGTTCATCAAAATAGCCTATGTCCAAAATTTCTAGCTCAACCCTGTGGATTTCTTCTTCTATAAATTTTTTTTGAATAAAAATATTCTTGAACACATTATTATTCTAGATTTTAAGCATATTTTTGACATGCCTCAGTTTCATTTCCAGGGTGAACATGATTGATCCTTTAAAGGTGGTACTCCACCACTCCTTAATATGGTTTTTTAGAGTATGATTGGATAGCCACATTTTTGAAAATCTAAAAAGAATGTCTTTATTTTTAAAGACTTTGTCACTTTGGAATAGAAGGGGGTTATGGTCAGAACCAATCCTTGGGAGGACCAAGATAAAAGGGAAGAAATAATGTATCCAATTTAAAGGAATTAAGAATTTGTCCAGTTTAACTCGGATATGATTGTCGCCAATCCTTCTGTTTGACAAGGTAAACTGGTTGCCTTTGAGTTCAACATCAGAGGGATTAGCACTAGAGATGAAATCATGCAAGTATGACATGTTATCATGGTTAAAATGGACCCCCCCTTTTTTTCCCCAGGAATAAAGGTGAGTTGAAATCTCCTGCAACCATCCAATCCAAGTTATTGAATTGTTTCTTGATATCAATCAAATCATCCCACAACTAAAATCTCCTACAAATAAAATATATAATTTAAAATGAGTGTATGAGTAAAACACTTAGTAGTATGAAAACCATTTTCATCATTCATAGGAAATTCATATGTATTGAAACTTAAAATTGAAATCTAGGCACTAACAAGTTTTAAGGAAACACTTAAACCTCAAGGATTTTAATGCAAATCCTAAAAACTTAAATCTATTTCTTTATCAAGGAAGTAGACATATGGAAATTATCAATACTTATTTATATCATTTCATTGTCATCTAAAAAATCTAATACAATCATATAGATAGAAATTCCCTAATTTGAGGTGAGGGATTGGTAGTTATTCTTACAAATCACTCATCTCAAAAGAAAGAGTCACAACATCATGTGTTATCATGTAAATTTTTTGAAACTCTTAAAATAGTTGAAAAAACTTTATAAACACAAATATATCATCATATAAAGCTTGATATTAATATATGACTCATTGAATACAACTATTAAAATATTTGAAAACATTTTATAAAAAGATGTATGCAACTATATAAATATATCATCATATAAATCTCAATAGTAATATATGAGTCATTGAATACTAAAGTAATAAAGATTGATGGTAGATAATATGCCTCATTGTAAGTAGTAGGAGAGACAAATAAAACATATTTATATAACCATATAGAATAGATGTCATTGTTTACGGCTTATTGATATGATAATGAGGTATAATCAGTGGATTAGGAAGGAAGTAAGGAGAAAGTATATGCCTTGATAATACTTGGAAAAGAGGGAGAATGCACAAAATTTATAAGATGACCCAATATGGACAAGATATGGTGATAGAGGTATCATGTGAAATCCACCATGTGATTATGTATAAGGATGACTACATGGCATCTTGATATAGAAAACATAAGATCAATAGTCACATAAGTGTAGGAATATTTATATGTGGAGGATAATATCAATAAAAATCATGGAGTATATATGGTTAAGATTACCTGATAATAAATAACATCCAAAGGATATAAATTTTAGTGATATACATCATCTTTGATAGTGTAGTATATAATAAATGGAGAACTCATGAATAATATGTGGGTACTATGCCCCCAATGGTAATAGATGAATCACATAGAGTGATGAATCCTTGTATAAGTTATTAGTGTTGAATAGGCTAATGTGTCACATACCCCCTTAATGGAATATTTTCATAAGTCATGTCCATAGGGGAAGTTTTAATATTTCATTCCAATGATGAGTCATAATGCTATAATTAGATGTAATATTTGTGAAAAAATAGTGTTCACAATATTATAGCATATGATTACTAAGGAAAAGATAAGTAATAAATGTAAAATAAAGATGAAATAAATTCCTCATAAATGATAAAAATTAAAAATAGTGTCTAATAATGTAATTAGATGTGTAAAATATTTATGTATGTCCTTTGGTAAGTGAAATGAGATCATTGAATAACAAGATCAATCTATATACATATATGTTTAACATTTGGAAAAATATAATTATAAAGTTTTATGGAGTTTATAATACCAAATAATTATAAAAATAGATTATTTTGATCATTTACACTTATTTTTTGGAGTGAATGATGGCACATGTCATTGAGAGACACGAGATTGACCTAGTGAGTATCGATCTTGGAGATTTTCTTTAATTTTTCAAAAAACTCAATTTTCTTAAATATTTTTAGAGCTTAATTTTATGCGCTTTAAGAATATATAGAGACCTAAATTATTTCAATCATTTTATATAAATTATGACCCCCTTCATTGATTATATACCCTATTTAAATATTATGTACCCTATTCATTGATTATGTACCTTTTTTATGAATATGCATTAATTTTTGTGATTTTTTGCACTTTTTGCACATTTTCTTGATATTTTAACATATTTTTTATGTGTTTGTGTTTAAAAATTGAGATTCATGTGCAATAGTCATCAAAGTCATGTAATGGAGACCATGATATATTTTTGTCTTAGCGATGCATGTCGGGCATAAGTATATGTATTAGGACTAGGGCACATTAGCCATTTGAGTATTGTGTCATATGATATCCCACTATCAACCACTTTGGCAAAGAGGTGTGACTATGATACCTATACATTTTGGTTTCTTATAGGTGATATGACCATTCCTAGCAGATATGTGGTAAATATTGTGCATAATGATTAGAGTTTTATAGGTGTTGGTATACAATTTGTCATATATTGAGAGATGATCAACCATGAGATATTATATTGGAGACCAATAGGTTAAATATTCTCAAGTAATAGTATGGTTTTGGTTGATGTAGTGAATGTTTTTCTCCACATTTATGTAATTATTTGTGTATCTTAATATTAATATTCATAGAAACTTACATTCGTTGTTTCACTTATCATAAGGTCTAAGGATAATTATACTAGACATGGAAGATCACAATAAAATGTATAGTTGGGGTCATTATATGTTAAGAAAATAGGAGAGAGGTGGTGTTGGCTTGGTATATGACACACTTCTACAAGTGTGGGCATATGATCATATCACTATGATTTAAGGAGATATATGCATCTATGTACAAAAAGAATAGATGGTCGAGATATTACCATGTTAGGGAAATATTAGATAGATTAAAATTAGCCAACATTATGTTGATACCTTACATGGATCATCCTGAATGGCTTGAGAATGCACACATGATTATAGTTATGAGGTTGATTTAATGGTATTAGGATTGATATGGTGATTTAGATAGGTTTTAATTTGATAGGGTGAATCAGTAATATGAATAACAATATGATCAACCATAAACACCTCATGTGTGGTGATAAATAGTGATACCTCCATTACATGTTGGTGAATACAAGCCCTAAATCCCAATGAGATAGTAGTCATGTAGATGTAGATGCCTTGATTTTGGATCCTAGGGTTGATGATGTATGAGTTACTATGATATATAAAACATATTGGGTGGGAACTTAATTATTATTGGTATTTCCACTAGCAATAGTGGAAACAACCATGGGTGATCATAATCGTGAAGCTAGAGATGTGATAGATATGATAGATAAAGGAGATGGGCCATGATCAAGGGCCATGGTAACATCATGCTTGGTATTATATATAACTTTGATATATGACATTCAATATGTGTAATGTATGTTTCTAAATTTCATGGTATATATTTTATTCTTTTTTATATATTTTGAAAATTATTTTGTGTGTTTTTACAGTGTCATCATAATGAATCTTTATTATTGATACAATCATAAAATTAGTTTCATGATATATTATATATGTAGAGAGTCCACTAAAAAAAGCCACTTTTGAGGTGAAAAAGATTTCATAACTTTTTGATCTCATGACTCAAATGAGGGAAAAATTATTTACAAAGGAGTAGAGAGTTGATAATGTAGAGGATTGAGTTAGACAAATCAAAGAGAATATATAAAATTTGAGGCCCATATAGATAGAGGAGTATTAAAAGGATAAACTATGGATATAATTAGATATGGGTTAGTGCAACCATTGTTAGCTTAGTTTACAACATCATGAGAGACTTGTGTATAGACACATGATCATCTAACATTTATGAGGTAAGATAAGATATAGATAAAGTGTGTTTAGCTCTTAGTAAGGCTAGGTCAATAGCCTCATATGTAACTAATAGTAAAATATATGGGGATAGGGGTTAGATATAGATACCTATACTTCAATATGGATGATCGCTCTTTTTTTATTCATTGAAAGAGTTTGGATTTATAAACTTTATGTGGATCATATAACCTAATTTTTCAATATACATGTGACAAAATTTAATAATTTTGATATATATATATATATATATATATATATATATATATATATATATAAATAATATGTTTGCATGTGTAAATGAATGTGTTTATCCAAAAGGAATATTTAATATAATGTAAATGGAGCAAGAAAAAGGAAAATGTATATGTAAAGTAAAATATATGATGAAAAAATTCCCAACTTAAAACAAAATGTGTTTTTTTAAGCTCATAATATGCAGGAATATGCAGTGACCAATAATATGTGTAAGAGTAGATTGATCAAAATAGACAATGCATGTAGGCATTTGCACTTTAATATTAACAAAAAAGGAAAAGATGTTTATAATAAATTATTTACTAAATTCAAAATTATAGTACACTAAAATGTTTGATTAATATCAAACTTCAATGGAGATGGAGCACTATCAATTGTATCCTTAGTTTCCTTCTTTTCTTTTTTATTATAATCAATGGTAGATTTATGTTTAGGAACCCACTTGAGTTTTTTTAGACATAATGGTATCTTCCTTGGGATTTTATAAAACTTTATTTTCATTTTTTCTATCTATTTAAATCAACACTTTTCCACCTTGAAAATTGAAATATATATAATCATGGTTACCATCAAGTGTTACATTCATCATTTTAAACCTTGGAATGGCTAATATATAACTGTATCTTATCAAGGTTGACATAACATATAATGGGATCAAACATGATTGTGGACTAACAAATACATGAAAATAAATACATCTCAATGTTATATGTTTATGCAAATATGTTTTATTTAAATTATCAATATTATGTCAAAGTGTCTTAAGGAAAGTAAGGATACATATACTAAATTGATCTTTATCCTCTATCATAATCCCTTCCCTTTTTTCTTCCAAAAATATTATAATGACTAAAGGTACTGCATGCAAAATAAAAATCTTAATAAGATCATTGGATCATTATTGTGCTTAATTCATTCATTATTAGGATATGCAACATTACATGGTATAGGTTTATCATTGTTAGTAGATGTGTTTATATAAATTAATTGTATAAAAGGTAGATGAAGCTCAAATTCAACATTTTCAATAATATCTTGGGTTTTATTTTTCAAATGAAATAACCTATCCTTTGAGTGACCATGGATTTGGTGATAATCACAATAGGAATTAAAATTAAATGTATGTGGTGAATGAGTCATGTCAAATTGTCTATTAAAAGGTAAACCAATCATGTTATTTTTTATTAATATTCTTAATATTCCAATTTAACTATCCTTAAGTGGGGTGAAATGTCATGATCTACTAAGGGAAGGCATAACACTTGTTTAAGGTGTCACCCTTTTTATAGACAATGGAATATGTTTGTTCTATTATTGGTAAAGGTGGGTTTTAAAAAGGGGATCCTACCCCATACATATCAAAAGAGTCAAAATGGATCCAACCCCATATAAATCTTCAAAAAAGGTCTCAAAACCATATATAACCAGTCCAAGTACAAAGAGAAAGGAAATACAAGGAAATAGTAAAAAAATAGTAGAAAAATAACAAACTAATTGATATGACTCATCCAATATTTGTAATATTTCACCCATTTATGAGTAAGATGATCTAAATAAGGATCCACACTAGAGATAATGTCAAGTGTTTCCATACTAGCAATGCCCTTCAGTTTACCATCCTTGGAATGAGAAATAACATTTTATTTTTTTCCTTTAGCCAAGGAGTTTAAGGTGTCCATTCTTTGAAGACTTATTAGCATTGTGAATTTGATATAATAAATCAAGCTTTTTAAATTTTCATTGAGTGACATATTTTACTTTTCCAAGATGTTGAGCCTTTCTTTAATTTGATGAACTTTAGAACTGACTTCCATAAGATTACTTTTGGTGAAGTATATACCATCATTAAGGCTTAATTTTTTTAGTTCATCTTTGAATATTTTTTTATCCTTAATGCACCATCGGAGAATATTATTTGTGTAGGTCAAATTCATCTTCAATCTTACTCATCCTTAAGATTTTCTTCTAGTTCTCCAGGATTTCCTTGAACCCAAGAGGTTGAGAAGAAAAAATAGGGAGGGGAGAAAAAACAAGTTGCATGGGAGGATTAGGATAGGGATCTGATGGTGTACCATGTCTGAGCATAATCAATCTTTTTGAAATTTTAGAAAGTTTAAAATCATCTTGTGATGAGGAAGAGGGGTGCAAGGAGGGAGCAGAGGTGAGGGTCATAGGGAAGTGGGAAAGAGGAAGATTAAGGAAGGGATGGTGGGGAGGGAAGGGTGATAGGGGTAAGGGAGGGGTTGGGGACAAGGGTATAAAGGGAACCAAAGATTGATTCTTTCCTTTTTTTTATTTACTGGAATGGAAGGGTTGAACACAGTTATAGAGTTCTTAGGAGGAATAATTTTCTTAGATTTAGTAGCAAAAACATTTATTGAAAGAGGAGCCAAATGCTTAATTTTAGGAAAGGGACAATAATCCTGATCATTATCATTGCTATCGATGTCTATGGTTAATTAAGGGATGTGATTAGTAGAGCTTCTCAGGACATGTGAGGATCTAGGAGGGATATTATGTAAGGGAGTGGGTTTGGGAGTGTAACTGGGGGGTTTAGGGGGAATAGCTGGCAGAGAGTGAAGAGGATCAATGGAATATGTTTATTATTATTAGCATGCGGATTTTATTTAAAATTAAAGGAGTATAAATAAGAGCATGTATCTCATAATTAAGCATATGTGATCATGAAATTTTATTTTATAATGATATGGTCTTTAAAAAAATGATAAAAAATATATGTAAACATTAAAAAAATCTTTCACTAGATTATAGTAAAAGTTTTTAAATAAAAATATATTGTTTTTCTAGATATGTTGGTTTATATATCAAAAATGTATGTCCCCATTGAATCTAAGAATATAATAATGCATAAGATTAGATTTCCCTTGGTGTAAAGATGGAATGTATTAAAATTTGGAAAGTGGTATGTTGTTGGAAATAAATTAGGATAATAAAGTGTCTTTCAATCTAATAAACAAATGTAAGGAACCATTGGGGAGCTTATGAAAATAATTTCAAGCATGATCAGTTAATTTTCTAAGAAATATTTTAAATAATTTCCACACCTAAAACATTTGTCTAATAAAACCCAATTAAAAATAAATAAAAACATGATAATTTTTTTGTTAATTAATTTAATAACATTTAATTATTTAATTGTTGTTTCCAAACATCCAATATCATAACAAGAAGTGTGACACAATAAATAATTCATTGGGAAATTAGTTTGTTTTGTTTTCTTTCTCACAAAAATACATGTAAATTTGATAAAAGAAATAGAAGGGGAAAACTTATTTATTTAGTTAATTACTTCATTAAGAATAGGGTATCATAAATCCAAGTGAAACATAAAGGCCTTATAGTCATTAAATCTCCTCTCCCTATAATAATATTAAAGTTTATGAAAGGTTTAGTTTACAAGGGAATAATCTTACCTTAATCATAACTTCATTAATAAGAAAAAATTCCTATCCACACATGGATACAAGTTTCCACTAGGATGTTTCAATAATGATTTATTGAGCAAGTTGTTTAAGTACATTTTCACCTAAACTAGATAAAATACAAACACGGCCACCCTAACCTAACTTAATATCTAGGATATAATGCCTCCACATCTTGGGCAACCTACCTATCTACTAATTAAAATCAACATCAAATTTATTTCTCCATCAACTAGTGAAGATTCTCCTCCATGAGACAAAAACACTAAAAGGGGTTGGAAATCTAATCAAAAAAGGAATGAAACTATCACAAATAAATAAATTTTTCATAAGCTATAGGCATAAAAATGCAATACCAAACCACACACAACAATATTTTGTGTAAGTCACATTAACATCCTAAGGTTCATGTGCTGAGTCAAAATCACCATCTCAAAAGATAAACATATAAGTATATAAAGGAATTATAAATTAACCTATGGTCCTTTAACCTAAATAGTTTTTAAGTCTTAACAATTCTAATCTCACACTACTTTGAGAAGTTCTAAATATCAAGAGTATCTCCATCAATTATAAAGGTCGAGTCAAATATATCCAAAATTCCCTATTATATGTATAATATATGTCACACACTACCAATCATTTATATTTTCACATACTAATCATCCATGTGTACTATGAAGTTATCAAACATGACATAATTATAAATGCATAAGTAAGAACACCATATGGTTAGTGAGTAGAAATTGTGTTAGGGATAATCACCCTAAGGATTAATAGTTAGTTCATAAGGAAGAAAAAATGTCCTATAAGTAGTTATTAGTTCCCATGATCACTTCCTAACTTGCTTATATGTATTATATGAATACTTTAATAAGTATAAGCATAGCTAGTTATAATTTACTTGTTACCAAAATGAGTGTTAGTTTTATTGCAAAGGTAATTGGCCTTTGCCACTTAACCTAAGGACTAAGGTTTAAACAATGGGTAACACTACAACCACTAACTAGCCCATGCATAGTTAAGTACTAAAAATATTTAAAATTTGATTCATAGTAATCATAATAAGTATTTTTAAACATCTAAGTTTGACACAATGTAAAAATATTTCAACTTACTCTATTGCTCACCCACAACATCTTAGAAGTAACTAACCCAATATCTAAAAGGGTCACATTGAGGGTATTATAATTTGAACTAGGGGTTTAAAATTCAATCCTATAATAACAAGAGTGTATACTAGTTTTTAAACACTTTAAAATAGACCAACATGACCAAACACCACCATAAAAAGGACATTAGACTTAACTCAATTGGCTAGGGAAAAGGCTAGAGAAATGATGTCTAAACTAATTACCTTAGAATATTATGATATTAACTAATGGTTATTACTTACATTTAATATCAAAATAACATGAGGAATTCAATTATAGATCATACCAAAGAATGGAACACTTAGAGATCATGGTGGAAATTCAATAGTTCATAACAAAATATTTACGCTAGTTTCTTATTTATGAAATGGGTTTTAGAAAAGCCTTAAAATAAAATTTTAGAAGAGGCATAATATTTTTTGAATAGTTTTCATTAGTTTAATAACATATATGGATTAATTTTAAAGCCTTATATAATTTTTATGTGTGATTCAATTGAATATTTACCTATCAATATGTAGTTGTTTTAACAAGCAAAAAAATTTTAACTATTTTCCCTTTGTAGAACTGATTTAAAAACCATACAAATTTAATTGAAATATTTAAGAATAAAATCATTTATTTGTTTAACTATAAAAATTAATAAATTTCAAATGAATTTCAATTATTAGGTTTGATAAATTTAACATATGGGTATCTAATTTTGTTGGATTTCAGACAAACTTTAGAGAACAAAAAGTATTAAAATTTTCTTCTATAAATGTCTTCTAGAATCATCCCAAAATAAATGTTATCATTGGAAACAAAATATTATCTAATTGTTGCACTGAAGTTTCACATGCAAATTAAATATAGTGCAAGTCTTAAATTTTCAATTTTCAATTTTAGATGTTTATTTTCCTCCAATTATAAATGAGATGTTTTTAACAAGGTTACGAAGGGTGTAAAGTGTTAAAACCATTTTATTGGATAGAATAGTTAAATTTTATTTTGTCATTGATTTATTTTGGCATTGAAATTTATTTCTCAAACTAAAAAGTGATTTAAAAAAAATAAATAAGTTTAACATTTGTTTATAAGGTGTCAATGCTTGACCCACATAAAGCCATATGTTGCTTAATAAACAAGTCACTTATGCACAAAAAATTATTATTGAGAGTAGAGGTATACTTTTTTTTTTTTAATTTAGTTTAACTATCAACATAAAAGTCACTCAAGGTCAAATAAAAATTCACTATTTTTAATTTAAGGCATTATATATAGTTTAAATTAAAGTGCAATGGAAACTAAAGTTTAAATAAGAATATTAAACAATGTATATGGAAAAAAAATCGATAAAAAAGGGTGCAGATATAAAGTGGTTCAATAAGTTAATAATATATTCAAAGGTTAACCATGTTATAAAATCCATATTCCCTTCAAGATAAATATTTTTTATCCACCCTAAGATTAAAATAATTTAGGTCATTGGATTGAAAAACCTCTAGAAAAACCTTATTCATTATTTGAGTGGGTATAAAAACATTTTTCCTCTACTAGATTTTAATTTGTTATTTTATTTTTAGGTTAAATAGGAGCACAAGGAGAGAACTACATATAATTCTAGGGTTTTTTCATTCCAAGAGTGTATACACATATACTCAGATGCCTAAATGCAAAAAACTTAGAATATTTAAAAGTTATTATCATTATTTTTAATTAACTAATTATTTATTTATTTGGAAATATTAATAACTTTTTCCTATGTAACTATATATTCATAGGTATATATGTAACCACATAAATGTGTGCACATACATGTGTGTGCATGCACATGCACGTGCACACACACACACACACACACACACACACACACACACACACACACACACACACACACACACACACACACACACACACACACACACACACACACACACACACACACACACACACACACACACACACACACACACACACACACACACACACACACACACACACATGCACACATGCATGCACACGCACACACGCACGCGCGTGCACACACACACACACACACTTACTTTTGTGTGTATCACAATGACGTATATCATTAATAATATGTAAATTATTATTTTTATTTAAATTTAACCCCCACCTAGGTCACACCTTGTTGTGCAATTCAAGGGGTGGAAGGTGGTTGGGCCATAAGTCTTAGCCATTAAGTAGGTTATTTGGGATGCCTCTAATGAATGGGGAGTTGGGAGAACCGACCTCATCCCCTTACTTTAATGGAAGGGTTTAGGGTCAACACAAAGCATCATATTCCCTCCCCAATATAAAACTTATACATATATATTTTTTATTATTTTATTATAAAAAATTTATTATATTTTTTTATTATTTAAAAAAATGAATTATTTTTTTTAGAATTACACACACGTACATGTATATATTATAAAATGTATATATCTATAATTATAAAATTTTATTAATCTATTAAATTTAAATGTTATTCAAATAATGAATACATATATGTATATGTATAAATATACACTCATGTAGATGAATGTATAGCTCCAAAAGAAAGATAAACTTAATGTGTAAACATATAATCTATTTTTTCCAATAAGAATATATCAAAACAAGATAAAATAACAAGTTTTAAAATTTTAAATTTTTTTATATTTCTTGTATTCTTTTTGAATCAAAATCATTGTTCTAAAAAAATTAAGCATAAGCAATCCAAAACTAAATCCTCACAATTTCCAAATTTGAAGAACATGCAAGGAAATATGATTTAATTACAAGGAAAACTATTTTAAAAAAATTATTGAAGGGTTTAAGAACAATACAACCATTTTTCATTTAAAAAAAAATATTTACTCATCAATTATCTAATGACACTAATTATGGAGAAGGATACTTCCTTTCCTTATTTAAATCTCCCTTCAAACTCCCCTCCAATTTCCTCTTTTCCAACAAGTTCTCCACCCAAATAATCAACCCCTAAAAAGGATCCAAAAGTTGATCAAATAAAGAAATTTTCTTTTCCCAAAATTCACACCCAAGTTAATAATGGAGATGGTATTTCTTCTTATAAATGGTTTGTTAGGTTGTGGAGCTAAAAGCTTCACTGATGTAGACATGGAGGAGGTTGCAAGATGAGTTGCTGAGTGTCAGAAGTCTTTGGCGTTGGTCTGGCCAACCGACATCGGCAGGTAGGAGACAGGAAGCAACCGACGTCAGTCAGTAGTCGGCCGGCGTCGGTAACCCCCAGGCGGACAGGGACCGACGTCGGTCGCCTGTGTGGTTCGACTGCGAGCTTATTACGGGCAGTTAGCTAACGAACCAAGTGTTTGCATGTTTAGATCTATTTTTAGACTGAGAGCTGCGGATCTAATTATTGTAATTAGATGTCTAATCATTGTTTGGATGAGATCTATATAATAGACTCATGGTTGTATTGGAAAAGTGTTCTAGTTTGAGTTGAGCAAAGTTTGTTCCTTCTGTGTGTGAGGTGAGCAAGGGTGTTCCTCCTAGTTCCATAGCAGTACCAAGGTGGGTGCTGGTTTTGGAAAGTCAGCAGGATTCTTCAGGTGTGTAGGATCTTGGTCACAGGTTCATGGCCTATATAGGAGATCTACATGGTAAGTAAGATCGTTGATCTGCAGGTGTATGTGTGTGCAAGGTCAAGGTTCACAGGTGAGCAGAATCGGGTTGATTTGCAGGTGTGCAAGATCATATAGGATAGCAACACAACAGGGAGCAATATCAGGCAGGATCTACTTGGAGTACAGGTGTGTACTCAGATAGAGCAGAGAGGAAGGCAAGGGAGTTCCTTCCATAAGTATGGTCTATTGAATTGCAGGTTGTTGCAAGTTCATGGGAGATCTACTTGAAGTACATTGAGTACTTGTGGAGTACGTGGAGTACTTGTGGAGTGCGTGGAGCACTTGTGGTGTGCGTGGAGCACAGGAGGTGAACACCAACTATGTATTTGAGTTGGGTGTTGGGACCTGAGAGGGAGAGCTTTGGGGAGAAGAATTACTATTCACTTGAGGTGTGGCGAGCCTCTGAAGAGGTGGTGGAGAAGAAGTGGCATCTTCTTTATTGTATTCTTTTATGTATAAAGTGTTAATACAAGTTGTGTATTATCTCTCATATCATGTGTTATTCTGAATTCTAGTTACTTGGTGAATCTGGTTAATTTCCGCATATTAAGTTGCTTGGTTTGGTAATCAATTGTGTGCTTCCGGTTTATTCCCAACATGGTTTTTCATTTTCATACAAGGCCCATATTTTCTCTTAAAAAATTTACAAGTTCATGTGGGTTTACTTGCACAAATAAACGCACCCTCATACTTTTTTTACAAGGTCAAACATATTCTTAAAACTCCATGTGGGTCCTTAAAAATTAAATTAAATTATCTTATAGTCTCCTTCCACACTTCATGTGTTTCAAAACCATAACCCTAGGATAGGACCTACCTATAAGCCTCCTTGATCTAGCATAATTTTAATTATATGATACATGCATGCATGCATGCATACATACATATATTTTTATCTTTGTTGATATAAAATATCTATATTTAATAAAATTTCTTAAATTTGCTTCTCTACATAGTTAACTTTCATAATTAGAGAGAATAAATTTGAATATTTAAATGTAGGGAGGGTTAGTCACACATAATAAATTTGGTGAAAAACTAAAAAAAATAGTCATATGGTAAATGTGAGATGCATTACAAATATATTATATCATGTGTAATGTATTTCCAAAGAGAATCACAAAAGTACTTAATTTTAAAGTAAATATTTCCAAACCTGTCAAGTAATGAGAATTTAGGCATAGTAAAATTATAAGGAAGATGAGCATCAATAATCTCATGCACTATAGGTTGGTCATATAAAATTTTTATATCACCCTAAGAATAAGATGTAAAGGACTTATGATATAAATCTTGGACTTGTCTTTTCAATTCACTTATTGCATGCATAATAGTGACAAGCTCATGGGTGGACATAATGGAATTAAGAAGGCTTTCATTCAAGGGTCTATTATTATTATAATATTAAAAGCTGGAATCAATAAGAATATTAGAGATATAAGGGGAGGAAACAGATTTCTTGAAAATCTTAGAATAATCTGTACTTGCATGAGAAGTATGTATATTAGCTACTTCATTTACCATTTTCAAGATTTCAACAAGGGAAGAAGGATTTTCCATAGTTTCAAGAATACCATCACTAAGTTATTCTACAAAAATTGAATTTAATTTATTTAAACCAAGATTATTTTCCTTCAACAAAGATGTACCATTCACATTACAAGAATCATAATATAAACTATAATTTAATATATAAAAGGACACAATCTATGAGCAAACAAGAAAAAGTCTTGACGAAATGAAATTCCTAAAAAAAAATTGAAAATAAATAAAAACATTAAATCCTAGAGGTGATGAGAGAAATAAGCCCTATGATAAATGTAAGAATATCAATTCCACCAAAAAAAATGAACTATTAATGACATAATGGAATTAAGACTATGAAAGTAGGTTAAAACTAAGGCACAATTAAAATTTAATATAATATAGTTGTAAAAAAAAATCATATCTAATATAATGCCTAAATATTGACTACCAACACAATCCAAACAATGAAAATATAAGGAAATATTAAATAGAGATAAATTAGAATGAAACAAACACATTTGATTACTCTAACTAAATTATAAGACTAAAAATAGGATTCTAACAAGTATACTAATGCTCATGAGATCTAAATACAATTTTTCATAAGGGCCAGAATTAGTAGACCTCTAATTGTGTCTACCAACTATGTCTTATGAGGTTAATTTTGTCTATAAGTATTTTTAGATCATGTAACCTGTAAATTTTTAGGTATCTTCACAGATAGATGATGAGTAGAATTTGGGTTTCACTTCACAAAAATTTTGGGAAGAATATTCTAATTTGATTCTCTTTTATTGTTGACATAATTCACCATAATGACACAAGGAATATAAATACAAAATTATTTTTCTATGAAAACTTATTGAGGACTTGTAGCTAAATATCCCACATGTTTGAAATCATGGAAATTATAGTTTTAGTGTATCATGAGTGTATTTAAACCCAAGATAAGAGACATGACTTCACCTTCTCTCCATAAAAAACCAAATAAAACCACATAAATATTCACATAAACATTCTCTCTATCTAAGTATGTAGTTAATTGAACCCTTGTAAGTCACTTGAAATTCTTAAAGAGTAGAAATGAAACTTGATAGTGTGACTAAGACTTTAATCTTTGATAATTGATTGATGTTTTTTATTGAAATTACTCTAGTGGGATTTGTATATATAGACTTCTCTAATTATAATTAGGAATCAATTGACACAATGAAAAAAAAGAAAAGAGGCGGGGGGGCGTGGAGGAGCTAAAAAATAAGGCCTATGCAAAGAGGAAAATAGAAAAAGGATTAAAGGGCCCAAAAATACTAAAGGCACACAATAAGTGTTTAATTGATTTTGCCAAAGATATAATAAAAAAACCAATAGTTATGTCCCACACAAATAAATAATAGAGAAAGAGGAGATGAAGGGATTAGGGGCTATCAAAGGACAATGACAAAAGGGAGATAGATATTTAAATAAAGAAGAGAGGATGGGGCCACTTGAAGAAGAAAGAGAGAGAGTACATGAAAATCACCAATAAGTAAATAGTTTATACTGATAATCTATATGCATAAAATCATGGTAAAAACATTACATTAATAAGCCTTGTACCAAAACTATGTGTCTACATGTAAATAATTTTTAAAAAAGGGAGAAGCTAATAACTATGTAAAATTACCAAGATTGGGTTGGTAAGATCTTAGTGATAGAGTGTACACTCCTTCACTCCTTAAAAAGGTGTTATATCCAAAATAATGTATTTCTCTGCTCTTTTGATTTCAAAACCTTTATTGCTTTGTCAAAATATACTACAAATCACTTGAAAATACTTATCTTTTCTTGAAAACCTATTTCACCTCCAAAACCTTGTAAAACCTTAAAAATGGGTGTAGTTATAGATGCATGCTTCAGTCAAACCCTTGTCCTTAGGAAAACTATAATCCAACACTATGTACTTCAACAAGCAAACATATTCATGAAAGCTCTAATTCTTATATGCTCTTTCACTACATGATCAAATATAATAATGTAATATGATAACTTGTAATATAAATATGATGTAATCCTTTAATCTTTATCTTCCTTATCACTCTAGACCTACTCATAGACTATTATCACTAGTTTTTCCTTAAAATTCTTGTCTCTTACTTATTTTATGTTTCTCCTATATTCACTAATGTAATTTTGTATATATAAACTTCTCAAATTCAAATCAAGGCCTTATTAACATGCAAGCTGACACATAAAAGGTGGTAACTTAGATAAAACATTTTACAAACATGAATAAATAAATGGTAAGGATTAAAATATCCATAAAAATAGGGGACTAGAATAAATTCAATATGCTTCTATACAAATCCTAATAAGTATAGGGGAACAAGATAAATAGTGAGGTTATAGAAAATGAACATCAAGGGAGAAAAACAAGATCCAAAAAATATAAACACATGCTACAATTAAATCCTACTATGAACCTACAATAAATACATGCATATGTGCCCTAATTCAATTCAAAATGACAAATAAACAACCCCCATACCCAAATTAGGTGTCTATGATATTGCCCCACTTTAAAATGTGTGCACATGTATATATCTAAGTAAAAATAAAGTGTAGATGGGAAGACCTAAATAATATGTTCTATCCAAAAATTGTAAGAGCTATCAAAGTCAATATAGGAAATTATAATGATTTAAAATTCATAAGAGGAGAGATTTTAACTTATCATAGAGTCTAACTCTCATGAACTACAAAACAAAACAAACCTTGTACTCATTGGAATATTGTGTAAACATCTTTACTACCATTTTGAAACACCATGAATATCTTGGAATAATAATCCACACTCCTATGTATGAAATGTGAAACCTAAGGACCTGAATACATAAGGAAACATTTTAAATGGAATCTATTTCTATACAAATTGATAATCAAGGAATTATAAAATTAATATTAAAAAATAAAAATAGGAAGAAATATACCTAAATGTCTATGGACTACAAATCCATATTTGTGAATACAAATATTAGAATTTGTATTATCTTTAAATGTGGGTCTTATTTAGAATAAAAATTATGACATTCATTATAACCATTTACTATCCATTTTTAAATGTAGGAAAAAATACAAAAGTGCCTTATAACTCTTTAGAATTGTTGTGTATCATCATGTAACTATAGATATAATAAATATATTATATGCCCCCTTTTTAGGTGTGGAATGAACTTTTGAATCATATATCTCAAAATAAATGAATTATGTTTTTTATGGTAAAATAGGAACAATAAAAGCTTTGATGTATAGTCATAGTAAGATGTCATCATTGACACATGCATTTATAAAATAATTTATATAATAATTGAAAATGTCATCATGAAATAATGTGTATGTAATAATTTACTTTGGCCTTAATGTGTATAGTTATAAGTCATGTAGGTAGGATATCATCATAAAAATAGAAGGTAACTTGACTAATATATGCTTAAGCACCAATAATATAGGAAAATGCAGTAATAGTGGTTTTTCCCTTGTCTAGGATAGGTATAATAAACATAAATATAAAAAATGGGGGGTTTTCCCTAAGTGGTAAATATATGATAAATGGCTCATAAACAATATTATTCTCTAATATAAATATCTTATAATTAGTGTAACACACACAATAGTATACCTAATATAAATAGTTAATAATCAACAAAGCATAAGAGATAGTATGCCCCAACATAAACAATGGATAATTAATGAACCATTATAAATAGTATGCCCCAATATGATCAATGTATAATCAATTCAGTAAAATCAATAGTATGATCCAACTAATGCATGGTAGGAACATGATAGAGTATGTTATCAAGGATGTAACCAATCAAAAAATAATGTACATAATATATATCATGGCGCTAATCATATAACAATGCAAAGAAAACTAATCATGCAAGAAAACATCCAAAGGACATAGTAAAAATACCATGTTGGTAGTAAAAAAATAAAATAAAAAGGTCACATGTATATAGTATACAATACAATAATTATCACATAGAGTAGATGATACAAGTAATGCCACATAGAGAAAAGACAATTAAATCATATCACATAAATAAACAATCACAAGCATGTGACACAAAGTATACAACTAAAGTATCCAAGATAGGGAATACAAGAGAGGAACACCAAGTAGCAAGCACAAGCACACACATAAGGCAAAGGGAAAATAAGAGAGGTACATTAGATAGTAATCATATAAACCAAAGACAACAAGCACTCTATAATCAATGAAAAACATTGATATAATAAAAGAAAGGCAAGGGCCATAATCAAATAAACTACAACAATAAAACAAGATGAAGAGGATATAAAAATCAAACTCTCTCTCTCTCTCTCTCTCTCTCTCTCTCTCTCTCTCTCTCTCTCTCTCTCTCTCTCTCTCTCTCTCTCTCTCTCTCTCTCTCTCTCACACACACACACACACACACACACACACACACACACACACACATACACACACATGTATACTATGAAGGTCTGGTGAACAATTAATGAGGAAAGAGGGAACACACACACACACACACACACACACACACACACACACACACACACTATTAGAGGAACTATAGAAGGGATTAAAAAGATGCCCATAATATGAAACCATAGAAATAATAATGTAACTTAAAATTCAAATAAAATAGATGAATAAATTAGAACAAATTAGAAGATATATAAGGCCCAAGGGGGTAAAAAAAATTTAAGAAAGCTAAAATGAGGCACAAATATTCCCAAAATCCACACACAAATGAGAAAGAAAGTACAATCATGGAAAATAAAGGAATCAAATAAAAAGGAAATGAAAATATGTATATAAAATAGGGATAGGCTAGGTGCATACATGTTGGGTTAGAATATGAGGCTAACCAAAAAAACTAAAGATATGATCATTATACTAGGTATAAGTAGACAATTTCATGTACTCATGGGAAAGATATATATGTCTCGGGACACATGAGTCCAATAAGGACAGCACATTATCATTATTGATATAATCAACAACATAATAATCAGTGGTGTAATCATCCTTACTGTAATCATTAACATTGTAAGTGATTGTGTCAACTTTGGTATCTTCTTGTAAATTATCACTTTACATTATCAAAAATGGCATGTATAATTGTTTAATACTTGGTATTTTTTTAATCTTGAATAGGTGTAAGTGGTTGTGATAGTATTTTTTTTGTATGTGGTCAGGTAATTACTTAAAATTTAGATGCACTTGTTTAAGATCTTATGATTACATTTTTTGGTATCTCATTAGGTAACACCTCATGTTGAACTTATGTTTAAGGCTCAAAGGTATTTCCTTGAATGGTGATATATTTATTGTTATGGGATAATTTTAAACATTGGTGTAGTGTTGATTAAATTTATTTCATTTGATTAAGCTAGGGTCCTCATATTGATATGTCATATGTCCCATTATCTAGTAATACATGATACAAAACTAAGATTATCTTAGGACCCATTATTATAGATAAGATAATTCCTGCAAATAGTGTCATGGTTATGCCATCATATCATTTAATAATTTTGGTTATACCAATGTATTGATAAATTTTTGTTTAAGGGTGCACAATCTAATCAAACAACGACACAAAATAAAATCATGTAAATACATGAAATTCAATAAATAAAACTTTATAATATAATAGAATTGATAATTTTAAAGATTTAACAATGGATAAAGGTTTTAAAGTGAAATATATATGGATAAAGAGAGATGTGTACCTTAATCTAACTTACCTAGGTTATGGAATTGGCTTTTGATGCTAAAAAATAAGTTATTGGACTGTGAAAACTAAAACTCTAAAAGTAACTATGTTTTTAATTATGATTAGAATTAGCCACTACCAATTATGGTCAAACCAAAATTCTAAATATGATAATGGAAACATTCTATACATAATGTAAATCAATTACACTAAGGTAATATTGATCATGGGGATATAAAACTTTTTAGTGTGCTTTGATAGTCACATAGGTCAAGGAATTTATTTTTGTTTGGTGAAATTATTGTTTGTAGTCCTATAAGTCACTTATAATTTTATGTAACTCTAATTCACCATAGTGTTGACGCAGTGGATTACACCCTAGCAGGAGGCTGAGCTCCTACCTTCCACACATCAAAATGGAAACTCTCCTCTCACCTGTGGGACCAACGAAGCTGGAGGGGAGAGTCTCTATATAGGGCTAGCTCCCTCTGATGTATCTTTTAGGCCCTAGATTCCCTACTGCTAACAAATAAAATGAAAAAAGTGGGGGGATGAAAAGGGAGAAAAATGCTGAAAATAGAACCTAAACCTAAACAATAAAAAGGTGATACAACAGAATAGATGACCCACCCAGCCCGAATATACACTTTTCACCAAGAAGAAGCTCTTATACACTTCATTTGATATGAGAAATCCTTCTTCATTAGTGAGCTAGGGGTCTGTGGAAATACAAGGAGGAAGAAACTACCAGAGGCATCCTTAGACACACTTATGGCAGTCTATTCATAGGCACCTACACTCCTCTAGGGACACTTCTGGAAAACCTACAAAAGATAAACTCAAAATGCACTAGACATGCTAAAATCACCCTATGAAAGCATAAGGAAAATGACTTAACATAGAACAAATGCATAGACACATCCAAAAGTGCAAGCTCAATTAGAGGTAAAAATGCTAAGTCTTGATTCAAGTTAAAATTTGGTAGAGTTCTGCCTTACAAGCCCGAGAGATTTTTGGGCAGAGCTTTGCCTTAAGGTTGAGAGAATCCCTTCTCAAAATGAGAATTTTACAATATATAGAAAGAGAAGAGAACTTGGCACTTTTTGGGAAAGACTTTGGCACTCTTTTTTCAAGTGGCCCATGTGAATTTTAAGCCTTGGGAAGAGGAAGTCATTTGATTGTTGGCTCCTACTTTGACTTTGGCATTCCAACATTTAATGAGGAAGCATGGACCGTTCCTCTTTTCTATGAATTGACTACTCCCTTCAAGGCATTTATGTGGATTTTCTACTTATAAATGCATACTGGAGAAAGTAAGCCATGTCGCTTACTATTTACACTATTTGGTGACCACCTGGCAAGCGTTGTTCCAATTGTAGGAGTAAATCCCTGAGTTAACACCTCTCCTTTGCCACCTGGACTGTTTATCCACTTCTGCACTTTGTCTCTTCCTAGCTTTGTCTCTTTCTGGCTCCTTTGGCCCTTGGGGGCTATCTCTTTGGTGTGTCACTGGCTCCTTAGGCTCTTTTTTGGTTAGCGCTCAAGCATTTAAAAAAATCAAATGGCTATTTCACCATCTTAAAATTGATGTTCACAGGTCTGTCACTGCTTGAAAACCAATGGCTAGTTCACCGTGCTTGACTTTGATGTCCTCGAGCCTGTCACCCCTTGAACTTTCTTTGACTTTCCTCTTTGATTTAGCCTTTCCTAAATTTATTTAGACATCTTGTTTTGATCCTTCTCGAAGGGGACCTACCCTTCGGGGTCTTGAGAAAAGTCCTTTTTTTGGTGAGGGCCCCTGCAAGGGCACATACTCTTTGGGCGGTCTTCTTTCTCCCCGGTTTTCTCACTTTGGGGTTTTTCTACGGGATATTTCTATAGATATTTTCCCATAGACAAAAAGTCTGCAAGAATTGCCTTGTCCACTTTTTCAGAGTTTCTTCCCAAGCATTTTGGCTCGTGGCTTCCTTTCTGAATTTCTTCAAACTTTTTGTCTCAAGTCTTTTCTCCACATCTTTCAAATTCCTTCAGACTTTTTGTCTGAAGGAATTCCTTTAGACAAAAAGTTTGAAAGAATTCATTCTATGCCTTAGTCTTTATTTTTTTGCTTTTTTAACTACCCTTTAAAAAGTGCCTTTCAGGTTTCTTGAAATCGACCCTTTCGAAGGGTGTCATTGCTGACCAAGTGCCCTCTACAAGGGCACTTGTCCTTTAGGAGGCTCTTTTGAACTTTTGGATTGAACCACTCCTTTGAACCAACCATTGAACCAAGATTTGAACCGAGCATTGAACCAAGCTTTAAACCAAGTGTTGAACCGAGCTCATTGAACCAACTGAGTGAACGGAGTGATTGAACCATCTGATTGAACCGAAGCATTGAACCAAGCTGATGAACCATTTGATTGAACCAAAGTGATGAACCAAATCATTGAACCAAAGCATTGAACTGGTTCAATGGTTCAATGGTTCAAAGATGCTAACTCTTGAAAAGATCATGTCATTGAACCACTTTCCCAACCTTAAGAAAAAAGTGTCTTTTAACCATTTCAGTACTCTTTCCTTGTGAATTTATTCAGATAAGAGCCCAAAGAAGCTTTGTAAAACCTTTCACTCTTTAAACTGGTTCTTCATCTACCAAAATACATCACCTGTAAACTCCATAGAAAAGTCTGTAGAGTCCGTAGAAAAGTCTGTAGAGTCCATAGAAATGGACCTGCAGAGTCCATAGAAAACCTGTAGAGTCTATAGAAATGGACCTGCAGAGTCTGTAGAAAACCTGTAGAGTCTGTATAAATTTTCAAGACTTGAGCAAAATCAAAAAATGAATTGGCTCAGAACAATAGGGAAAGAAGGGGACTAATATTTGGCCTGTTAGGCAAAAAATGGTCAACAAATTGGCGACTCCCAGGGGAAGCATGCCTGCTATGCTTAGAAACCAACTGACTTAAAGTCCATTGGGCATAGAGTCAGAAAGCAACTTAAAAGAAAAGGTTAGCAACAACCCCAAAATATCTAAGAATCAATCATGAAGCTTTTTACCTCAGACACAAGGGAAAGCACACTCAAGACTAAAAACACTACCTATGCAAACTACACTTACAAAAAATAGGAAAATAAACTAAAAGCAAACTACTATATATAGCTAACCAAGTATATTTGCCTCCCTCTTGGATCAAAGGGAAAAATTCTTAAGTCCCCTTCCTAGCTAGGAAACTTATGGTGCCAGACAAGTGGCTGAATGAAATGGAGAGTTGGTGACCTGCTCCTCTTGCCTGTCACCTTGATTAGCCTGCATCTGAGTGGATCAGAATCAAACATGTTTTCGACATATACGTACTCTTCTTATCCTTAGAAGCTTGTTGAATGCTGGTCCTTCATGATGGTGCATTTCACCAAGAAATTTGTAGCTGTTGGCTCATCACCATAAGCCCTTTATTGTGCATGGTCCCTCTGTAATGCATCATGGTTTGAATCGTTCCCTTTTGCTTCATTGAAAATCCTGTCAAACTCATCCTCTGATTCCTCTTGGCCTTCTTGAAGAAGGGTGACTGTTGTGATGTCTAAAATGGAATCACAAACTGATTGCTCATCCCACAAAACATCACCCTTTTGTTCAAAGCTTTCTTCTTCAAGACTTTCCTCAAGGTAGACAGACCTCTCCTTTTCCTGCTCAAGGATCAGAGTCTCTAGTTGTTCAAAGACATCCATCTGATCCTCCTCCAATTCAGGCTCCTTGGCATAGTCATCCTCCTCATTGAAGCAACAAGGAAGTTCATCAAACAGAGGAGGAGAGAGATCACCATGCTTAAGTTCCTCCTTGTATTGCTGGAACATTTGCATGTATGTGTGACCTGAGTCTTCTCTATTGTCGATGATATCTTCACAAGGAGCATTGATGATGATTTCTTCTTCATTGTCACTCATGATAGCCTCATGGGAAACTATAGATTGGATCTTTTCTTCCTCACTTGCCTCCCACAAAATAGGTTCCTCCTTGAGAAGGGGTGAAGTGAAAAAACCATGTGGAAGAGGAGGCAGTCCTTAAGATAGAATCAAATGATTCTCCTCCTTCCATTTGGCTAGTACTTCATCTATATCAGGTATGGCCTGATAGCTCTCTTGGAGGTGTGTAGATGGGGTGTGTTCAGACAGGTCCATCACACACTGGCTAAGGAATCTTGCTTTGGATTCCAACTCTGCAATTCTCCTAGCTAGATCTTCTTGAAAGAGCCTTTCTTGGAGGTCACTAGCATCATCATCATGAGCAGGAGTAACTTCATCTTCTTCAAGGTTTTGAGAAAAACCTTTCTCCTCCTCTTTCCTGACCCATGATTCCACTATTTCCCTCTAAGTCAGGAGCGTGCCATCAGGGTGAAAGACCTCAGAATTGGAATTTTATCTTTTTGTTGAAGGGCAACTAGGAGGGTTGCTTGAGGTGATTCCATAAAAACCCTGAGCTTGATCATGGTAATATGAAGGAATACAAGGCCCATGATTTTGTGTAAAGGGATTATACATATAAAAATGTGATTTATTGATGGCACTTGGACTACTTAACCAGTTGATTCAACTCAGAGTCACCATTGGTGTTGATAAAAAAACCTCAAAAGGCTAGTTGGTTGAAGAACACACCAAAAATTCTTTAACTCTTTGGACATAACTTGTCCTAGTTGATCCCACCAAGCGTGCCAAAAAAATTTAAAGTAGTGGATTGCACCCTGGGCAGGAGGCCGAGCTCCTGCCTTCCACATGTCAAAATGGAAACTCCCCTCTCACTTGTGGGACCAACGAAGCTAGAGGGGAGTCTCTAGATAAGACTAGCTCCCTCTGATGTATCTTTTAGGCCCTGAATTCCCTACTGCTAACAAATAAAATGAGAAAAGGGGGGATGAAAAGGGATAAAAATGCTGAAAATAGAGCCTAAACCTAAATAATAAAAAGGTGATACACCAAAATAGATGACCCACCCAACCTGAATATACACTTTTAACCAAGAAGAAGCTCCTATACACTTCATTTGATATGAGAAATCCTTCTTCATTAGTGAGCTAGGGGTCTATGGAAATATAGGGAGGAAGAAACTACCAGAGGCATCCTTAAACACACTTATGGCAGTCTATTCATAGGCACCTACACTCCTCTAGGGACACTTCTGGAAAACCTACAAAAGATAAACTCAAATTGCACTAGACATGCTGAAATCACCTTGTGAAAGCATAAGGAAAATGACTTAACATAGAACAAATGCATAGACACATCCAAAAGTGCAAGCTCAATTAGAGGTAAAAATGCTAAGTCTTGATTCAAGTTAAAATTTGGTAGAGTTCTGCCTTACAATCCCGAGATATTTTTGGGCAGAGCTTTGCCTTAAGGTTGAGAGAATCCCTTCTCAAAATGAGAATTTTACAATATATAGAAAGAGAAGAGAACTTGGCACTTTCTTGGAAAGACTTTGGCGCTCTTTTTTCAAGTGGCCCATGTGCATTTTGAGCCTTCAAAAGAGAAAGCCATTTGATTTTCAGCTCCTAATTTGACTTTGGCATTCCAACATTTAATGAGGAAGCATCAACCATGCCTCTTTTCTAAGAATCGACTACTCCCTTCAAGGCATTTATGTGGCTTGTCTGCTTATAAATGCATACTAGAGAAAATAAGCCATGTCACTTACTATTTGTGTCATTTGGTGACCACCTCGCAAGCACTGTTCCAACTACAAGAGTAAATCCCTAAGTTGACACCTCTCCTTTACCACCTAGACTATTTGTCTACTTCTGCAATTTATCTCTTCCTAGCTTTGTCTCTTTCTAGCTCCTTCAGCCCTCAGGGGCTATCTCTTTGGTGGGTCACTAGCTCCTTAGGCTCTTTTCTGGTTGGTGCTCAAGCATTTAAAAAATCAAACAACTATTTCACCATATTAAAATCGACATTCACGGGCTCGTCACTACTTGAAAACCAATGGCTAGTTCATCATGCTTGAATTTGATGTCCTCAGGCCTATCACCCCTTGGACTTTCCTCAGCTTTCCTATTTAATTTAGCCTTTCCCAAATTTCTTCGGAATTCTTTTTTTGATACTTCCTGAAGGGGACCTATCCTTTGAGGTCTTGAGAAAAGTCCTTTTTTTGGTGAGGGCCCCTGCAAGGGCACATACCCTTCGGGCGGTCTTCTTTCTCCTCAAGTTTCTCTCTTTGGACTTTTCTTGTGGGCTTTTTCCATGGATATTTTCTTGTGGACAAAAAGTTTGCAAGAATTGCCTTGTCCACTTTTTTAGAGTTTATTCCCAGGCTTTTTGGCTTGCGGCTTCCTTTTTGAATTTCTTCAGACTTTTTGTCTCAAGTCTTTTCTCCATGTCTTTTGAATTCCTTCAAACAAAAAGTCTGAAGGAATTCATTCTATGCCTTAGTCTTTATTTTTTTGCTTTTTTAACTGCCCTTTGAAAAGTTCCCTTTGGGTTTCTTGAAATCGACCCTTTCGAAGGGTGCCATCACTGACCAAGTGCCCTCTACAAGGGCACTTGTCCTTTGGGAGGCTCTCTTGAACTTTTGGATTGAACTGCTCCTTTGAACCAACCTTTGAACCAAGCTTTGAATCGAGCGTTGAACCAAGCTCATTGAACCGACTGAGTGAACCAAGTGATTGAACCATTTAATTGAATGGAAGCATTGAACCAAGTTGATGAACCATTTTATTAAACCAAAGTGATGAACCAAAGCATTAAACCAGTTCAATGGTTCAACGGTTCAAATATGCTAACTCTTGGAAAGATCATGTCGTTAAACCACTTTCCCAACCTTAAGAAAAAAAAGTGTCTTTGAACCTTTTTAGCTCTCTTTCCTTATGAATTTATTTAGACAAGAGTCTAAAGAAGCTTTGTAAAACCTTGCACTCTTTGAACTGGTTCTTCATCTGCTAAAAGACATCACCTGCAGAGTTCGTAGAAAAGTCTACAGAGTCTATATAAAAGTCTACAGAGTCTGTAGAACTGGACCTGTAAAGTCCATAGAAAACCTATAGAGTCTGTAGAAATGGACCTACAGAGTCTGTATAAAACCTACAGAGTCTGTATAAATTTGCAAGACTCGTGCAAAATCAAAAAATGAATTGGCTCAAAACAACAGGGAAAGAAGGGGACCGATTTTTGGCCTGTTGGGCGAAAAATGGTCAACACATAGTATTGTAAGAATATATAAATATTTCAAGGTTAGTGACTTGGGAAAACTTGAGGGTTATTTATACATATTATGTGCACTCAAGAATAGGGCTCAATGTAGTTCTAGTGCTTTTGACTGTTCCCCACCCAAATGAGAGGAAGGACTTCACCTCATATACCTAGATAACCAAATAAAATAAATGATACATAATTAAACCTTAGTTTGGTACAAGTGTGTATCCTCAATAATTGAAATGATGAGGTAATAATATGATCCATGTGCTAGCTACTTGAAAAATGTATAATGGATATACTCAATGTCTAGCTCAATACTTTGGAATGAAGGATATGTATTTATATTTTTGATTGATTAGAGATGATAAATAGATTAGGGTAACTTTGTATATGTAAGATCCATAAATACACATTTAAAAATAGGTTAAACATGGAAAATATTGATAACTAACAATCAATGAATGAGAAATAAAAACATGGAAGAAAGCACCCACAAAATTTAGATGAATATAATTGACCACCGATGATTATGGTCAAAAAAAAATTGATGATAATCATTATGGTCATAATAGGAAAATTAAAAAAATTAAGATCAATATATATAGAGGATGATTTAATAGATCCTAATGTAGATAACTAATAGATATGAAGTGTTTATGAGGAAATGTAGAAGACACAAGACTATGAATGTTCCAATGTGAGGGTAAGTGTTTGAAAAGATAAAAATGTAAACAACTAAATTAAGTACAAAAATACATGAAAAGACATAAAATAAATGTATCGTATAAAAATTAGGTGTCTACATAAGCCCAATTTTGATGTGTGTGCATGGATACATGTATGTGTATCAAAGTAAAATTAAAAATGCATACCTACTTATTAACTAATAGGGATGAAAGGATGAATACTTTGTATTTATAAAATTGGTTGAGTTACATTCCAATGTCAACAATGAGAGTGTATATTCAAGTAAACATGAATTCATGCAATTAAATCAATGCCTTCGAAAATTAGTGTGAATGTAAAAAATTAAATAGGATCAACTGGGAAAATGAGCATAGGAATGAATACACCTAGTGGTATACAAACCATGTTGCCATTCTTAGAACTATAATGCTAAAAAAAACTAGAATTGAAATCATATATTGAATGAAATATGGGGGAAATATACTTATTTATATGGGAATTAAAAATATGTTGACATATTTGGTGCCTCTCTAGTGATATATGTGTTGAATTACTAGAAATATGTAACTAATGATGAAATATACATAATATATTACGATAAAATAGATGTTGATTCGAATCCCCTTTTGAGGTGAGGTATGGTATTAAACATATTTCATCTCAAAATAAAATGATTAATTTTACCATCCATAACATATAAAAATAATCTTAGTTTTTTAAATCATTGAAAGTAAATTTGTAAAACCTGCATGTAACTATATAAATATATCATCATGTATGTCTCAATTAGGAATATGTGAACCATGTGAGGGTGGAAAAGGATAAGGGAGGGGGAAGAAATATGTTTGAAAATAAAATATAAAAATAAAATAATATATGAGAAGTGATTATATATTGTAAGTCTATAACATAAAGGATAAATGGCACACACATAATACACAATATTTTCACCAAGGAAAACCTTTATGGGAAAAAAATAACATGGTAATATTATATCTTACCTAATTAACTCAATAATTTACAATAAATAACATAATTTAAATTTCTAATTTACCATAATTCATGTGCTAATATTTATAGGCACATCAATAGTAAATTTACCTATTAGTATTAAAATACAAGGCATACCAAAAACATGGGCTATATAAAACATGGGCTAAAACCACCCAAAAATATCCACTCTACATGTAATGTATAGATTAGTGTAAATCATGTATAATTTAAATTATGAAAAGTTACAAAACATTTTCAAAATTATTCCACTCATTGAATAATTTTCATAGGGGACAACAGGATCATACTTTCAGCATTTGAGGTTATGCATGCTTATAAATCTTATTTACCAAGAAAAATTCTCAATTCATAACCTTTGTTAATTAATCAATAATAGTATCAAAATTATCCATATTTTCCAATAGCCCCTTGTTTTCTTCAACCCTATCTCTAATAAAGTGGCATTATACATCAATATGCTTCAATCAAGCATGATAGATGGGGTTCTTTGTAAATTAAATTGAAATTTAATTTTCATAATATTTTATAATTTATTTATGTACAAAACCAATATTTTATGTAACCATATAGCCATGAGGGGGTTCCATGTACTCAACTTATGTAGCTGATAATACAAGTATTGGCTACCTCTTATTAATCTAGTTGATTGGTCCACAAAATGGGTTAAATACATATCACTTGTATATCTTTGATTGGCGATGTCTCCAACCCAATAAAAATAAAAAAATCCTTTTAAATTTATTATATTTTTATTATCACATGTTCCTTGGTTGAATATTTCATAATTTGAAGTTCCATACATATATCTAAAGATCCTCTTCACTACAGTCTAATGTTCCTTTCTTAAGTTTGACATATATTTGCTCATAACTCCCACTACATGGGAAATATCTAGTCTAGTGTATACCATTACATACATTAAACTTCCAACAACATTTTCATAAAGAACATAATATATTTCATTAATATCTTCTTTTGTCTTGGGACATTGTTTAACAAAAAAAATTGACAAAAATGAAGGGATGTACTTATATGTTTACATTCCTACATTCTAAACCTCTAAGTTTCATCTCAATTTAATTCCTCTAATTTAACCATAGTTTCATGATTTGTCGATCCATCATGCCCAAAATGAATTTTTTATCACCTAGATCCTTTATATCAAATTGAGATGATAATTTATATTTAACCTACTTGATAATTTTTTTTTTTTTTTAAATAACATATCATCAACATACATAACTATGATAATTTATCATCCACTTTATTTAAATTAACACAATGCTTAGTTTTACTTTGTACAAATTGAAGTCATGACACAAATATTTCAAACTTCTAATTTCACATCCTTGGTGATTGCCTTAAGCCATACAATTACTTATTCTACCTACACAGAAATTCTTCCTTTCCTTTACCTTAAAATTTTATGGTTACACTATGTAGATATCTTATTCAAGATCACTATGTAAAAATTTTGTATTCACATCCATATATTCAAATTTAGTATAAAAAATAATAATAACCAAAAGAAATCTAATATAAGATAATTAAAAAATAGGAGAAAACTATCACCAAAATCAATTCCCTTTACTTGATATAATCCATTTCCTACCAAGCGAGCTTTATATTTATCCATTTTTTATTTTGCATTATAACTTTTCTTAAACATCCATTTGAGGCTAATACATTTTCTATTAGGAGGTTACCAAGTCCCATGTATTAGTTTTATCAAAGGACTCCATTTATTCCTCCATGGCCTTATTCCAATATTTTTTTTCATTTGAGGCTAGTGTCCACTTCATGGTCTTAGGATATTCATTGGTAACATATAACATTGATAAAACATATGTAAATGGAAACTAGGTGGACTATACCTTTCTAGTTTTCATATAGTTTGATATGATATTATCAAGATTGAATTTTGATATCTTTCATCTTCTAGTTCACCATCCTTTACTTCATCTAAATATTCCTTAAGAAAATCCCTCCTAGATCATATTCTTTAGTTGTTTCATATGTAAGCACAAATTCTCCCTATTCTAATTCAATATACACATTTTTTGGTTCTTCATTTGGATGTCCTTCCTATTTTTGACCCCTTAACTTATCCAAAGATTACATTAAATGATAGTAAATAGTATTCCTCATTTTTGGGTTTCAATTTTTATATCCTTTTACATTAGTAGTATATCCAATAAAGATACACTTAGATAATTTATATTATAGCTTAGTTTGTTTTATTTAAAAATATGCATATACACATCATAATAAAAAAAACCCTAAGACATTAGAGATATGGTTTTTTAACACTCCATGCTTATTGTGGAGTTTTATTGACAAGGTTTGATATGGGTGATCTATTGATCAGGTAATAAGTAGTTGTGACTATTTCTACATATGATTTCCTTTCTAAGCCTACATCACTAGGCATACTTCTAACCTTATCCATCATAATCATATTCATTGATGTGATCTCAGTTAGTTTTTTTAATGAATATATGCCTTAGACCATGTAACATTTATAATTACACATTATAATAATACAAAAAAATGTCACAATAAAACAAAAATATTATTTTATTCAATTTAAGTGACTATCAATAAAAATTGTACACATAATGACAACAAAAAAATAATATGAATCATATGTGTTATAGTATACCCTCAAATATTTTATTACAAACAAGTCTTTACAAGTATAGTTATCTCTCAGAATACTCACTATGATCTATATCCTTAACCTCATTAGCTAGTTGACTCAAGAATAGGGGCATGTATATATAGGCACAAAATTAACCAATTTATAATAATCCTCTAAAAAACCCACTACATGCATTAAATATTTTTAATGCATCACCATGTGCCACAAATATTAAATTTTCATTACATTCTCAAATCACAAAAACACATCATAACATAAGGTATAACAATGAATCACATCATAAAGTGACATTAAATGAAAATGTAACAACCTTCCATGATTAAATGAATTAAATGGAAATTATTAGGAATTAAAATGGTTATTTATCCATAATACATAATAATAACATGTGTACCTATAAAAAATTTCACACAAGAATGTTACACAAATGTCACAACTTGCAAGTCAAATCACAACACTCTATAACCAAAATATGTGTGGAATATTCCTTGTGTGATGACCATAAATTCATACCACTGTGCACAAAAAATATGCATAAAATATAAAAAAATCATATGCAAAGCCAAATAATATATCTCTTTTGCATTATAAAACTCCAATACTTCTCATTTATGTGGGGCTAACCAAAGACTTGTGTAATGTTTTAAAACTAACAACAAGCTACACATGAAAACATGGTTGCACAAAATAAAAAACATGCACACACAAAGGTTTCACAACATAATAAAAAGTAAATGTGTGAAAAAATACTTGTGTTATAACCCAACTGGTTCTAATTCTAAAATTACATTAACATTTTTTTTTTTGTTTAGCAATTGTTAACTAATTTTTGTTTACATGTGTATGAACAATGTAATCTTACGATTTGTACAACTTTTCTTATTTATAATATTTTTTTAATGATGAAAGGAATCAAGGAAAATATAATCCATATAAATATCTGTGCTATATGCATATACACATTTATGCAATAACACATAAAGGGTTTCCAAAGGTGTAACATTTTATAAGATTATGCAGCGGTACACAATCACACTAATAAGGTACATCAATTCATCTTTTTATCATTTATTATACATCAATAAAGTATTACAATAATAAATGGACAAAACCATAAGTTAATGTGATAGTGTAATCATATTATCCACATTCATTAATTACAACCACTATTATAGTATAAAATAATAATTATATATTGAATATATATATAGTGTTCATAGCTATGTTAGGCAATCAAATACAATAATCTCAAGTACAATGTTATAATAATAAAACAAAGTTTCAATGAAATAAATTAAAAAATAAAATTTCATCCATGAGTATATTTTATATAAAGTTTATATCAGCTGAAGCAGAAGAGAGCATCATCTGAGAACTTTTCCTCTAACCACAGATCATTTATTTCCCACACACCTCCTTAATAGGAGTGGCCCTTCCCTTCATGAAGGGGCAGATAATGACAATTCAAGTATCTATAGCTCTATGATAATTACACATGAAAGTACAATCACTATTTACAATATCCTATCAAACATATTCCCTCTAATGACCTCAAGTAAACACATAAACTAGAAAGTATTATGGACTAACAATGTATATAACTATAACATTACTTTTTCTAAATCATTTTTAATAGTATTATCAAACTCCAAATCTAGGTCATATTTCACATTAAATATACTCTTTAACATAAACACTATCATTTTTTCCCATTTGTTAGCTAATGATGAGTGATCATGAATAGGCTCAATGCCTATACTCGCCATCCCTTAACAAGTAGGAAGACTAATAAATAATATAGCTCAAAGATTGAGAAATACACTTAACTATCCTTCATAACATGATAAAAACTAGAATTTTTTCAATACTAAAATAACCTCAAACATGCAAATGTTTCACACCCAAATTTTATAAAAGGTACACTTCAAGATTCAATATCAAAACCTTTTAACATGAATACAATAAATCTCATCAAGGTATTCTATTGAATCTTGACTGTTATGATACACATGTAGTCATATAAGTGATTTGAATATAGTCATATTTCATTTTAGGACTTAGATTTATATGCATTTCTTTGAATAGATCATATTAAATTTAACCTTATATTACTAACCCTTAATTGCTTCATCCCACTAATACTAGGTTTTAAGTATTTGTATAAAGTGCATTTATGTAACACATACTAAATCTAGCTCAAAATTAAACCCAACACTATAAAATCCTAATATTAATCAAGATAAGGATTATTATAACCTCCTATTAATTTATCAAGTCTTTAACCTATAGGTCTGAGACATAACTACATCCCCAATGAAGTCTTTAATTCTCAACTAGATAAGTCATAACATTAAAATCTCACTATAGTATTATGAGTATTCATAAATCATTTATTAATCTAGAAAAAATATCTTATTATAATTTCATTAGTAAATAAAGGTATCCTTTTATTTAACTTTTTGAATCCTTATAAGACTGTGAGTGAGAGTTACCTCTCATTTGCAGGTTTATAAGATTTAAACAAATCTTATTAAACTTGTGAAATAGTTTCCCTCCTCACTAAAAATCCACAAATGTTTCAATCAAACTAATAGTATGTTTATCTCAAACTCAACTGAGTATATAAATAAACTCAACTATTTATATTTTCATATCAAATAATTTATCTTATCTCTTCACATTAAAAAAATACAAAAATAAGACTCAACAATTTTAATTTCCTTATTATTTATTTAACCCACATATTGTTACAACCATAAATTAAGGGTCCTAATATATTTCATTTATTTAAAAACAATCCTTCATTTTAATCTTCACAAAATATCTTTTATTCTAGTTTGTATTTACTAACTAGACCATAATATAAATATTGTACATAACTTATTTTTTTAACTATGTACATAAAACTTACATGTCGCTATGTGGACTTCATACTATAGTTTAAAAAACTCAAAGCAACATGACCTCCAAGTAATCAACATCTATAGCCATGTATTCATAGTGAGATTATGGAGAGTCTAAACATTCAATTTATTTTATCATCTATGGTTGTATAAAACAACTAAAATAAAAACTATTGACCGAACTCTTAAAATAAAGGAATACTCTTTTAGCATAAAATTATGGCATGCTCACCCATATGGGCCTACAAGTGAGAATATATTATCTCCCCTGGGTCCATATAGGTAATAATAAGGTTTTTACTAATAACCACAACCTCACACACAACCAAACAATTTTATAAGGAACCAACTAGTATTATTCAAAACCAGGCAACCCAGAAACAATCACAAAATAGGGATTCTAAATAATGATTTAGGATTTTTCAATAATATACATTTAGATAGTGTGGTGAGTTCAAATGTAATTTATATAAATAATAAATTCAATTCATAACATTATTGTTATAACCCAAATTTATAAGACTTAACCTATAAACAAATACTTCAAATCATTCATATTATCCTCTATGAAACTAGAAGAAGAACCACCTACCTAGGTCTCATGAATGCCAGTTAAAGCCCACAATAAATTTCATTCCAATCCATTCTTTTTTCCTTTTTTTTTTAATGATTTCATATCTTCTCAACTGAAACAACCCCCAAAAAAATGCAAACCACTTTGCTTCAAAGTACAAAGTGAAACTATGTGACAGGCCCAAACATAACCAAATGATGTGAGACAACATCAAAATGGATCTACACACAAGGGTGCCCTCAATCAACACTCTATTAGTTATTACTACACATGTAACTAGGCTTAAGTCACCAATAAAGGATTATATATGGGAGCACGTCCTCACTAAAAAGTATATAATATGGGGTATATCGATGTGCATGCACACACCAATAGAAACCAAAATCTATACAAATACCAGTAACTCCCACCAATAGAACCATTTAGTGGTTATTTAACCCTACTCAATATATTGAGAATATAATATCATCTTGTTTGAGAGTCAAAGATATAGCTACTCCCTGTCATACCTGAAGCTACTATGTATGTAATAGCCAAGAGTAATTTAGAGTAGACCATCCTAACATCTAAATTGGGATTGAAACTAAGCATGGTAAGAGGGAAACAACAAAATTTTATTTGAGATAATATATATATCAACCTTCAATTCATAAATTCAATAAATAAGAGAGATGTCCCAAAGTAGATTTCATTTGTAACTATTTAGATCAACGCATAAGGGACCCCAACTAACTAGCATGAGAAGCCCAACTAATTACTAATGTAACCAACAATGGTCTGGGAAACTCTATAAATCTACTCATCAAGATTCCATAAATCAAATCTCAGGTTAGTATTCATAGCATCATAAGCTTGTCCCAAGGAGTTTAAGTATGCTTAGATTGGATAATAATAATCTTATAAGAGAGAGAATTTTAATCACATGGGTTTATGATTGGTAGTTTCTACATTATCAAAATGAGTCTGACAATTCCACTAGTCCCATATGATCTCATATATTTTATCAAGCCAAGAGGTAAACATTAATGGTTACTTATGGCATACAATACCTTATAATGATTTTACCTGAAGGATTAAATCAATGCCTTATTAATAGGGAGAGTAGTCAATGCATCACTCAGCCTTAACTGAAAGTCATGACATAATCAACTATAATACAAATACACTTTCAGCACTTGAGATATTTTATTAGCATAGTAAATGCTTAATAGAATCGACTCCTAACACTTAATTATTTTAGAAACTAGTGTGCATATAATAGTTGCAATTAGCTAACTCCAAGCACCTTAAGACATAGATGCCAATGTCCAAACCAAAAAACACATCCATGGATCACTAACGAAAGGAAAACATATAAAAACTTATATATTTTACTCGATCAAATCTATAGTATATTCCATTAGGATATAATTCATTAAGATAAAATTAACTTCCACACTTAATTGCTTTAGCAATAAGTGAATATGAAAATGAGTTTATCAGATTAAAATGATTAACTTTGAGTTTTCACACATAGATGTCATATGAAAAAGCTTTCCCACATATAGGTAGACATACTAAATGAAAGTATGTATTTAAATAATTCATAACCAACACATTCTAGCTATGGTCAATGATTATCAATGCACCTTGCCTAACTATATGTTGCCCTCCTTGCATTAGGTATACATACTTGATAAAGGTAAACCTCTTATAATGATTCTAGTATCATTTTAATATGAATTTTCATGGTGTGTGTGTGTGTGTGTGTGTGTGTACACACACACACGCACACACACACACACACACACACACACACACACACACACACACACACACACACACACACACACACACACACACACACACACACACACACACACACACACACACACACACACACACACACACACACACACACACACACACACACACCATGAAAATTCATATTAAAATGATACCATAATCATTATAAGAGGTTTCCCTTTATCAAGTATGTATACCTAATGCAAGGAGGGCAACATATAGTTAGGCAAGGTGCATTGATAATCATTGACCTGAACTAGAACTATTTAGGTAATTATCAGTAGTTTAATACACCTGTAGGTACTTTTTAGCTCTAACAAGATACAATAACCACCATGATTCTATGGGTGTTTCAGAGTACAAAATCCAATTGAAACCAATAACTAAATATAACCACTAATTTAGATCTATTTTAAGGAGATAATAACAGTTGAAAAGTCTAATGGATTGGTCCAATAAAGAGTTCATCTATCAAACTTTGAATGTTCATTTATTATATCAAACTCAAGGAAGTTGAATAAATAAAGTGGTTTCATCCATATGATGTATCTATTAAGAATTAATATCATCAAAAGATGATGAAATAAAGTCACTCTAAGAGGTTAGAACATCTATAACTATGGCTGTGTAAAATTCCACTAATCTCAACACTATACATGAAAGGCATAAAATTGGCAAAACTATAGGTTATTCAGGCCTCTCTCATGAGGCTTAGAATGACTATTGTAATTATTTATCATCAACATAAATTTAAAACTATAATAAATTCTCATGGTAAAATATCAAAATCTCATCATAATCCAAAAAGGTAATAATATCATGTTGGTAACCCATACCAAAATAATAATTCACCAAATAATACACTTTTGTAAACCATAATATAGCCTACATAATATTCCATGAATCATTGACAAGAAATTATGGTTTTCAAACCTTCATCATGGTTTTAATAATAAACTTCATATACTAAGGCCAACTTCTCATACTTTTTGAAACAAGGAGAAATTCAAACTGAAATCAATAACTTAGTAATAATAATCAATTTCTCTTCAAGACCAATTTGCATCCTTATTCATATTACTATAATCTTCTTTATTGTTTGAATATAACCATATAATATTATCAAAACATTAAAGAGATTTAAAACTTAAACACATAATGTTTCTCAAGTGAGATTACACTTCATGTCCAAATTTTAAATAAGAATAGAAACAATAGTATAGTACAATTTTGTATGCCAAAATGGAAGAAAAAATGTTCCTGAATATGAATTAAAGGAGGATTAGCTCAAGAACACTATTTCTCAAACTAATTTATACATCATTAATTAACAATATAAAAACCAATCTTTAAATTCAACATGTATTTTCAATGGTACCATGTTACAACTATACAATATAAAAAATTAGAATTACCTAATAAAGTTAATTGATGTCTAATACCCATGCATCATGATGCTACCCTGTATATTTTTATGCATTTCCATACATGTGTCTTATTCCTAAGTACTAACATAATAATGCCACTTCACTAGGACTCATAGTGTGATCATCAAAATTATTTACATAAATGAAACTATTATAATAATCAGTAAATATACAATATACTAAACATGATAGATCTATCAACCATAAACAAAAAAATCCAATCCATAGGTGATAATTACATGATCTACAAGGTTCCAAAACTCCAAGGTACAACCTAATGATCCCAACCATCGATGGCCCTAACCACCCCAACCATTATCTAGATGGTGGAATCAGGCATCTAGGTTTTATCAAGAAATTATGAGCATACAGGTGACATAAGCCATGGTCCACATCACAACAATCAAGAATTAGATAAAACAATGCAAAAATCAAAATATAATCAACAAAAATTTTAGTGTTCTAACCAAAATCAACATGAATAATGACCTTTACAACACCAAAGTTACAAATGAGACAAAGAATAAAACACCCATAAAAGGAAGCATAGGACTTATATTCACCCTTTTAATTACTGACTTTGAACTCAAGAAGGTAGATTTAAGGATAAATTTGAGTTCATGAATTCAGAACCTCAATGCTTTAAATGATAAGATGAACTATGTTGCCCATAAATTCTCATGCCACCTCAACCCTTCATAAACCAATATAACCAACAAATAACTCAAGACTAGAATAATCAAATTTCATTAAATTCAAATGGAATTTATATTTAAGGTAATGTTTAATGGAAAATAATTGAGTTTGAGAAGGTGTAATTCACCAACCTCTAACATGAATAAATACATCCAACAATTGCATCCCAAAATAACACCCCAAAGCTCGTAGGAATTAAAAATTAATAAAACAATGATGGATTTACACTGTAAAATAAAATTATCAAGGTATTCCAAATAAATTTTGAGAGGCTAAGCATAGCCAATAAAAAAATCTCAATTCCTCAACATACAGCCCTAGTACATTTTAAAATGATAGAGTAAATTGATAGTAAAGATATGCACCTACATCTTGACCATAAAAAGGGTCAAAATACAAGACAGTAATAATAGTCTAACCTTGAACACTAGCCACAACCCATTTCATTAATGGAGGTTACAGACTAGGTTTTAAATAATTAAAGGGGTCTCCATAAACTCTTACAAATTCAGCATAACACATAAAAACATGAAAAAACATAGTCTAATGTTAAATCGACCTAGCTAGTTTAATTAGGCACCCATACACACCCAAATTGCTAAAGAAACATTATATAGATTTGCCAAAATATCAATCCAAGGAGATAAATTATAGTAGGGTATGACACTACAACCAGGCACATAATACAAGGAAACTCACAAAATCTATGGTAATTGAAAATGACCAAAACCCATTTGCAAGTGCCCATTTGGGTTAAAATAAATACTCAAGATTTGTTATTCATTAGTAACCTACTCAATAGGGATTTAATTTTAACAAATATAGGGCATAACCCTTCAATTTTTTATCTATAAAAATTATTTTAAAAATCAATATATATTCAACCCTCACAAGGGTGGCTTAAAACACAATAGTAATACAATGTAAAACAGCCCAAATCATCACAACAGGGTATATCGATATTAATCACTTTATATTCTATGGATAGAAATATATATGGGTTTATTGTGAAGTATCTTGACTTCACTATGAACCCATATAATTCACTTGTATCTCAACCCAAAAACTCTATAAATAGTAGAGACACAACAACATCCTCCTTATCGATATAAAATTTATGAACATTACTTGTAAAAATAGCGTAGGCTTGGTAGAAGGCTGAGTTGTTTATTTGATTATTCTCTTCCTTGTCAGCACCATCTCCTTGTAAACCCAAGAGGACTCAAGAATCACTTCCATATCCCACATTGGCTTCTTCCCCCAACTCCCATCGTGTCCAAGTAGAGTGTTGCGGCCTCTATAAGATATTCACCTCCCAAGACCCCAATGCCATGTTGCTTGCCTAGGGTTTTATCTTGCACAAGGATCTCCATGCTTTGTATCTTCCCAAACATGAAATGTAGATCAAAATATGAGGGAGCCAAAATAAAAAATAATAAATTTTATAACTACTCTCATAAAAGTGTTTTCCATTGGATTTTTCTTTTGGACTCTTCCTGAATCTTCAATCCAAATACTAAGGCACTAAGTTAAAACAAGCTAATAATGCCAAGTCATTATTATAAAATCCAAGATTCAATGAATAATAATTATTATAAATACATGGGATTATATGAACCAATTAATTTCAATGTAACTTAATCAACATAGGTCTAAGGAAAACATATGGCCTCTATCGTGGTCTATTAACACCAAAAAGAAAATTGCTTCAAAATTATAATATCATGGTTAAAGTTGAACGCCAAATAAACAAACAAAAAGGGGAGGGGACATCCAAACCAAAACAACAAAGAGAACCAAATACACAAAGATGAACTTCAAACATGCAACACAAATAGAGATAAATAATAATGACCTCAAGCAAGGCATAAAGTAAGCATGAAATAATGACACAAGTAAACACATGCATAATGATAAGAAAGTTAATAAAAATGAATCAAATGTAACAAAAAAACTTGATACAAACCATGGCTATAACTATCACATGTTATTTTTTTACCTTTTAGAACCAATCTAACTACTCATAGTCCTTTCCCATTATTTTCCCAGTGGTTGAAATCCACCAACAAGCCTAGTTCACTTGATCTGTAACTAAAAACACCAAATATAACATCAACAGTACCTACTCAAGGATTATATATCATCTAGTAATAAAATATGATATGAAAAAAATAAAATAATATGTCATAACTAAAGTAGGAATATACATCTACTAAAATAATGAATTAATTATAACTAATATCATAGTATCCAAAATAGAGTAATCAACTATAATGAGTAGTCAAAATGCCAATTAGGCTAAGATAATCCTACAAGGTCAGCATGCCAACAAAATCATAATGCATCTCAAGGTGTAACATCCTCCCCCTCTTAGAGAGGATCCATCCTAACAACCAATTGAACAACTAGGGACTTTATCATTTTTTTTACAAAAAGTTCCACTATGCAACCATCAATGGTTGAGTTTTTAACAAGGGTGTCTACCCTTTGTATTTTACCATAATCCACTAAGTATTGATATGTCTATTGTGTACTTTAAAAACCTAATAAAAAAATTAATAAATATTACCATCAACTTATTTATCATTAAAGTGTGAGGATGTAACACACCATCTAGACATGAGACATTCATCCTTAATTGTTTGACATTCCAAGCATGATCATAATTACAGCCATGTCCTTCTTTAAACCAAGCCATAAGAAATGTTTTATCAACTCACATTTAATTTTTGTGATACTAGGGAGAATAATGAGGAGCTATATAACCTTATTATAGTACTAGAAGTCCACACATATCCCAACTCAAGGTATAAATTCAATGTTTATGACTCATAGGTCCATTCATTTTCAGCCAAATAGTTATTTATAGCCTTGTTAATAGGCATGATAGCCCAAACCTACTCTTATTTTAGCATAAACCATTAGTATGTCACCATTTTTAACACAATTCTTTGGAGATTAGCAAAATTCAGCCACATATGTAGGTGTGTCTTTTAAGCTATTTTGGCAAAAAAATAGACATTACCGACCATGGTGATCAATATTTACCTCATTATTTTCCAACAAAAGAGCCTTTGGTACCTTTCAATTAAAATTTTTATAGATTTTAACACATATAAGATAAACATTTTTAGATTAAATATGAATTCAAGATTAAATTTATGATAGTGAAATAGTTTTCTGTTAACCATTCCTCTTTTTATGAGGAGACATTATCACATAAATGTGCAAATCTTTATGGTAGTAAATGTGAAACTCTTTATGGTATCAGTTGAAATGGTACAATCCAATTGGATTCCATCATATTTCAAAATCTATAGTAGTTTTTTTTCCATAACACATGTTATTCCTTACACAAACTTTATCAACATTCATCACAGAATATTAGAACTAAACTTTAGAGAATCCATTCCAAGCATTCACATGTAACCCCAAGGCTTACAACATGATCTCCACATCTTTTTGAGCTTACATGATGGTTATATGGATCACAATCCCACCATCTTACTACAATTACTTCATGACAGCATTTAAAGGTACCCAAGATTCTAAATTTGCCTGATCAAGACTTACAATTTCTCCTTCTAACCATGAAACTAACATGCATTCAAGTCATGCATTAAAAATTTTAGAATATTTATTATAGGTATACAAAATAATACTTTTTTCATTGCATGGCTATACCAACCAACCAATCACATACTTGTGATCTAGCAAGTACTACCTTGTTGATTTTACATAAAAGTCCAACTTGCAAGACTAACTAGTTCTTCCCAAGGCTATATCAAGTAAATTTCATAAGGGTTAGTTAACAACAACCTTCAAGAGGAAAATAAAAGAACACTTAACCATAGAGTGACCATTATGCATGAATATCTCATGGCTAATATGTGGTGCTCATGGTGTACACTTTGAATGAATCAGGTGGTTTCCTTGTGTAAAGAGGAAAAATGGGTTTTAAACCAATGAGAGACTCCACTCTTTAGCCCATACCCAGTCTAAAACATTATGGATATAGTGCTTCTCTACCCTCAACCTCATATTTTTATCAATTATCATAACTAGAAGAATGATTTAGAATTACAAGATACATCATGGCACTATACCTTGACAGTTTCAATCATAGGATTTGATTTTAGAATAGGATTTACATTACACAAGTGATTAGTATTCACAATTTTATTTATAATTTCATGGTTTAACAACACAAAATCACATATATATCATGGAATATATACTTAAACACCCAGATAGTCAAATAAAGTGCTCACATGTTTCACATGGTTATCATTCCCACACATCACAAGGGGTTTATACAATTTATAATAGTGTACATGTATGATGGAACTACATAGGATAGGGCACACAATCATATTTAAATAGTTATGCCAAGGTATTTTCACATTACAACAATTAAGCACACTTATTGGTGAAGCAAAAAGGTCCATGCTTTCCATCAGTCCACCCATTGTCCATATGCCATGTCAGTGACATCAAATATCCATCATATATTATAGCATGTTTAGTCCCAGGGATCTTGGGTTCATGATCACTTTCTTCCAAGGAAGGTTGTATTTTATCAAAGCCCATAAATACATTTCCATGAGTTTCAGAAGCTTCCAACAATGTTCATGCTTCACAGATTAAATGGCTTAGAATAATTGATAATAATAAGGGATCCTTAAACTATCTAACTTTCCCAATCAATTCCACCACATTCACCCTACTAGGCCCTCCAAGATTGAGCCTCACCTTTGGATCTCCCAAGATATTATATCTTAACATCATTGAATAGTTTGCCTATATAATCTATCAATGGTCACCGAGGCATGGTCACCTGATTTCAACAATAAGCTTATATCCCTATTCTTCTAATTGACTCATTCCAATGAGTCGAAGGTTGAATAATAATGCTTTCTTTGATGTAATATCATTTTAAGAAGGCAAGCACTTAGCCAAGGCTCAAGGTAGATGTTATATTACCATGGGAATTATAATCCACCACAATCATTAAGTTAATTAAAATTCATTGTAGACATCCCCAGGATGCCAACATTCATATCAAGATCAAAACATATCCAAGAATATCATATCATCCTTATAGGATTAAATCATATCCATGATCATAATAAGCATTACCATGGAATCAAAACACACTTACTTCATAATTTCTAGCCCTTGAGTTACGGGACCATAAGCTTATTCCTTTTAACTCAAAGGAGGCCAAATTCTCATAGCCTAAATTTGGATGAAATGCATATATTTCTAGCACCTCATAAAGCTTATCCACTTTCAAGATACATAATGTTGCAATTAGCCAACCATAATAACATTTTAAATAGCAAAACCTTCTTGTTTCTTACTTATAATTCCATTACCTTGGACAAAATAATTCTTCCCAAGAATTTTTCAGTCTTAAAACTTTTACAATGTTACCACCAGTCATGTATAGTGACACCTAGGCCCAAGCCATAATTTACAACTACTTACCATAGCTGTCAATAATACAACAATATGAAAATGTTCTACTAAATTATAGTAAATTTTTGTATGTTCATAAAAAGGAGATAATGGGTAGCCTTGTTGACCATGAGTAAATTTAAACCAGGGGAGATGATTTTTATTCCATTAAAACTAAAAACCATTCATTTTAGGTGTTATTCTATGTCTATAAAATTTAACATTTGAGCTCCTTTACATTAATTAATAACAATAGTCTTTATCCATATAACTAACAATTTTTATCATAACCATTCAATTTTTATAGGTCCCCAATGGCTCAAGGAACTCCCTTTACAACTGGAAATCTCAAGATCTATTGACTTACTCAAGTAAATTAGCCTCTCACACCCTATTAAGCCCTCCTGATTTAGGTTAAACCCATAGTCCTCCCTAGGTTGTAACATTATAAGCATTTAGGGAAGTCTTGTCCATACAAACCAATAATATATATTGGAAATTTCTCTCTTAATTCTAAGAGTGAAGCCTTTATCACCTATCTTCCATTAATTTGCCCATATATGTAAATGGTTGGCAAGTGAGGCTTTCCCTAATGCAATCAGATTCAAGAAGGGTTAACCCAACCAAGGCTAGGGGCAATAGAAATTGTCATTTTATAAATTTATATTCTTTAAAATCCTTTCCTCTAGGAAATGTATGTAACTTACAACATGCTATAATTTACAAAACAACAACTTATTATTTAGCCCAAAAAGGCTAAGTGCCTTTGTGGATCACTTCATAGTTCTGTCTAATTGGGATAATTCATTAGTCTCAATGTAGTAACTTTTCAAGTCCTAGAGATCCCTAGAGTAAAAACCTAGCTCTAATACTAGATGAAACAACCTAAAAAAAATTAAGAATCACTTCACTTCAGAGTACAAAGTGGCACTGCATGTTAGGCCCAAACATAATAAAATGATGTGAGACAACATTAAAATGGATTTCCACACAAGGGTACCCCCAATAATCAATCTATAAATTGGTAGTAGACATGTGACTAGGATTAAGTCACCAATAAAGAGTTATAAATGGTAGCACATCCTCACTAGGGAGTATTTAGTCTGGGGTAAATTGATGTGCGTACACGTATTGATAGACTTTGAACTCTATACAAATATTGGTAACTCCCACCAATAGGAACATTAGTGGTCACTTAACCCTACTCAATATCTCAGGAATCTAATAGAGTCTCATTTGAGATCCAAAGATACAACTACTCCTTGTCATACTTGTAACTACTGTGTATGTAACAACCAAGAGTACTTTAGAGTATACCACCCTCACATCTAACTCAGGGTTGAACATGATCATGGTAAGAGGGAAACAATAAAATTTTATTCAAGATAATATATATATCAACCTTCAAGTAATAAATTCATTTTATAAGAGAGATGTCCAAAAGTGAACTTCATTTATAACCATTCAGATCAACACATAAGGAACCCCAACCAACCATCATGAGATGCCCAACCGATTACCAATGTAACCAATAATGGTTCAGGAAACTATATAGAGCTACTTATCAAGATTTCATAAATTAAATCTCAAGTTTAGTAGTCATAGCATCATATGCTTTTCCCATGGATTTTAGGTATGCTTAGCTTGGATAATAATAATCTTATAAGAGAAATAATTTTTAACATGGGTTTATGATTGGTAGTTTCTCTATTATTAAAATGAGCCTGACAATTCCATTAGTCCCATATGATCTCATATATTTTATCAAGTCAAGATTTAAACATTAATGGTTAATTATGGTGTAAAATCACTTATACTCATTTTGCCTGAAGGATTAAATCAATGCCTTATTAATAGGTTTTATTATTCAATGCATCACTTAGCCTTAACTGGAAGTCATGACATAATTAGTTATAATACAAATACACTTTCAACACTTGAGAGATTTTATTAGCATAGTAAATGCTTAATGGAATAGACTCCCAAAACTTAATTATTTTAGGAACAAGTGTGTATATAATAATTTCAAATAACTAACTCCAATTGCCTCAAGACATAGATGACAATGTCCAAACCAGCCAACATATCCATGGCTTACTAATGAAAGTCAAACATATCTGACTTATATATTTTACCAGATCAAATCTATAGTACATTCCAACAGGATAGAATTTATTAAAGAAAATTGACTTCCACAATTATTTGTAGCAATAAGTGAATATGAAAATGATTTTATTAGATTAAAATGATTAACTCTAAATTTTTACACATAGAATCCATCTACCAAATATTTCCCACATACCAGTAGGTGTACTAAATGAAAGTAGATATTTAAATAAATCATAACCAACACATTACATATATGTGGAGTTTATTTGTTTTAATATATATATATATATATATATATATATATATATATATATATATATATATATATATATATATATATATATATATATATATATATATATGTATGTATGTATGTATGTATGTATGTATCTATACACACACACACACACACATATACAAATGCATATTAAAATGACACCATAATCAATAGAAGAGTTTTCCCTCTATCAAGTATGTATACCCAATACAAGGAGGATAAAATATAGTTAGGCAAGGTGCATTGATAATGATTAACCTAAACTAGAACCATCTAGGTAATTATCAGCAGTTTAATACACTTGTAGGTACTTTCCAACTCTAATAGGATACATTAACCACCATGATTCTATGGATGTTTCATACTACCAAAACTAATTGACACCAATAACTAAATATAACCACCAATCTAGATACATTTTAAGGAGATAATAATAGTTGAAAAGTCCAACAGCTTGGTCCAATAAAGAGGTTCACCTATCAATCCTTGAAAGTTCATTTATTATATTGAACTCAACGAAGTTGCACATCCAAAGTGGTTTTAGTCATATTAAATATCTATTAATAATTAATATGATCAAAAGATTATGAAATAAAGTCACTCTAAGAGGTTATAAAATTTATAACAATGGCTACATAAAATTCCACTAATCTAAACACTATACATGAAAGACATAAAATTGGTATAAATATAAGTTATTCAGGCCTCTCTCATGAGGCTTAGTTTGACTATTGTAAGTATCTCAACAGCAACATCAAGTTAATACTATTATAAGTTCTCATGGTAAAATATCAAAATCTCATCATAATCAAGAAAGGTAATGATATCATGTTGGTAACCCATACCAAAATAATAATTCACCAAATAATGCTTTTTTGCAAAACATAACACAACCTATACAATCTTCCATGAATCATTAACAAGAAATTATTTTTATCAAACCTTCATCATGGTTTTAATAAGAAACTTCATATACTAAGGCCAACTTCTCATACTTTTTGAAATAAGGAGAAATTCAAACTAAAATCAATAACATAGTAATAATAATCAATTTCTCTTCAAGACCAATTTTCATCCTTATTCATACTACTGTAATATTATTTATGGTTTGAATATAATCATATAAGATTATCAAAAATATCAATATCTTTCAAACTTAAACATATAATGCTTCTCAAGTGAGATTACACTTCATGTCCAAATTTTAAACAAGAATAACAACAATATAGTATACTTTTGTATGCCAAAATGGAAGAAAATAATGTTCCTGAATATAAATTCAAGGAGTATTAGCTCAAGAACACTATTTCTCAAAATAATTTATATATCATTAATTAATAATAGAAACAACCAACCTCTAAATTTACAATGTATTTTCAAGAGTACCATGTTATAACTATATAATATGAAAAATTAGAATTACCTAATAAAGTTAACTGATGTCTGATACCCATGCATCATGATGCTACCCTATATAGTGGTATGCATCACCATACATGTGTATTATTCTTAAGTACTAACACAGTAATTCCATGTCACTAGGACTCATAGTGTGATCATCATAATTATTTACATAAATAAAACTACTATAATCATTAGTAAATATACAATATATTAAACATGTTGGATCCATCAATCACAAGCATGGAAATCTAAACCACAAGTGATAAGTACATGATTTATAAGATACCAAAACCTAAAAGTACAGCCTAATGAGCCCAACCATTATTGGCCTTGACCACCCCAACTATTAGCTAGATAGTGGAATCAAGCATCTAGGTTTTACTAGGAAATCATGAGCATATAGGTGACACAAGCCATGGTCCACATCACAAAAATCAAGCATTTGGTAAAACAATGTAAAAATAAAAAGATAATCAACAAGTTCGGTGATCTAACCAACATCAAGATGAATAATGGCCTTTATAACACTATATTTATAAATAAAATCAAGAATATTACATCCATCAGAAGAAGCATAGTAGTTTTGTTTAGCATTTTAATTACCAGCTTCAAAATTAGGAAGATAGATTTAAGGATAAATCTAAGTTCATGAATTCAAAGCCTCAATGCTTGAAATAACAAACTAGATTATGCTGCCCAAAAATTCTCATACCACCTCAACCCTTCACAAATTAATACAACCAACAAATAACTCAAGACTAGAGTAATATAATTTCATTAAATTCAAATGGAATTTGGATTTAATTCAATGTTTAATAGAAAATTATTCAATTCAAGAAGGTTTAATTCACCAATCTTTGAGGTGAATAAATACAGCCAACAACTGCATCCCAAAATAACACCCCACAAATTATAAGCATTAAAAATTAATAAACCAATGATGGATTAACACCATAAAATAAAATTATAAAGGTAGTCCAAAGAAAGTTTGAGAGGCTAAGCATAACCAATAACAAAATCTCAATTCCTCGGCATACAATCCCATTACATTTTTAAATGATAGAGTAAATTGATAGTAAAGTTATGCACCTACATCTTGACCATAAAAGGGGAAAAATACAAAATAGTAATAATAATCCAACCTTGAACACTGTCTATGGCCCATTTCATTAATGGAGGTTATAAATTAGGTTTCAAATAATTAAAGGGGCCTCTATAAACTCTTACTAATTTAGCATAACACATACAAACATGAAAAATCAAAGTCCAATGATAAATCAACCTAGATATTTTGATTCAGTGCCCATACACACCCAAATTTATAAATAAACATTATATGGATTTGCCAAAATCCCAATCCAAGGAGATAAATTGCAGCAGGGTGCACCACTACAGCTAGGCACATAATAAAAGGAAATTCACAAAATCTATGATGATTGAAAATGACCAAAACCCATTTGTAAGTTCCCATTTGGGTTAAAATAAATACTCAATATTTATTATTCATTGATACCCTGCTTAATAAGGATTTAATTTTAACCCATATGAGGCATAACCCTTCAGTTGTTCATCTATAATATTTTTTCCAAGATTGAATATACAGTCAACCCTCACAAGGGAGACTTAAAACACAACAATAATACAATGTAAAACACCCCAAATCATCACAATAGGGTATAATCAATCTTAATTTATTTATATTCTATGGATATAAATATATATGATTTTATTGTGAAGTCTATTGACTTCACTATGAACCCATATGGTTCACTTATATCTTAACCCAAAAACTCTATAAATAGTAGAGACACAATAACATCCTCCTCATAGATATAAAATTTATCAACATTAATTACTTGTAAGAACATAGGATTAGTATAAGGTTGAGTTGTTTATTTGATTATTCTCTTCCTTGCCATTTCCATCTCCCTATAGATCTAGGAGGACTCAAGACTTCCTTACATATCCCATATTGGCTTCTTCCCCCAACTTTCATCGTGTCCAAGCAGAGTGTCATGGCCTCTATAAAATATTCACCTCCTAGGATCCCTATACTATGTTGATTGCCTATGGTTTTATCATGAGTAAAGAGATCCATGACTTGTGTCTCCCAAACACACAATTCAGATCGTAGCAGGAGGGAGCCAAAATAAAAAATAATAATATTTACAACCACCCTCATAATTATTTTCCACAATATTTTTTTTGGACTCTTCATGAACCTTCAATCTAAATACTAAGGTGCTAAGTCAAAATAGGCTAATAATTCCAAGTCATTATAAATCCAATATTTAATGAATAATACTTATTATAAGTCCATGGGAGTCTATGAACCAATTCATTATAACATAAACCAAGACATTTCAACATAACTTAATCAACATAGGTCAAATGAAAACATATGACCTCTATCATGGTCTATTAACAACAAAAGGAAAATAACTTCAAAATTTTAATATCATAATTATAGTCCAAGGCCAAACAAACAAACAAAAAGGGAGGGGACTTCTAAACCACAATGACAAAGAGACCCAAATACACAAAGACAAATTTTGAACATGCAACATGAATAGATATAAACAATAATGATGTCAATCAAGGAATAAAGTAAGCATGAAATAATGACACAAATAAAAACACACACAATGATAAGAAAGATAGTAAAAACAAAGAAACTATAATAGAAAAAATCAATATAAACCATGGCTATAACTGTCACTTGTTATTTTTTTACTTGTTGGAACCAATCTGACTACTCATAGTCCTTTCTCATTATTTTCCTAGCAGCCCAAATCCACCAACAAGCCTAGCTCACTCGACCTATTTCTACAAAAACCAAATAGAACATCAACAGTACCTACTCAAGGAATATATATCATCTAGTAATAAAATATGATATGAATAAAATAAAAGAATATGTCATAATTGAATTGGGCATATACATCTACTAAAATAATGAATCAATCATAACCAATCTCATATTATTCAAAATAGAATAATCAACTGTAATGAGTATTCATAATGCCAATCAAGCTAAGATAATACTACAAGGTTAGCATGCCAAATAAATCATTATGCATCTTGAGGTAGGGTTGTAACATCAAATTCTCCTATTTTGTTTATATTCCCAAATATTTTCTTTCAATCTCATTTTTGCATGCCGATATCCATTTTGAAAACCCTGATACACATCCCATGTAACTTGAGTTTCATAATTACATACCTAACTACCCAGATTATATTACCATTCACTGTCTCTCCACCTAAACTTACATGATTCTCAAAAATAATATGAACCATAATCATATTTTCCCCAAGTCACATTTTTGTACCCTTTTGGAAAAGTCCCTTGTTTAATAATTATGTATTTTCTAATATAACTTACCAAAATCTTGATTTTTGACAACTTTAAAAACTTTGCCACTTTTTCCTAATGTCACTAGATACATGATACTATAAAATTATAATTGAAGTTATAAAAAATATTAATATCACTAATTGGTTATATAAGTTCATTTGATTTTAACTAACTCTATATAATGTTCATATTAGAAAAAAAAAAAAGCTAATATTTGCATCGTATAGTTATTGCATGGATTTGATAATGTAAACAATGTCCATGCCTCATAATTCAAGGGAGTTCTAAAACTATGATCTATGCATAGTCAAAGATACAAACTAAAAAATAGTCAAAAAACTACAAATATAACACAAGCAATAATGAAACCAAAGTGACAAGTCATTAATTCAAACATGATGGTCATACACCAACATACACTATAATATTGTAATAAGTTTTTTTCTCATGTGAATTTAGAAAACATTTAATATAAAACATGTAATCAAAGACTCATTAAAAAATTAAAATGAAGTCTAAGATATCAAGTAGATAGTTCAGTGAGTGTGTGATCATGATTCTTGGTAGATTCTATGTACTTACAACATTCATAATTTTCCACCCTCTCCCTTATGATTTCATCCCTCTATACTTTTTAGTGAGGGTGAAATATGTCCTTCATACACCTCAAACAAGAAAGGTAGTTAGTCCATTTATATCATTATAACTTGACTAGTATTAATAATAAATGATACAAATACACTATAATTTTCATGTTTAGATATATATAAATGTAAAATTCAGTTTTATACATTGTATGATAAATAAAGGTACTAAAAAATAGGGATTCAAACAAAAAAAATTAACATTATAGGTAAACAAACACAACAAAATATATCTATATATTCTAAATAAAATAGAATCTAATTAAACCATAGTCAATTTTTTGTTTAAAATATATGTAGTTTGTTAAGGATCAAGAAGGATGTAACAACTTGAAAACATCATAACTTAACTTAATGTCTAATCTAAATATTTTTGGTTGGTGTAATTTTATAAGTGACCTTGGATTATATTTCATTATTCACCTAGGTAACAAACAAACATAAGCTCTAGTTCATGCACCTTATAAGAGATTTTTTAAGAGTATTCATTGTTATGTATTTTCTTGTGTACTTATGTATGTTGCATCTTTAATTTCTCATCCTTTTCATTTTACTAAATATTATTTTCATTATCTATTATGAATTCACTTTTTGACTCTAAAATCAATCATGTTTTCTACTTGATCATGCACTTTTTCAACCATCCACACTTTCCAATCAGTTATTTTTGAATTTGTGCTTGTATTTTACTACTTTGACCCTCATCATAAGGATAAAAAAATTCCACATTAATAATAGGAGATATGTGTATTCCTTATGGAAATTTAATTTCATATGCATTTATTTCAAACTTTTACAATACTTTGCATCATCTAATTTTCTTCCACTTCAATTTATCACAAGTTCTTTTTTAAATATTTAATTCTGTAAGTGTGATAATACTAAGTGAATGACAAAATCAACTATCCAATTAAACTAACATAGTCTAATGACTATACATACAACCCAAAATATATGATCCAAAGGGGTATCCACTTGGTTTATTGAGAATGATCGTTCATTAAATTGTCAACTTGGGGTCTGTATACTATAGTAAGATGTTGGCATTGTATGTACACACTATACTCTTTGAAATGCTTAAATTAATAATGGTTGCTTATAATAAATACAATTTGTATACATGTAAATGACAAAAGGTAAACACACTTGCATGAAAAGGAAATTATATAAAATAAATCATACATAAAGGAAATCAATATTGTTGTGGAATATTCTTATACTTTGAACTAAAGATACTTTACCAATCACACATATGAAAAATTATTTATAATTAAATCAAGTATGGAAACCAAAATACACAATTGTATAAATATATAATGTAAACACACAATTGAATTGAAATATTTACTTAATAGATGGGATTATCATAATAACTCCTCAAAATTGATCCCTCATTAGTTGGAATTGTGCTTCAAATCCCTTATTTAATAATGAATGTGTTATCTCAAATTAATTTAATTTCATTGATCAAGATTTGTATCAATATAATTATTGTTATAAAAAAGTACAAAATATTATAATAGCTCTATCATGCTTGCTCATTACCTTTCTATGTTATATTATGCTATACTATAAATCACCTACAACTCTTCTCACTATATAGCGAAGGCAAGTGCTTATTATCTGAATAGAGACATAATGGTTACAACCATAAGATATTATATAATGATATACATTAGATGAAGACAATAAGGATGTTATGATGGATAAAACCATATGGCCATACAATCCAATAATGAAATCATGGTCTAATAGAGTCCATTATAGTTATAAAAACTTTGCATCACATTACATGACTATTAGAGATCATTGAATGAGTTAGAATATGGTTGGATATGTCAGCTATAAGTTTTATTGTATTCTGAGAAATATACACCTATAGTAGTTACTACATATGCACTCAGCTATTGGTTGTAGGTGCTCGTGGCTAGTGGCTATGGTGGTTCTTAGTTGTTATGGGTGATCATTGTCTCTAAGTCTAGCCAATAAAATGTTTTAAGCACGTATTACAAAATGGTTGTAGGATACTAAACACAACAAATAAGTATCTTTACCATTATATTTTAGTCATAAAAATATCAAACCATTTCAAAACCATTAAACTATATTAGAAAACTTATAAATAACATATAAAACTTAAGATTTACTTTATGCATATGTGAAAACACACACACACACACACGCACACACACACACACACCCACACACACACACACACACACACACATTTCATATGAACATGAGTATATTATATTTTTTAGGAATGGAAAATTTCAAAAAAAGGAGCTAGTTCTAAAAGGATTACATAGGTATATGATCCCATTTATAGGTCTCATCACACCCCCCTAACTTAATGTTTTGCATGTCTCTTGTGAAAAAATAATTTAGATCATGAAGGTATATAATAAGAATAAAACATAATGTGTGCATGTATCTATATGAACTAATAATGGGTTTCATCCCCTATTATCTAGTGTGGAAGGTATTCCCTATTCATTTGAAAAAATTCCCATTTTATGATCTCTCCATATTCACTAATTGGTTTTCTTCTAGTCTAGTGTGGGAAAAGACAAACATTCTAAAGTTCATTTTGATCCATGCAACCATGTCTATTTTCAAAAAACTCATAAAATTGACATGTCTTCCATTTTTAGCTCTAAATTATGGACAAAGTATGGTTCCTTTTGTTACAGGCAAGGTTTTTCAGGAAGTAAGTTGAAAATATTATTGGAAAGGGAAATGAGATGGCTGATGGATTATTATCAATAAAAGTTTACTATTGCATTAAACTCAGGGTTCTAAATGATATCATCCCATTTTTCAATTATTTTGATAGGGAGTAAAACTTTGACCTAATATTTAATGGGATGCATGTTTCTATTGTAAATTATATCCATTTCTTTCCCTCTCCTTAACTCATTTCTAAGATAGGAACAATAAGCCCTGAGTTTTACATCTCTTATTATGAAATTGAGATTACATTATTTGTCAATGGTTACCACTAACTCATGCTGATAAAATTCACATAACAAGTCCTTATATTATTTTTTACCCATAATATGTTCATTACAAATGTCAAAAGGTATCCCTATATAATATTTTTCCTATGAAATAAATTGGCCCATTTGAAACTGAATGCATTTTTATTGAACATACATGGTATATATTATAGGAGGATGTCTACATTTCAATAAAATTATATACATTTCACATATCCTATGAACTAAGGACTCAAAATTAGTAATGGTTATTTCTTTTTTCCATAGTTTTTATCTATCTTTATCATATATTCCTTCAATGCATTATTCTCTTCTATCAACAAATAAATCCTCTTTTTTTTAACATTATAGGTCTTGAACCAACTCAACTTAAAATCATCAATAACATCTTGATTCATTTTCCTAAAACCACAATTTATATGAGTTTATTTAGGGTCTTATAACATACCTATTTGTACAATAGAGGTTTCAAGTTTTTTAACTATGATGACTATAGGTTGCTTAGGTGCATTGGTTACATGTTCTTCACTATTCATTACTTCATATGTATTCATTTTAATTTATTATGTTTTATTTGTATGATTTTTCGGTTCTACTACATGTTCTTTTGTTTTGGTTATATGTTTTTGTGGTCTAACTCATCTTTCTTTTTCTTCAGCTACCACTTGAGTTGGTGTGTCCAATCTTCTTTTAATTTCTTCTAGCTCCTAATTTCTTATCCTTATAATATTTATTTCTTGATATGCAAGAAATATTTTTTATGATAGGTGTTTTTATTTTTTTTACCACTACAAACTCCTCCCATTCTTCTTCTTGTAATTATTCACTGACAACAATCTCCTCTTATATTTCTTCTTCTTTAGACCTTTAATTTCCACTAGTTTCTTCTTCATTATTGTCTTCCCCTATTTATTATTCACCCATATGGGAAAATAATCTTTCCATCACTCATTTGAAACTCAATATGTGGGAGTGTCTCCTAGGTCTACTATATGAGGCTTTATAAATCTTTTGATTTTTGGTAGGTGGAGGATTTATCCAAGTTCCCTAGGATAAATAATAGCCTATGGTGGAAGATGGGACATTACCATAAAGTTTTCCCAATTGATATTAGGCTTATTGGTTGTCAAAACCCTTATCACAATTAGTGTAATTAGGAAATGGTGGGATAGTGATGTATATTTCCCTTTTTGATATTCCCTAGTCATTTTTCTCAATAATTATAGGAAGTAATTGGGAATAATTACAATGTGCCCATGTCTTAGGTGACTTATTAAATGTATATGAGGGGTATATAACAATTATATCATACCCTCCCATATAAAATAATTTATAAAAAATATATCTACTTGGTGTAAAGGATCAAGGAGAGATAACCTACATGTACCTTGAGCATCAAATTCAAATTTGTCTCTTTGCCTAGAAAATATTTCCATAACATCAATAACTACATGTCATTCGATCCACTCTTCTCCTAGTACAATTAAACATGTTGCCTCAAAAATTATATCCTCTAATAATACTACCTCCAATCCTTTGACATTAGATCTATCATTTTTCAAATCCTCAAAAAAATCTTGGACTACATCCAAGTCATACCCTATAAATCTTTCAACAAATACCATCCACCCTACATTTTTGAAAATATCCACTAACCTTGGATTTCTTCTCAAAATTGTGTGGTCACTTGGATCCATCCACTACGTATCACCTCCAATTTTTATTGTGTATCTTTTCTTTATTTTTGCTTGTCACTCCTGAAGCTTCTTATTAGTTTAAAAATAGCACATTCCTTTCTAAAAATGGTAGTTTTAGAGTGGTGTTAATGAGTTTGTAATGATTTTTCAATTATATATGAGCATAATTATGTTTTTATATCATTTCAATCTCTTTTATTGATGTTCTACATGTGTATTATCAACCATTGTGTCCTTGAAATATTACATGTGACAAATGTCCTTGAGTATCCCCCCCCTCAAACTTAAAGGCTTCAATTTACCTTAAATGTAGGAGAAGCGATAATGGGGTACACTTAGCCAGTAATGGGAGAGGAAAATGATTTTGAATACAATTTTATGATGGGGTACATGATATGGGGTGGTAAAAACACAAGACATATGGATGACATGGGAGTAAGTAGGTACAATGGATGTGTGATAATGACTTTTGAGGGAGTAATCATAATTTTCATGTCATATCAATAATAAATAAATATAACAAAATCAATTATAAGAAAAATATAACTTATTTTAATTTTTATAACATAATTACCTAGTATATTGATTGGTTTGACTAATAGTATATCAATTGTAGATAAATTAATATGCCTACTTGAAAAGCTCAATCATGAGCCATCAATTGGATAAAGGATGTAGGATAATTGAGATTTCTACTATGACCAACACATCCCACCTTCAAAATTTTAGATGGGGACCCAAATTTCATTCATAATTTTCATAATCATATCTTATGTATTGAATTTTTAGGTCTAACTCACATTAAAATGGCTTTGATTTCTCAATAGTTATTCAGTTTTATTACAATAGTTATAATCAAGACCCTATTACAATGTTAAGTTTTTCAAGTTCAATTTATGTCTTTTATATCATGTTGAATTTGGATTAGAAGATGTTTTGTATTCACATTTTGGACCTTGGTTTTTAAAATTTCAAAATGTGACAGTTGAAAGGTTTAAATGTGTTTTTTTAATCGATATATTTTATAAACATTTTATGCCTTTTGATGTCAATATTCAAGTGGAATGGGCTATGGTTATTATTTATTTGACTAATTGACTAATCTAGTGTCTTATCCAAATCACACGTAGATCTTTTGACAATCGTATAATCTTAATAGTTATCTAGTGCAATGTAGAGCATCCATGTGGCACAATCTTGTTTATCTATGAAAAATAAGTCCTTATATAGTTTTCAAGACTTTGATGCCTTTTGGATTATCATGGATCATCCATGTGTCATCATCTTGACAACCTGTTACTTATCAAAGCATAGTACAGAGGTCAGAGCCCAAGAAAATGATAGTCATCCATATGGCACCATATGAGAACCCATAATTTAACATAGAAAGGTATGCAATAAAATTTAATGACCCTTTAGTGAAGTGAGATTGATCTATTTGTCATAATTCTACTAAATTTAAATCTATAAAATCCATATTAAATATTCAACTTTAGGAAAGTGAATTCATGATATCTTTCCAAGTGTCATCATCCCAAGAAATGATGGTCCAAAAATCAAAATACAAAATATGGGGTTCGGTGCCTAGAAAATAAGTGATATTTAAACACATGTCTCCAACCAACTCAATTAATTACAAAAACAAAAAAAACAAGCTCTAAAAATGTAAAAGGAAGACATCTATCATATTAAGATGACAAGGCACCCATAAGTAGTGAAAAGATGCCACATGGTAATAAAAAAATTGGCTAAATTTTGACAATGAAAAATCAATATTCAAATGAGAAATGAATAAATGGGTAACAAATAAAAATCATTTTTTTGCAATTAATTCACAATAATTGGCAACTCAACGCATTTAATTCTTAGAGATAACAAATCTAAGAATATATTTGGTTTACAAAGCATGATTTGATTACATTTCCCTCTTGCTATCTTGTACAATTTATAAATTCAAGATCCCTAGTGACTAAAAGACTTCAATATTTTTATAGAAGTTAGAATACTTTCACAATGCTAATGGATTCATAATCTCACACTCCCCCTCCCTATACATTTTCCATTGCTAGCATGAGTGAATTCATGGACACAATGTTTTATTTAGCAACACTAGAGCACCAATTTAAACATTATTCATCCATATTGGTATAAGAGGATGAAACATAGCCATATGGAATAAATGACAAACTATCTACATTCACACAATGATTCAAGGATGACATTCTAGCTATTAACGTAGTAGGCCTGCATAATGTTGTATCAAAACTAGAGGTAATGCCTTGCATTGAATTTCTTTATGATTTATTTACAAATGTAAAAATTTATATGGAAATATTACACTTATAACATAATAATACCCATGTGGTGTACATTGGTGGAAATGCATTTGAGATATGTTGTAGCCTTTGTGTTATTGAGATAACCTACAACCAGTCTATGGTAAATTCATAGTTGTTTACAAACTCAATCAAAGATAAATTATATTAATGGGTATTTAATCTAACTAATTTTATTATTATAGTCCTAATTTCCTCTATTCCCATAGTCATTTTTAGGCTAGGGATAAGAATTACCATGGCTCTACTAAATCGATTGTATGGCTTCCTAGATATTTTGTATGTTCATGAGATATGGGTCCCATTGTTGGACATCATTTTGAATTATAACAAAATTGTTTCCCTTGGAAAAAACATTATCTCTAATTTGATACATCATATTAGTAACCCAAAAAACCTACCAAAGAGTGGCTTATATTTGATGTCATATTTGGTAGATGCCATAACTTTTATAGTACATTCATCCTATGCAAAACCTTGGGATACATCTATAGAGTATCCCAAAAATAGGGTTTGTGATGAATTTAATATTCTTCACATATACAAATTAAAGAATAAAATTTAGATAATCACATAAGCATTTTATCTTATAGTGTATAATGCCATATATGGGTAGAACATGCCTAAGTTATCAGAATATATTGAGATAAGAATTGGGAAAATGGGTATTATTGGTATTACCCTGATTGCATTATAATCAGAATTGAACATACTAAGGAACAATATTTATATCTATCACATATTTTTCCAAAAAAGTGATAAATAGGATATTATTAAAAATTTATATGACAATGTGAATATTAAACTAATGAGTGTTAAACAAGGAATTATACATCCAACCCCTCTTAGCATTAGCCACATATAGTATACCAAATGGGAGCACCTCGACTCTATTGGTAAAATAAGAATGAGTTACTACTAGAAAAGGGCACCATTTAGGTATTGGTATCCCAAAAATAAGGTCAAGTATTAGCGTACAAATATGAAAATAAATTTAAAATGTCCTATGGGTACCAATGGTACAATCATGATTCTATATTTTTTAATGTTGAAGATGATAGTAAGGATGATATAGATATGTGAAAAGTTGGCCTATTAATGATAGTATCCCAAAGGATCCAATATGATCCTAAATCTATAGAGAAAGATGAATAAAAAATAGACAATTAATAATGGACATCAACACTAGTTCATGGGCCTCCTCAACCAGAAGAAGAAATGGGAACATAAATTATTAAAGAATCAAGTGCATCTAGGGAGACAGACCCATAATTCATATTCAATATCTCTAGAGGTCTCCCCACACCTCTAAGTGTTGTTATTTCTCAACCTACAAATGATGTAGAAGAATCTATCATTCCCAGTAGATTATAAGGACCACATTATTTTTCATCCCTACCTCCATTAAGAATATTACAAATAAGTATTCTCTCTTTCCTTTCACAAGTTCTTATTATTTCTAATCCATTTTTACTAGTTACTACCATATCACAACTAATGGTAGTGCCTTAGTCTATTGGGAAACCATCCACACTTTACATTAATCCACCAATAGTCACTACCATTACCAATCCACTTTCCACCACTATAGCCACTTAATTTTCCACTCCACCAACTTTAGGGCTAGCTCTTATTTTAACTATGCCACCATTAGTGACATATCAAAGGAAGCCTAAAGCTCCTCTTGTGTCTCCCCAACTTGTACAATAAGAAAAAAGGGCTTGTTGAAGGTATATTTACTAAATGGGGCCCTCTTTATGATGAATAAAATAAGGAAGAAGAAAAATTAGAGACAATATAAGAGAAAGAGGAAACTAAGTTAGGAGGAACAAAAATATATGAAGAATCAATAGTAGAACAAGAGAAAGTTGACTCAGATGAAAAAGAATTAATATTAAAAGAAGAAAAGAAAGAGGGAAAATATATGGAGTTAAAGGTAGAGTTTATACAAGATGTTACAATCCAGGAACTTACATCATTGGCTATACCTCTAAGCACTCCACCTCAAATTATAGAGAAACAAATAGAGAATGTGGTAGAGACCACACTAATCTCTATTCAAAAGAAAACTAGGGAGATAAGTCCCAAAGAGACCCCAGTTATTGGTAATTTTTCAATAAGAATTGATATAAGTCCCACACGTATATTTATTGTATAAGTTTCAATGGCATCAAAGGTAGATATTGAATAAGGAATAGTAGAAACGTGTACAATAACAAATTTCATCACCATTACTGCTCAAAATGATAGTCAACCATCCAATGTAAGTACATAAATTCTTGCTTATTTGGTGTCTCCTATAATTATCATTATTATAGTTAGCATAAAAGGAGCCACCCATTATTTGTATTATTTTATTTTTTACTCCCCTAGTCCACCCAGGAGGCCTCATGCATTCATAATCATAGTTTTGAAAACCATATACCAAGGCCCATTGAATTTTGTTTTTATTATTATTAGCCAACCTATTAAGTATTATACTACTACTATGAGTTTGATTCAGGCCCCTTTAAGTTATTAATTATCTAGTGAAGCTAGTTCATAACCTCCTAAATCAAAGAAGCATGTGCATTTTGAAGACCTAGTGTCTACCTCCATTTTAGCTGCACAAGCTACACCTCTTAGGCCATATACATAGTTATTTATGCCTATTCCTTAGGTTACCCAAAAAAAAATTTCCATGGTATCATTGTATAAGATGATAGGTAAACCCAATTAAATTATTGATATGCCTCCACACAATGGTGCCATTACATGGAAAAACTCCATCCCTTATTTTATTTACTTGGATATATCTTATCCTACTGCCTAGCCTGGTTCAACATCAATATGCCCATAAATTCAATCCCCTCATTCCACCTCTACATCTATATAACATATATAATAATTACCTATGGTGAACATTACTCCATGGATTCATATATTTTAGGAAGAGGAGGAAGGCGTGCAAGATTTAATCATTACTAAGTAGCCAAAGGTGGGGTTTCATTTTGATAGAAAAACTAACACATTGAGAAAGGTTAAGATAAATACTATGTTAATAAAGGGTGAAAATGTTCATTTAGAATAGAGAGAAGACATATTATCTTTAATAAATAAGAAGAAGGTTCACCCTACAAACCTAGATGAATATGAAGAAGATCCTTAAATTTTTGTTGATACAACCAGTCGGGTACTCAAGTATATGTTTAAAAACTATGACCAATATAAGAAAATGTTACAAGAGAGATATGTCATAATATCACCTTGAGGTATTATAGATAATGTACAAGGATCATCCAAAACATTATACAATATCATTGATTCAATCAAACATGCAAGAGCTAAGTCACATCTAAAATGGGAAAATGTGACCTGGGAGTACAATAGAATGAAAGATGTGAATGTCAAGCTAAATTTCTTGGGCTAGGATACTAAAAATAAATCCTATGCATATTTATGCTTGATATCAACTCATGCTATTTTTTAGCCTAAAACCATATGATAAATAGAAGAGATAATTTATTAGAAGGGCATAATTAATGCATGCCTTAGTGAAATAATTCATAAATAATGAGTAATGGGTTATGTCAATTTTAAAGGATATGAGGATTGTAGATATATATACACCTTTGGGGTAGCTAATACTAAGACCCATTTTTTCTAAGTCACATATAAAATGGGAAAATATGACCTGAGAATACATCATTAAATATGTGAATGCTAAGCTAAATTTCTTGGGCTACGATGCTAAAAATAAAGCCTATACATATTTATGATTGATATCAACTCATGATGTTTTTAATCCCAAAACCATGTGATAAATAAAAGAGATAATTTGTTAGAATGGCATAATTAATGCATGCCTTAGTGCAACAACTCATAAACCATGAGTAATGGGTAGTGTCAATTTTAAATGATACGAGGATTGTAGATATATATACACCTTTGGGGTAGCTAGTCCCAAGACCCATTTTTTAGAGTTTAATTCAAGTGGCCACTAACAGTTTATGGGTATAAGTTGAAGGTACTATTTATAAAAATAATGAGAAAATTATCCAATGGATAACTATAATGAAAGATAAGGTGACCAACATAGACACATTGAATGTGGCATTAAAGGCTTCAATGTTTACACATGAAAAATTGATGACCAAGTTTCCATATTTGTTTAAAATATTTATCATTGACTATGAAACAATTAAGATTGATTTTGAAGAGCGTCATGATTTGTACAAGCAATTAGAAGCATTCAAATAAACTCATGCTTTGGTAGGTACATCTTTTATATCTCAACCATATCCAAGTACATAGCCTTAGTTTTTAGGATAGAAAAAACATCTAAGGGGGCACTTTTGTGACACTTCCAATTACAATTCCACTACTGGCTTTGTTAATTTTATTTATAACTCCTATTGTAACTATATCTACAATAACTAATATTACAAGCATACAGGCTCCATCATCGAGTGGTGACATATTAACACCTTGATTATATTAGTATATTTTGCATGTATTTGATTTTAATTAAGACTCAAGTCTAAACTCTATTTTTTTCATATATATTGTATTAACAGTTTTGGTTGAGGGATAATATTTATATGTAAACATGCATTGTATGCATGGATTTTGACACTCAATTCCTAAAGTAGAAAATGTAAATTTAGAATTTTCTTAGAGGATAAGGCATACCAAGCTATATATATGTGTGTGTCCTCCACATTCTAAAAAGAGAATTATTTAATTGAGATGAATAATAAATTCTATGGATTTTTCTGTAAGTTTGTATTGATGTGTGTTTCTTCTTCAAACTTTGTGATTCATTGAGGAAGTTCTATCATACTAGTATTTTAGTCATTGGGTTATGTAGAAGTGTTTTCAATACAATTATTTAGATTGTGTTTTATCTAATTTGAATGTTTTCTTTTCATTGATAATAATCTCCCTTTGAATATGTGTAAACTACAATCATACATTAGTAGCAACCTTTGGTTATGAATATAGAAGTTATTATATTTATCTCCTTGGAATGGAAGGGTTTCATCTATCTTTGGTTCACATACCCTCTTTCCTTCCCTATCTTTCCCTCCTTTTATACATTTTTAATCTACTCTAATTTAGATTAAAATCCACCTAGATATCTCAAGTAGACTTTTGGTTTCCTTTAAAATACATACATCTGAACCATGTAAGGTAAATAACCCATTACTCACCACTATTCCACCACCAAGTTATTTACACTTACCAAGGTCCGCTTCTAACACTGATCTACTAGCCTCACCCTTATAGATCCATATAAGGACTAGGTTAGAAAAAGGAACCTTGAAGGGACACTCAATCTTATTCCCCAATCAGAAGAGTTCAACTTCCTCCATGTATGAAGGCCCTAACCTAATTAACTAGTTTTAATATTGTTGTATCCATATATGTCCATGATTTGCCTAGAAACTAAGAAAGGTATCTTCCTTCCTTTTTTCCATTAGGAGGTAGGACTATAAAAGAACATATAAATTCTCACTAATACCTTAGGTATATTAAATGTATTACATGAAGATGTGGCATGCATACTTTTTCCTTTACATTACAAGATGTTGCTTATGACTAGTTCCTCAATATCCTAGAGGATTCAATTACTTGTTAGGATTAGTGTAAAATGTAGTACTTAATGATGTGTTAGCCCTTAAGATGTATACAATAACACATTAGACTCTATGGTAGTTGTCTTCCTATATAGAGCACTAAATATTACCTCACTATCACTAGCCTATGCTAAAGCTATCAATATTAATAGAGAGTTAAATCCCCAATTATAGGATTTGGCCATGCCTAATATTAGTAATAAATTCCTAGCCTTCAATCTAATATTAAATTTTAATCAAAATATTATGGATCAAAATTAGAACTAGGTATACACAAACTTACCTTTGGCCTATTCCCCACCCAATTAGAACCTGAGTTCCCTGAATAATCCTATGTTAGCACCTAATCAGAAAAATCATAACCAAACTCTAATACCAGTTAATGCTACTACCATATAAAGTACTACTTCTAATTATATAAAATCAGAAATAGATGTTATCTTGTGTATGGTGTAGAAGCTAAGCAATGAATTCTTGAGTATGTAGAAGCATATGGGAAACCTCATGGGATAAAATTATAATGAAAATTCTAAATTATATAGGTATAATAGGCCTTTTAATAGATATGGAAATAAAATTGAATAGAAACCACCTAATAAGATTCTTGAAATACATATCTTCGAAATAATAATACCTATTTGGTGTCGAGTTCATAACATAGTACAACATAGTGAGTTAGAATACATAGAGTTCTGAACTAATTTTGAAATCTTCAAGAAGGAAATGGATAAGTGTGAATTCTTTCTAAATTAGTCAGATCCATATTCCTCCACTACTCCACATCCTTCCAAAACTACAATGATGTTTGAGGCATATGAATTCCCATTCCTAGTCGAGGATGATAATGAGCTAGAAGAGAATACAAATAAGATCCATCTTTCTAATAGTTCCAAAGTAATAATTACATCCTAAGAAGCAAATTCAAATATCATCTCATGATCTTCATGCCTCAAAACAATAGTGCATTTATTCCTCTAGGTCTAAAGGCTAATAATAATTTTCCCCCTTCAAAGGGAAATGATCAACCTCAGGTTGTTGATCAACCTCTAGGTCTACTGGTTATTGGAAAGTTTCATTGGAAAAACATGATTATGGAAGTAGTTATCTAAGTCTTGGAACCAGGGTAATTCAGGTGGGGGATTGGGACCAACAATGGTGCATACCTTCTCTGAATCTGACAAGACATGTGCTTTGTTGATTTTGGGAAATTCTTTGTTTATTTAACAATTTCTATGTTGATTGAGATGAACTAGTAAAATTGTCTTTAGGGATCTCCTCAATACGAACTGAATGTTTGGGTCTCTGATTTTGTAAAGTGACAAGAGGTTCGTGATGGTTAAAGAGTGTATGTTCCGTTTCTAAGGGAACATTTTGTAAGATCTCTTGTGACTTTGACTGTTTGTTTAGGTTACCTTGATCTACCACTTTATGCTCTCAACAAATGTTTGTTGTGTAATATCAACCAAATTTTCTTGTTCTTTCAAAGCATCATTGTGAATTGAAGTAGCAACCAATGAGTTAGTTAAGTCCACGATAAGCTGATCAACATATCATTGACTTATTTTCTTGATCTTTGCTATAAGATCTAGATTTGTGGGTTGGGACTCTGTAAGCATTTCTTTACCTTTATTTGAAGAAGGCATGTCTATTTGTGCAAAAGATTTCTCTTATTTACTGCTATTTAATGTCCTTATTTTTCATGAAAAGTATGGGAGATGCATGAAACTAGTCAAACTAGTCAACCAAAGATATGTGGACTTAAAGACTAGTCAACTTCCACTTGAACTCAACTTGCATGAATTGGAAATTTTAGATTGAATTTAGAATGACATATTAACTTAAAATATATATAGGGAAAGTGGTAACTCTAAAATTTAGAAGGAGGAGAATAAGGAGAAGAAGAAGGAGAAAAAGAAGGAGAAGAGGAAGGAGAAGTAGAAGGAGAAGTAGGAGGAGAAGAAGGAGAAGAAGAAGAAGAAGAAGAAGAAGAAGAAGAAGAAGAAGAAGAAGAAGAAGAAGAAGAAGAAGAAGGAGAAGGAGGAGGAGAAGAAGGAGGAGAAGAAGAAGGAGGAGCAGGAGCAGGAGGAGCATGATCAGGAGGAGGAGGAGCAGGAGGAGGAGGAGGAGGAGAAGGAGGAGAAGGAGGAGCAGGAGGAGCAGGAGGAGGAGGAGGAGGAGGAGGAAGAAGAAGAAGAAGAAGAAGAAGAAGAAGAAGAAGAAGCAGCAGAAGCAGAGGAGGAGGAGGAGGAAGAAGAAGAAGAAGAAGAAGAAGAAGAAGAAGAAGAAGAAGAAGAAGAAGAAGAAGAAGAGGAGGAGGAGGAGGAGGAGGAGGAGGAGGAGGAGGAAGAAGAAGAAGAAGAAGAAGAAGAAGAAGAAGAAGAAGAAGAAGAAGAAGAAGAAGAAGAAGAAGAAGAAGAAGAAGAAGAAGAAGAAAAAATAAATAAAAATTAAAGAGAAAATAAAATCAAAATAATTTTTTTTATAGATATCAAAAAATTTAAAATCAAGGTCTAAAGAAAGAGATTTAGTGTTAGATGTTGCTCAAGGTTACAAGATAATTTGTTTATTGTTAATTAAATATAAGTTGAAAAAGATTGACTCATGGTGTCAAATTTATATATGAGGTTGAAGACTATTTTTTTTTAGTGTTAGGAATTTGATTTTTTTTGTATGAAATCCTAGGAAAAATCTATGATCACATCCATAGATTATGTTGTTAATATCTTTATGTTAAATTTTTCATCCTCACATGAAAGTATTTATACATTTACTAAAAAACATGAATCTCATGAATGATAATTTGAAGGTCCTTCACAATTGTGGACTCTTCATTTTAACAGTGTCAAATCTAAGTAAGGCTATGGTATTTTACTTTAGATATTAATAACTTCTTAATATGTAATATTTTACTTTATATATATATATATATATATATATATATATATATATATATATATATATATATATATATTAATTTTTAAATTGTGTGCATATTTTTTATGTTTTTATATGAAAAATAGTAATTTTATTTTTTATATTTTATTATTATTTAATAATTAAAAATAAAAAAACAACCTACTAAAGTTTCAAAATTTAGTTATTTTTCAAAAAATATCAAATTTAAATCATATGCAGTTTTACATTTTTTGGTTGTGCACTTTTTTTTTAAAAGGCAAAAGGGTGTCATATATGGAACCCCCATGGCCTCCTCACACCCTAACTTCATTAGGATTCATGGTATTTTATTCCTCTAGGTCTAAAGGCTAATAATAATTTTCCCCCTTCAAATGGAAATGATCAACCTCAGGTTGTTGATTCACAAAATAAAAGTGAATATAATATAATTAAGGATATGAAGAAAATTATTTCCCTAGTGTACAATAGTGGAGAACCAAAAAAATGTAAAACCACATTTCAAATCTGATTGGCTAAAAATATCAAATTTAAAATACCATGAATCCTAATGAAGTTAGGGTGTGAGGAGACCATGGGGGTTCCATATATGACACCCTTTTGACTTTTAAAAAAAAAGTGCACAACCAAAAAATGTAAAACTGCATATGATTTAAATTTGATATTTTTTGAAAAATAACTAAATTTTAAAACTTTAGTAGGTTTTTTTTTAATTTTTAATTATTAAATTATAATAAAATATAAAAAATAAAATTACTATTTTTCATATAAAAACATAAAAAATATGCACACAATTTAAAAATTAAAATATATATATATATATATATATATATATAAAGTAAAATATTACATATTAAGAAGTTATTAATATCTAAAGTAATTAATGCATATGATATTGTGTAGGTGGTGGGCCCACCAATAAAAGCATATAATTTATCCAGTCCTCCATGTCTAGTGGTAGATAAATTCTCCACTATTGTACACTAGGGAAATAATTTTTTTCATATCCTTAATTATATTATATTCACTTTTATTTTGTGAATCAACAACCTGAGGTTAATCATTTCCCTTTGAAGGGGGAAAATTATTATTAGCCTTTAGACCTAGAGGAATAAAATCCCATGAATCCTAATGAAGTTAGGGTGTGAGGAGGCCATGGGGGTTCCATATATGACACCCTTTTGCCTTTTAAAAAAAAAGTGCACAACCAAAAAATGTAAAACTGCATATGATTTAAATTTGATATTTTTTGAAAAATAACTAAATTTTAAAATAAGCACTGACCAACAAGCCATCTATTGATAAATCCAAATCTGTACATACTAATGTGGTTGTATATCAAGACAAACTTGAGGTACCACCTTTTCTACTAGTTGTTAGAATTTTTGGTAAGAATGTACATAATTATTTTTTAGAATCAAGTGATTCAACCAAATTCATGCCTACATATATCTGCATCAAGTTATGTTTGATTCCAGATAAGTAAAAGAGGGTAGTTTTATAGCTATATAAGACTACAGTCCTAGTTGTTTAAGAGTTACTAAATGCTCACATGAAACTAGCTTTAGAACCACATGTTAAACATTATATAGAAATTATAGTCATTGACATTCCTAAGGTTTATGGCTTACTACTGATTCATGATTGGTCAAAGACAGTGAATGGATACATGCAACATATTTCTCACACATGTGGTTATCTTGAAAAGGAGTAGCCAATCAGATTTGAGTTAACTAAGAACTAAAGATGAAGTACCTAATTACATAATATTATGCAAAAATGTGAGGTTCAATTTTTCATCCTCACATGAAAGTATTTATACATTTACTAAAAAACATGAATCTCATGAATGATAATTTGAAGGTCCTTCACAATTGTGGACTCTTCATTTTAACAGTGTCAAATCTAAGTAAGGCTATGGTATTGTCATAGGTTTTATCAACCTATATGGGAAATAATATCTTGTTGCATACAAGTTATAATTCCCTTGCACCAATAATTTTTTTGAGTATGAATCTCTAATTTTGGGCTTATAGTTTGTGCTAAAAAATAATGTTAAGTAGATGTTGATATTTGGTGATTCAGAGCTAGTTGTCAACTAGATCAAAAATAAATATCAATGAAAACTTTCATACTTGAAAAAATATGAACATAGGACTTAGGATCTCATTTATTCATTTTAATCATTCAACATCAAGTTATCCCAAGGGATGAGAATCAAATAAAAAATTCAGTGGCCACTTCAACTACCAATTTAGTACCACTTCATGAATCTAAAATGTATAAGTTTTATGTGGAGTTGGTTTCCTTCCCCTCAACCATAGATAATGTGGAAAACTTTCAAGTTTTTTGATGATGATCATTATATTATGTAGTTTATGAATATTTATAGAGCCTTTGAATCTCAAATAATATATGAAAATAATTTTGATCATATGAACATAAAAGCCCTAGGAGATGGTGGTATATTAAAAATCAAAGAGAATCAAATACCTATGGGAATGGTATCAGTGTAAAGAGGTTTTGACATGGATCTACAAGTTGGAAACTAGAAACAACAAAAAACAAGCAAATTTTATTTCACCAAATATGTTTTTTGAAATGATGAACATCCCTAGTATGTAAACATTAACCTAAGTTATTGCAATATTGAGAAACATATATTAAAAGACTTATTAACATAATATAAATGTGAGATTGTGTGGACCTATGAATATCTGAAAAATATTTGATCCCAAAGTGATTACACATGCCATCCCTTTGAATCAAGGAATGAGCCCTTCAAGTAGTGCCAAAGGCCAATGAATCTAATTTTAGAGCCCCTTATTTATACATAAGTTAAAAATATATTAGATGATAATATTTTATTCCTAATCAAGAATTCGACATGGGTTTCCATCTTATTACATATTAAAAATATAATGGAAAAATGAGGTAATGCATTGATTTTAGGAACCTAAATAGAGCATCAAAAAAAGATATCTATCATTTGACCTCCTTATATGAAGTAATTTATATGGTTAGTGTGTCTGAAATGATGTCCTTTTTGGATGGTTTCTTATGATACAATCAAGTATTAGTAGAACAAGGAGATTGAATGAAGACTAATTTTACCACCAAGTGGGTAACTTTTGCATATAAAAGGATACCTTTTAACCTAATTAATGTAGGAGAAATTTTCTAGCATACCATGGACTTGGCCTTTCAATGACTCATTGGTAAATTCATTATAATTTACATGGATGACCTTAGTATATTTTCAAATAATATATCTAACCATGTGACTCATTTATAAAAAGTATTTGACATGTGTAAAAGGTATGGAGTGTCACTAAATCCAAAGAAGAGCATCTTTCAAATTACAAATGGAAAATTGTTAGGCCACATCATTACCAAAGATGGTAATTCCATTGATCTGGAATGAGTATAGACCATTTCAAAGATAACACCCCCAATAATAATAAAAATAAGTCTTTCTTCAACAAGATAAACTTTGTATAAAAAATCATTTTTGGATTTGCAAAGATTGTCAACCCATTGAACACCATGCTGATATGAGATTAATCAGAGTCTAGTTTAGATATTTATAAAATTGACACATAATAATATAAATAAATCACTAAATAATTAAAAATAAAATTATATTTCTCACACTATGTTATATTTCATATGGGTAATACATTTATATAGGAAAAGTATTTCCTATAATTGGAGAGATCATATCTTCACCACAATCTCCATATCTCCCTATAATAACTCAATCTAACAACCATAAGCCTATGTACATTATATTTTTTTTACATAATAATATAAATTTAAATAATAATATATGACTAACAACTAATCTATCTATGTGAGTTATGAGAACAATTCACTCACATAATATAATATTTACCTCTTGGTAAATATCCAAATGTAAAAACTAATTCCTAACATTTCCCCCATTATTTTTTACATGGTGCAAAAACATTCACACTCTCACCTGTAGTATGCTCACCCCTATGGCATGCCCAACTATTTGGCTCATGACCTTGATACAAAGAAAGGTTTATTTCTTCCATGGTTTTAAACAAGTTTACCATAAACCTTGACATGAATAAGAACATCATCAATTGTCCATATCCAATGGTTTTATGAATCTACCACAAACCTTTTCAAGATTCATTAATTTTCTTACATTGGTGTTTTTTGTCCTTTCACTATGTTTTTACATCTGGGAATTATGTTTGGAATTGCTCACTAATTACAATACTTGAACATGCATGTACTTCTATTCTTATTTCAAAACACACCATGATAAGAAAATAAATAACACACCACACAAAAATGTCACCAAATCATTTGGACCCCATCGTTGGTGAATGATGAGAGGCTCTCAAACCTCTATCCTTTATTTCCTCCATCCTCTAGTGGGTAAAACTTATCACTTATCAAAAATTTTGATGAAGCTCAGATGCATTAATTTTTGAGGAAAAATCCCCCCATAATTTAGACATCATGTACAAGTGATAATGCGTCCTTTACATTATTAATTTTATTTGACACACTTGACATTGACTCAATGACAAAACAACTCCTTAAAAATACACTAAGTTTTTTTTGACTTTTTTACATTTTTAAAAAATGACTCTAATATTTGACTCATTATTATTTTGATTTTGATAATTGACTAATGACTCAAAAATACCAATGACTAAATACTTTTTATATTTGCATCTAACTATCGAATTTTAATAGATCATAAGAATATTGAAAGAATTAAATAATATACCAATGGAAAATCCACTATAGTAAAAAAAATACTATCGACCAAATAACATTTAAAAACACTTAAACCTAAAGGATAAACTTAATATTAAACCAAAATAAATATGACTTTATCCTTCTCATAAATAAGAAAGTAATATTTAATAACTTTCTTAAATACTCCGATGACTCTAAGACCTGACTTGAAGATGTATGCATCCATACGTCAAACAATTTTTCCACATCTAATGCCAAATTAAAAATACAAAATATTTAACATTATTTTGGAGAAGCACGTTGGATGGTGAGACCAAATAGTAGTACATATTTCTAGTTATAATAGCATGGACAACATTGTAAACTAGATCTTCAATGCGTGCAGGTAATTTGACAACTACGTGATTGAATGGGAAATTATGCATTATATGAAGGCAGATGTAATAGGATTATTAGTGAGCTATGTTGATATAATATCTTAGGGTATTAGATGATGGATTTGGAGAGGACAATGATGCTAGGTAATTATGGATCATGAAGTCAAAGTAGCTAAATCTAGACAAAATGGCAAACCTAGCCTGAATATTGAGTGATAGCTTTGAAGAATGAATACAAAAAACTTTTGGAAGGTAAAATGCCATATTATCATTCTATAGTAACATTATTTATTATGAGATAGATCTCATGCATAAATAAATTAGAAGTATCCCTAGTTACATAGATATTTTATTGACATTGTAAACTAGATCTTCAATGCATGTAGGTAATTTGACAACTACGTGATTGAATGGGAAATTATGCATTATATGATGGCAGATGTAATAAGATTATTAGTGAGCTATGTTGATCTAATATCTTAGGGTATTACATGATGGATTTGGAGAGGACAATGCTGCTAGGTCATTGTGGATCATGAAGTCAAAGTAGTTAAATCTAGACAAAATGGCAAACTTGGCCTAAATATTGAGTGATAGCTTTGAAGAATGAATACAACAAACTTTTAGAAGTTAAAATGCCATATTTTCATTCTCTATTAACATTATTTATTATGAGATAGATCTCATGCATAAATAAATTAGAAGTATCCCTAGTTACAGAGATATGTTACTGGCAATTGGATAAGTAGTTGATCTACTAAAAATTATTAGGTTGAGATAGAAGCATTGAATGCAAGGAATGGTGATGCTACAAAGCAATAAAAATAATATAACATCTAGTCTAAGACCTTTATAAATTTTCTTTGGCATCACCAAACAAATAAAAATCTTTCAAGATGATTGCAAAAACTTAGAAAATTAAACACACTAATCTTAATTGCCTAAAGTCTAATTATCTCATCATTTAGGGCAACTCAAAAATTATAATGACTTTGCCCCATATAATATTTCATAGATCCATGGCTCTGATACCAGATAATGAGATTAATTAGAGTCTGGTTCATATCTATATAAAATTGACACATAAATAATGGAGCTAAATCATAGAATAATTAAAAACAAAATTATATTTCTCACACTATGTTTCATTTCATACGGGCAATACATCTATATAAGAAAAGTCTTTCCTGTAATTGGGGAAATCATATCTCCACCAAAATATACATATCTCCCTATAATAACTTAATGTAACAACCATAAGCCTATTTACATTATATTATTTTTACTTAACAATATAACTCTAAACAATAATATATGACTAACAACTAATCTATCTATGTGAGTTGTGAGAACTAATCACTCACACAAAATAATATTTATCTCTCGGTAAATATCCAAATGTAAATAGTAATGTAAAAATTAATTCCTAATAGCTAAAACAAGATGTTAATATAGAATGGACAACTGAAGCTAAGAAATCATTTCAAGAAATTAAGACTAACATTGCTCAAGCTCAAGTTCTGATTAGCCCTAATTTTACTAAAGATTTATTTTTGTATTTTTTTGCTTCATAGCACACTATATCATCAATACTCAAACAAAATGTAGATGATAATGAAATTATAATTTCCTTCATGAGTACTAATTTAAATTATGTATAACTAAAATATTCAATGATAAATAATAAACTATATGCCTTGTCAAAGTGCTGAAGAAATTTAGGAATTATATTCTCTAATATAAGACATATTCCATCGTTGCAAACCCAATTGCCAATCTCACACTTATCTAGAATGAATTAAGTAAAGGAAGAGGTAAATGTATGGCTAAATTACAAGAGTTTTACCTTGAAATTAAATCCTCCAAGATGGTATGATGCTAAGGAGTCATCTAACTCGCGTCTAAAATACATCTACATATTTACATCAAGAACATCAATGAAACACAAGTATCTAGAGATGACTGGTATGCCCAAATTATCCACTACCTACTTAAATATATATGTCCCCTTGAGTTAAATAAAGATAAAAGGTGAGGTCTCAGACTCAAATCAACCCATTACATGATTAAAAGGGGAGTTTATACATGAAGAATTATGAGGGCATATATTTGAGGTGTGTCTCAAGAGAAGAAGCTATAGACATATTGGATAATCTACATCATAATATAGGAAATGGACATCCTTTTGAAAACGCTACAACTCATAAGATCCTAAGGATAGAATACTATTGGCATACTATTTTCAAAGATGCTTATAATCATGTTAAAACCTGCCATGAATGTCAATTATTCAAAAAGAGGGAAGTACACATAGTCACACCACTACATTATGTGATTGAAAGATGCCATTTTGTTCAATGGGGTTTCAACTTTGTGGGAGTAATAAATATAAATTATTTAGCAAGAAACAAATTCATTTTAATAGTTATTTATTATTACACCAAGTGGATATAGTTTGTGGCTATAAATAATTATAGAGCTCAGTATGTGATTAAATTTTTGGAAGAGAACATACTGACCAGATTTAGAACTCCAATTTCTCTAGTCTATGATAATGGTCCAACTTTTTAATCTATAAAATTTATTGAGTAGATTTAAAACAATCAGATTATCATCAAGTTTTACTTGAATTAATATCCACAATGGAATGGAGTTGTTGATTCTAGTAACAAGAACTAGATAGATGTCATAAAGAAAACAACACAAGAAAAACTAAGAGAATGGCATCTATTGTTAAAGTATGCACTATGGGAAGATAAAATAAGGTATAAATAGGCCCTCAAAGCTTCATCTTTCTTTCTAGTTTATGGATAGTATCTTGTGTCTCCCATTACTCTTAAACAACCAATGTAATAATTTATGTAATAGTATATGGAAAAATATGAGAGAGTTCAGTCAAGGTTACTAGACATACTCCAAATGGAGGATGCATGAACAAAAGCATTGCATAGATTCAGTAATCACCAAGACATTATCAAGCAGCAATTCAATAAAAGATCTAAAATCAAAGCTTTCAAGATTTTAGACTTAGTTATTTTATGGGATAAGGAACATGAAAAGAAAGGATAACAAGGTAAGTTCATGGGACATATCAAATCTCTAAATTTTTGGGTAACAATATTTTTTAATTAAAGGACATCTAAGATAATGATCTTACTTTTCTAGTGAATGGGTAGTTTTTGAAACATTATTTCATGGTTGCACCAACTAGAAATGCTTCTAAGTGATTGTGAGTTCTTCCTTAGTGATGGAAGTAGATTATATTTATAACTTTCCTAGATTAGATTTCTAGTTTTATTAAATTATATTCCTTGATTTCTAGATTAGTTTCTCACTTTCATAGGATAGATTTCTCATTTTTAACATTTCTTGCTTTCTAGAGTAGTTTTTTTTTTTGCTTTTATAGGCTAGTTTGCTTAAATTTAGAATAATCCAATGATTTTGTGATCTTATCAAGATTATCTTAATGAGGGGAAAATCACATTCAAATGGTATATGTATATAATATTCTATATTCATTTGGAGTTCTTGGATCAAGGTATGTGTCGTATTTGAGTAGAAAGTTTTATCTAAATTGAATAAGTTTATAAAACTATTGAAATTTGATTTGATGTTTTCATCCAAATTTTAGAAAGGCTTATCATTATGAAATATTAACTACACATTTACATATTTAAGACTTGTTTGGGAGATAATACACACTGAGTAAAGTCAAAGAGTAAATAAATATCTAATTTAATATGCATTCCATTCCTATAAACCCAACCAAAGATGGTTCCCAACCCTTCTTCCAAGAAAGGTACAAAATAAATAAACTAATAAAACTCATGTAAGAAGGGTAATTCAAATTTATCTATCAGGGTTATGGACATCTCGATAGCAGTAGAGCAATTATTAGAGTGGAATCAGAGGTATCTTTATTAGGGCTATGGATGCCTGGTTGGCATCAGAGTAATACTTGACTTCATATTTCTTAGTACTTAAAAGATAAATATTTTGGGTAGATAAGATCAATAAAATATTCATCTTTGCCTATCTCTTAATAAATCTCTCATAATAAGGAGGAATGAATCTTCATAAGATCACACATAATCTAAGGATTGATAAGGGTTAGTATGTTGCTTGATTAGATTGAGAGCCTCGTTTTAATTTTATAGTTTATTTAATTATTTTTGGTAAATTTTGAAGTTCTATATGATGAAACCAAGATTCTAGGTTCTCAAATACTCTAGATTATTTCCCCACTATGTCACCATTTATTGTGCTTGACACACCCCACCTTCAAAAATTTTAGATGGGGACCAAATTTCATTCAAAATTTGCATGATCATATCTAATGTATTGCATGTTAGGTCCAACTCACATCAAAATGGCTTTTATTTCTTGATATCTGTTCAATTTTTTTGCAATAGCTATATTCAGGACTTTGTTACAATGCTAAGGTTTTTAAGGTCAATTTATGTCTTTTATATCATGTTTAATTTGGTATATAAGATGTTTTGTATTGATATATTGGACCTTAGCTTTAAAATTTTCAAAACGTGACAATGGAAAGGTTTAAATGTTTTTTTAATTGATATATTTTTTTAAAATTTTATGCCTTTCGATGTTAATAATAAGGTAAAATGGGCTATGATTATGATTTATTTTACTAATTGACTAATATAGTGTCTTGTCTAATTTTATTTCTTATGCCTAAATGTGTAGGCCACCCCGACATCATGATATCTTAGCACACATATTCATATAGATTATTTGTTCATTATTTTCAAATTATTAAGTCTAATATTCACCTAAGCAAGTGAAATTAATCCACGCATCTTAATATCACTTACCTATAATCTGCATGTCCATGATAATCTACATAGTCATACAAGCACCCAATAAGTGATATCATGCCACATGTCTTCATTTTGTTCACCATAGATCCTTAGATAATTGTACATGTTCATGTTGGCCAATTATGGCCTACATACAAAAGTTTGCTTGGATGGATGTGGTGCAGTATTTTGGAGAGATCATAGAGTAAAGTGAGATCTTGAGTAGAGTTCTTGTTGATTGAGATGATCCAATAGTGGAAGGATAAAACCACATGTCACCTGCAAGCTTTTGAAACACTTTAAGCAAGTTTAATTGGATGATTTCTTAAGAAGTAGGCTTAGAAGTAGGTCTAAAATTATAGGTGAAAGATATAATAGGTTCCCCAGGTATTCATGGCATCTATGGGGCATGAATCAAGTTTGATCAAAGTCTCAAAGGATTATCAGGTCCTTGATGCTTCCAAATATGATTAGCACAAGCCTAGAAGAACCAGACCATCATAACATGTCATATAGGAATGAATAGGTCAGTTTGGTTATGCATTTAATAAGTTTACTTAGGAAGCCTCTTAAAGTCATATGACTACATGGAAATGATTTTTTTTCATGCCTTGAATGCCCCCTATAAATTTTATGTCTTGATTAGTTTTCTATCTCAAGATATAAGCCTTCAAAGATGGTCTATCAGTGAGGGACATGCCTAGGGACATTAAATAAATGCCACAAGAAGTATCCATTTGAATTCAAAAATATTTAAAGGATCTTGAGAGTGAATGCATTATTTTTAGGTGTTAAAATCTCACTTTATTATATCATAGATTAACGATGTGTGGATAATAGTTTGAGTCAGTGGGATCATCAAGATCAATGGCACAAGTTAAATCATGTAAATCAAGATCAACGATGAGCACAAGGTCAACAAGTTAGAGGATCCTAAGATTTAATGTAGGGATAATAAGTGGCATGATCATGGTGAATTAATGGATAAATGGTATGCATTTGATCAAGTAGAAATAAGATCAATGGCACATGTTAAATCATGCTAAGGAAATCAATGGTGCACATAAGGTCAAAATGTCAATGATCCTAGATTGCACATGAGGCCACCACATGGTGAAAAAGTGGTAACCAGATGAGGACTGGTAGTAAGATCCATAAATTGAATGTGGGTTTTCCAAGTGTCATAATTTGGGAATCCTAAATCTAAGATTGATGGAGCAAATTCAATCAATCTCTAAGAGGCATAAGATAAGGACACATGTCAGAAGTAATAGTCATCATGTTTTAAAATATGATAAAAAGCATGACAAAGAATGCCACATAGGTAGACACATCGAATCAAAAGATTTTATGAATAGAGGCAATAAAATGCATAGAGACGAGATCCAAATATGATCTAGGTTGAGCTAGAACAAATATCTCAAAAGGCCATCATTGGAGCTCAGTTTTGGCCACTAGTTTGAATATTTAGACCTATGGGCCCCATTTTTTGAGGAATAGAATGCATATATTTATGAATAATAGAGATCAAAGGTGGGCTAATGGTTGTAGAAAATATGAAATGGTCTGATGGGGTTTTCATTGATATGATAAATATAGGAAAACTAATAAAAGGGATTGGTTTTCATCCATAGTAGACCTAGGTTCAAGTTTTGGAGTAGCGGCAAATATAAATGAGATATGTAGGAGTGTCTTATATTTTTACACAATCATATCCTTGAAAAATAGGTATTTATAGCTAATAAAATTAGATATAGTCATGGCTCTGTTAGATCCATAGATATGAATATGTTATCCTTACAAAGAAAACAAGTAGACAGTGGTGTAAAATTTAAAAGAGAGATTTGGTGGTTGAATATTGTAGGTGGAGCATTCAATTATTTTCATATCCTTGAGGACATTTCCTTCTTGGAAATATCATGACTCATCATCTTCAAAATAGATTCTTGTCTTCTAGTGTATTCCTTAGCCAATGAGAGGGTTCATAGGCTATTGGGATAAACAAAGTTTTATTTATCGACAAAGTTTCAGTCCCAAAAATGATAAAAATATGGTTGAGCATTGATGGGTGGTGGCATCTCATTACTAGATTTTTGATTATGTGCTTCTCCTTTATCTTCCTCTTTTCTCTTATATCTCCTATTTTCTCCCTCCTTGTAACTCTCTCTCTGATTTTGGGCCTCTCACAAGGACTCTCTAATTTTTGAAGAGCAAGATATTCTCATTTGATAATATTAGACCCTATCAAAATTTGTAAGAAATACCTCTTGATAAAATAAGATGAATTTTAATCTATCCCTTGCCTTTAATTAGTATTTAGTAAGCTTGTGCATGATGGCTTTATGAAGGATATTCTTTCATATCCATTGTCCTTCTTTCTTGCATCTTTTAAGGTGTTTTCAATCTATTTTCAGGTCTAAGCTTGTGTTTTTTCTACCATTAATGGATGCTTGGTGTGAGTCTTAGAATTCCTCTTTACTCCATTCATTGATTTGTGAGCCTATTTTATGAAATACTTATGCAATTAGTCAGTTTTTGAGATTGTGTGAACAATGATTATCTTGTACTGATCTAGTGTTTGTTAAACCTTATGTGAATGTCTCATTTAAATTTGGTGCATGACCTTTTTAGTTCTCTTAGTAACCATTTACCCTCTCTAACCCTTTTCTTAGTAGAAGCATTAGTCTAGGTGATCCATCAAGAGGAATTTAGCCTTTTCTAGAGGTTCAACCCCACTATAGGATACCCATATCCTGGGGTTGTTCCCATTTTGTATCTTAGTTAGAGAGAGCCTGAATAACCCTCTCCAAGCGTGAAAACTAATGTGAGAATATTTTTTGGCATGCTTGGTGGGACTACATTGATCATTGAGTGAATATTTTTGGTGTTCTCTTCATCCAATCAGCCTTTGGAGGCACGTGTATGACTCTGAGTATTTATCAGTTGGTATAAGCAGCCCAAGTGCATAGTCATCATTATCTAGTATGTACAATCAACCATATTTTGATTAGTATGATTATTATCTACCTCAATATCCTTCATATCATATTAGTAATGTTTATGGCCTCACCCCAAGTGGCTCTCAAGATTTATTATGTCATCCTTCTCAAACTCAATATGTCCATGTTATTCCTCAAACCAATCCATTTAAAGTTTGAAGAAAATACTCTTAGGCTATGAAAGGTACATGATAAACATTAATTCATAAAGGGGATATGGTCAAGAGATCCCTAATGAAATCATTCATGACCTGAGAGATGTGTTACAATTAATAAAAGAAGAATGGTCACCTTTTGAGAGGGCAAATTGGCAAATTTTCTCAACGGAGATGATGGATGTAAGTGGTATCATTCAAAGCATTAAAGATGGGTTAAAAATCCATGAAGGATAGTAGGTCCACCCATATTAACCTTATGTGCCCTCATATATGCCATCCATTCTTCCCCAATAAACCTTTCCAAGTGACCTTTCAAGTTTTCCAAGTCCTTCATGCATTCCTCAAACTTCCTATTATAGCTTGGAATTGCACCCTTATGAGAGAGTTCTTTAGGCTCCCTCATTTATAGATACAAGCATGGGGAAAACCTTAGGATGTGAGTATCCTATGGTAAGGTTGAGCCTTTAGGCATTTTTATGAGGCTAGTTCCTCAGGTGCTTCACTTTAGCTCTTGATCTCACACTAAAATCTACTATTAGCTAAGGAAAATGGGGTAGGAGAATGAATGAAAAGGAAATATAAGATAAGGGAGGTGATGAACCAAAAATAAGTGATCTACTTAGTCTATGAAAAGAGCTAACTACTGATTAACCCAAATAGGACACAATTTATTCTGGTTCTATCTCAAGGCTATAGGCATAGAGCTTTTGCATGGAGGTTAAAGGGAAGCCTTGCACTTTGAAGGATAACAAAAATAGGTATATGAGAGACACTATAAATTGGTAACACTTCAAGGAAATCTCAACACATAGACACTTCACGTAATCCTACACAAAACTAAAAGGATCAAAGCAAGGTGATGGAAAAAATCATAGGTGATGGATGACAATCATATATTCTGCAAATGAAACCAAATGTGCACACTTATTTTAATCATAAATAGAAAAGTCTTCCTTGTATTGCTTCAAAAGAGTCTTTTACAAAGCTATTTTTGTAGAGTAATTCTATCACCAATATTGGGATGATTTGCTTGGCTTCAAGGCCTCTATTTATATATAAAAGTGGGGAGAGAGAATGGGAAGAAAGAACAAGTCATTGATGGATAGAACTTTGATGTTATACTTCCTTATTATCCCTAAATGCACTACTCAAGATCACTAAACAATCTTCTCAAGCCCCTCCTATCTTTAAGTGTTTATTTGGTGCATCTGAGAAGACATGTTGCATTTAAGCATCAAACAATGATTATGGGGAGTGGACTATGGTAGATGAGAGCCTTCATAATTTCTAGCTACTAGCCGCTTGAACTCTCTCATGCTCATTGGTCATCCTTGTACCACTTGTCCTTTACTAATTGGCCCTTTCTACTCTAACTTACACCACATGGCATCCTTTTACTCGTTGCATCATGATTCTCACATTGCTAGACCAAGCTTAAGTCAAACACTTAAGGAATCCTAATTTACTCTATATAGAGTAATTCAGTTTCTTTGATCTCTCTAACTTAAAACTTTCCTAGATCCTTTACTTATAAGTCCTTTTAATTAAAGTACTTGGAGAAACTTGATTTACTCTATGCAAAGTAATTCAAGTTCTCTAAGATTACTTACTTTGGACTTGTCCATCTTGAAGTCTTATCACTTTGTTATTTCTAAGCCTTAAGACTTTCGGCTTTTCAAACCCGATTACTTCCAATGGCTAGTCACTTATCCTGATTTGACATACATTGGACCATCATTTCCTTTGGACACTTGGTCTTAGGATTTTCTTCCAAAGGAATTCCTTCAGCCTTTTCTTTCAAGCAAATCTCCTGAAGGAATTTCTTTGGATAATTTTTCTGAAGGAATTGTTTTGGACTTTTCAAAATGGACTTTCCCAAAGGGTGAGAGACCCTTCAAGCTTCATGTATGTCCCTTTGGACTTCCAAAAATGATCCTCTCAAAGGGAAAGATACCCTTTGGGAATTTTGAAATTGTCCTTTCGAAGGGTAACAAACCCTTTGGTAAAATTGTAACTATCCACTTAGAGAAAGAAAAACCCTTCGAATTTATGAAAGTGACCCTCAGAAAAGTTTATTGGTTTTTAAAAAATGTTGACAAGATCCCTTTTGCTGAAAAAGGCCCTTCGAAATTTTGAAAATTCCTTTCAAATTTATGAAGAATATTTGTCCCTTGAAGAACCTGAGAAGCACTATTTTTTGAGACCAAATCAGGTTTGTCAAGCCCCTTTACTTATTTCAAGCTTCTAATTTCTCATAACTTATGAAGTAATTAATTAGTACTCCTTGGAAAACCCAAAATACAATATCCATGAGTAATTCAAGTTCATAAATCTAGATTACTTCTAATTATAAAACATTTAGAAGTCAAGCACTATTGAAAACCTGATTTGCACTATGCCCTAAGAAACTTGAAGTTGTTACTACTCGAAAACCCAAAGTCCTCTCAAATACTTGCCATTTTCTTGCCTAAAAGCTCCCTTTTTCATACTTAGGAAAATTTTGATATGTGGGCCAAAAATGGCCAACATTTTTGGTGACTCATAGGGAAGCATGCCTATTATGATTGAAAACCCAACTCATTTTATTCATTTGATCCGTTGGGCATGGAGTCACTACTTTTGTACAAAGCTAGCTCTATCTAGAAATTTCCCTTGAATTAACAATAACCAAAATGAAACAAACTCTGCCCAAGGCACTTAGGGAGGCAAAAACACACAACTAAAATATATGTGCACAAGGCACTTAGAAGAAAACATGAAAAACTATACAAAAGTTACATTATATATACAATGACTAAAACTCTTCTAATAACATAGCTTTAGATGAATCCCATTGATTGGGATGGGCAATACCTCCCCATCTAATTTGATAAACTAAAAAGTGTTATGTTATTTATGTTCATAGATCACATAAGGGTCACTCCAAAAGATATCAAACTTGGTATGGTTTCTTGGTTTGGCCTTTTTTGAGTCCCATTTGAAAACCAAGTCTCCCTCCTTGAAATTCCTTACTGTATCTCTCTTATCAAAATCCTTTTTGACCTAATCTTGATGTGCCTCTAGCATCTTCATTAGAAGGTCCCTTGTTTTCTCAATCTCCATGAGTTCTAGCAATCTTGCATTCATGGGTTCATCTTCCAGTAGCTCTAGCGGATGGGATAGTTCTAATGTGGGTAGCTCAAGAGAAATGGGTAACTTGGCTTCCCTTCCATATACTAGAACATATGGAGAATTTATAATATCAACTTTAGGAGTTACCCAATCAACCCATAAGGATGTCTTTAACTTAGTGTGTCACGTCCTCTAATTCTCCTTCATGGTCCTCTTGATAATCCTCAATAAATTTTTATTTATGGACTCAACTAGCCCATTTCATTAAGGATAGTAATTTGAGGAAGTGATAAGGTAGATGTCTATTTTAAGATCCCATTCACTTGTTTTCAAACCAAGGAAAGCCAAAGTGTTATCAGATATGATAGTGGATGGAACACCAAACCTAGTCATGATGTTGTCATAGAAATCTAAGACTACACTTTTTTTGGATTCCTTCAATGCAATGGCTTCCACCCACCTAGTGAAGTAATCAATTGCAGTAAGCACCCACTTATGCCTTACACTTGATGGGGGGTTTATCACACAAATGAAATCTAAACTCCACTTCATGAATGGTTATCTACTTAAATCGGGCTGAGAGGGAAAGTCAATAACCTTTGATTACCTATGAAGAGAGCACATTCCTAACACTTCCTCACCCATGCATAAGTTTCGTTGAAGAGGCTAGGCCAGTAGTAACTAGCCCTCATGATCTTTTCTACAATAGTCCTTAGAGAAAAATGACGTCTTACAGGCCCATCATTGAAATTATTCAAAAGCTTGGCTACTTTATCATCTATGTAGCTCAAGAACACTCCATTGAGGTCTCTTCTGAACAAAAACCCATCAACTAAAGCATAAGGTATGAATTGAAGTCTGAAATACCTTTTTTTTGCTTTGTCCATACCTTGAGGGCACTCACCTATTAGCAAAAAATACATCATATCATGGATCCAACTAGTGTGAGATGGAGGTGCATCTATTTGTAGGTTATCTTGTGTTACCAAGATGACCTCTTTGTCTTCATGAAGGTTATCAACCATATGATCACATACACATTTACCTCTTACTAGTTTAGTGACTTTGATCTCCATGTCATTCTCCATGACTTTAGTAATCCAACCAACTCTTTTTCACTCAAATCCTTGTTAAGAATGAAGTCTCTTACTCCAAGATGAGACACCATAAGGTGGATTTTAATGTTGGATAGAATTGGCCTAAAATTCTTGAGGCTCCTTAATATTGCAAGGACTTAGTTTTCTACAAAGGTATACCTCACCTCATACTCTTCAAGCCCTTAACTAAAAAATGTTAATGGTTGCTCAAGTCCTTCACCATTTATTTGCATCAGCATAGCTGATATATTATCAATGTTAGCAAAAGCATACAATATGAAATCCCTTGAGAAATTAAGATTCATAAGTATGGGTGCTTGAGCGATGGCTTGCTTGGTAGCCTCAAATGTTGACTTACCTTCATTTGACCAAGTGAACACTTGGTTATTTTTTAGCATAGTAGTAATTCATTTGACCAAACTTGCAAATCTAGGGATAAATCTTCTCATGAAGTTTATCTTTCCAAGGAAACTTTGGAGTCCCTTCTTATGATTGGGCAAGGATAAGGCCAAGATGGTACTTATTCTCTCAAGATCAATGGACAACCCCTCTTTTTAGATGATGTGGCCTAGCATCTTGCCTTCATGCATGACAAGCATGCATTTCTTAGGGTTTAATAAAATCCCATACTCTCTGTACCTTTCAAAAATCAACCTCAGGTGGCCCATATGCTCATTGTCATTCTTAGAGAAAAATATGATGTCATCCAAGTATACTATCACCATTTGATTTAATATCCCTTAAAAATCCATGTCCATGGCTCTTTGGAAAGTTGTGCTAGTATTTGATAGACCAAAGGGAGTCTTTTTGTATGCATACGTGACCCATTTGGTGGTGAAGGCAATCTTGTACTGATCTTCATCTTTCACCTAGACTTGGTTTTAGCCAAAAAATCCATGCAACAGAGAGAAGGATTTTGATCCTATAACTACTGGGAGAAGTTTTTCCATGGATGATAGAGGGTAGTGATCCTTTAAGGAGACTTTGTTCAAATCTCTAAAGTCCACACAAAGCCTAATCTCCCCAATATTTTTTATTATAGGCACCAAGTTTGCTACCCATGATGAGTGTTTGATGGGAAAGATGATCTTGGACTTAATCAATTTGGTTAACTCTTTCCTCATGAGCTCTACTATCTTGGGGTTGACCGGCCTTTGCTTATACCTTACGTGCTTGGCATTAGCCTCCAAATATATGCTATGCTAAGCTAATGTAGGATCAAAACCCTTTAAGTCACTATACTCCCAAGAAAAAATGTCTACATACTCTTGTCAAAGTGCTATGAAAGTGTGTCTCTTATACTTGTTTCTTACCTTCCCAAGCTTGAGAAGTTTGTATTTAAAGATGAGGACTCTCTCATAGTTCTCTTCATTAGTATACATTACTGCCTTTTATTTCTTCATATGGTATCCTTCATGAAAAAGGCCCTCAAGTGTAACCAATCCCTTAGGAAGTTTTTCTAACTTTATCTGAACAATCTGATCCTCATATCGATGCTACAATATAGCTTGATTGGAGGATGAGAACTCAACTTCCTACTATAATAATCAATAAATTTATTTATCACTCTTAAAAACCTTCTAGTGGGCTTCATTATCTACACTAATGGCCTCACCACCACCTTGACATGTGGCTAAACCTTAGCTTCTTTTATCTCACTTGGAATGTCAGACAGAACTCCCACAGCTGCTAACCTACCAGCATGTTGGTTCTAATTTATTGGGACAACTTGAATGTCAAAGGCCTCAACATATTCAATTAGGTCCCACACTCAATTTTTGTAGGACCTCATCAAGGAATTATTTGTATCATTGGAGCCTTTAACTTGCTTTACTATGAGCTCACTATCCCCATAAACTTGTAGTAGTTTGATTCCTCTTTTATTGGCACATTGAAGACCATGGATCAAGCCTTCATATTTTGCTACATTTGAAGAGAAACTAAAATGGAACTTGTAGGAAGAGAAAATCTTATTACCTAAGGGTGAAATCAACATTGCCCCATCACCTACACCATTTTTTCCCCTTGAACCATCAAAGAACAACTTTCATAAACCATTGGGGTCTTCTTTAGGGCCAATGAGGGAAGGCATGGGTTGATTTTCTTCATGCAATAGATAGACACCCATGTCTCTTTCCTCAACACCTTCCAAAGGGTTGAAAATTTGGTTATCTCCCCATAGCTCATATAAGAACAAGTCTAGAACTTCTTCAAGATGAGTTTTCAACTCCTGACCAATTATAAACTCATCCTCATTAAGGATAATACAATTGCGGTTTATGTTATCTAGCTAATGGGTTTAAATGTGGAATTGTGCCATGGGTTCAGCCTTGATTGGGACCTTAGTCACATACCTTGTTCTAAATGCCATGTAAGACTAATCTACTACAAGGTAACTACCAATTTTGGCTATAAATTCTTTGGAAAGACATAATGCAAAGTAAGGAGTGACATCTAAGATCAACATGTCTTGCACCATGGACATGTTAAGACAAGCATGCAAAGTTAGGTTCAATTCATTGATAATACTTGATGGATTTATGGAAGAACCATCAAGCTATAGGACTCCCTTGGTGTGAAAATCATACTTGAGGCTTAGCTTTTCAGTAATAGACTTTGGCATGACTAAGGTGCTAGCCCCACTATCCACCAAGCAATTTTATACCAAGAAATCATTGATAATGAATGAGATGTAGAATGGAGGGGGCTTGGTCACACTATTTGACCTTTCTCCCAAAGGAATCTTGGATGCATTAGTGAAGAATTTAGCTTCCTTGCTTGGTTGCTTACTTATAACTATACAAACACTCATCTTGGACAAACCTTCCTAAAAATGTGTACTTGGCCAGGCATAAAAAGCATGTCCCACATTGGTATGCTTACACTAGATTTATTCATTTGATCTACAATGTTGATTGGCATACCCCCAACCTTTACCTATGTTTTGGGAGTTAATATTACTAGCTCTGTTAGTGAAGGAGTTATCATAAGAGGTTCTTTGAAATATTCTTGATTGTCACCCATATTCATTCTCTTGAACCTTGTGTTTGTTGAGACTGGGGTGTGGACCAAACTGGGAGTAGCCTGTAGATTAGATGCATAACACTCCACTCCTCTTGCTCACTAATGACCATTGAGGCTTACAACTAGTTTGACCCCTAATATGAGCCTTGTTCTTATGTAGGTTTCTCTTGCTTTGTTAGTGTGGGCACCTCTGTGCTTTGGGCCATATGAGTGTGGTTATATCCATAAGTAACAAACTACTACCATTGACCATTGAACATTGGGTTGGATCCATTAGTTGGGACAATGGATTGTCCAAAATAATGATTCTAAGGCATTTTCCCTTCAGCATCTTGAGCCATATTATTATAAATTGGGACCAAGGATTTGGAAGGGCCTATAGTGTTTGTATTATAATTATGTTACCTAGCATAGTCAGGCTACCCCTATCCTTAGAAACCTTTTTTTTAGGGTGGCCTATTAGCTTGATAAGGCTATTATTGGGGCTGATACAGAGCTTGATAAGACTTTTTATAAGAATGTTGCCTCTTGACATTGACCACATCATTCCCCAAGGATTGGATCATTCTTTTCAATTCCAAGTAATTCTTCTGCTCTTATGAGTCATTGGATCCACTAGTAGAGGCCTTCTCTTGCTTAGGTGGAGGCACAACATCAATTATTGGCATTATAAGTATAACATCAAGTGGAGGAATGACTATAAGAGGTGGTATAATCTCTAAAAAAAGAGGCATTAGGGGTATAGGAGTAAGCTTGCTAGCTTGAACTAGGTAATTTTCTACCTTGATGGCCACATCGTATGCATCTGGCAGTATGTCTCCTCCCATAGATAGAATCATTATAGCTATGTTATTGTTGAGAGCCTTTAATTAATACAAGAAATAAAAGTTTTGAGATGGTCTAATAGCTACTATAATTCTATCCCATTCCTTCTAAAATCTTTTATTGAAGTCTTGCATGACTTCATGGGGAGCTCTCTTAATTGTGGTTAGCTAATCTACAAGTGATAGATGATCATTCTTATCTACAAACCTTTTACACAAGGCAATTCCCAGCTCATCCCATGAGTGGATAGAATTAGGATCAAGGCCTATATACTATTCTAAATCCTTTCCTTTGAAATATACATCCAATATTATAATAGCCACATTCTCCACTATGATATTATGAATGTTGTAAAAGTTGGTTATATCTATTATGTGCTCAGTAGGAATTACAAATTGGTCTCCCATGTAATAAGGAACACTTTTAAGGGATATTACTAGCATAGGATCATAATATGGTAAGTTCAAATGTCTTTGGCCATTGAAGCTCACAAAATCTCTTTGGGGAATCATATCAACAAGAGGGGCTGATAAAGATCTTATTGCATAGGTATACCTTATGACTAGTTTAAGAAAGTAGCTTCTTACGTAAGGGTGGGTATGGGTGAACATTAACCTTCTTGCTAAGTTTAAAGGTAATTCAACAAACTCAAAAGGAATACCTATAGAAGTCAATCTTGTAGTCACCTTTGGCATGAAAGATAACTACTAGTCTACCACTAGATATATGGGTATTCTTTGAAGTCATTAGATGATGAAGGATGAATGCTACCATTGCTACAGAATGATCAAAAAAACATCAAATTTTACCAATATTTCATAAAAATGAAAATAAAATAGTAATAGTCCCACCAGGCATGCCAAAACTATTATAGGTTAGAATTGTACCCTTGTGAGAGAGTTCTTAAAGCTCCCTTACTTATAGCTACAATCATGGGGAAAACCTTAGGATGTGGGTATCCTATGGTGAGGTTGAGCCTCTAATATTTTTTATGAGGCTATTTCCTCAAGTGCTTCACTTCACCTCTTGATATCACACTAAAATCTACTATCAGCTAAGGAAAAGGGGGTAGGAGGATGACTGAAAAGGATATCTAAGCTAAGCGAGGTGATGCACCAAAAAGAAGTGATCCACTTGGTTTGGGAAAATATCCAACTAATGATGAACCCAAATAGGACATAGGATATTATGGTTCTATCTCAAAGCTATATGCATGGATATTTTGCATGGAGGTTGAAAGGAAACCTTGCACTTTGAAGGATAGAAAAATAGGTCTATGAGAAACACTATGAACTGGTAACACTTAAAAGAGACCTCAACACATATACACTTCATGCAATCCTACATAAAACCAAAAGTATCAAAGCAAGGTGCTAGAAAAAATTCTAGGTGATGAATGACAATCATACATTCTATAAATGAAACCAAATGTGCACACTTGTTTTAACTAGAAACAAAAAAGTATTCCTTATATTGATATAAAAGAGTATTTTACAAAGATATTTTTTTAAATTAATTCTATCGCCAATATAGATATGATTTGCTTGGTTTCAAGGCCTCTATTTATATAGAAAAGGGGGGAGAGAGAAGAGGAAGAAAGAAGAAGTCACTGCTAGCTAAAACTTTGATGTTGTACTTCCTTATTGTCCCTAAATGCATCGCTCAGGATCACCAAAAAATATTTTTGAGCCCCTCTTATATTTAAGTGTTTCTTTAGTGCATATAAGAAGACATGTTGCATTTAATCATTAAACAAAAATTGTGGGAAGCAAACTATGGTGGATGAGAGCCTTCATAATTTCTAGCTACCAACTTCTTGGACTCTCTCATGCTCATTGGTCATCCTTATACCACTTTTCCTTTATCAATTAGCCCTTTATATTCCAAATTTCACCACACGGTATCCTTTCACTCATTACATCATGATTCTTGTGTTATTGGACCAAGCTTAAGTCAAGCACTTAAAGAATCATGATTTACTCTATGTAGAATAATTTAGGTTCTTTGATCTCTCCAACTTTGGACTTTCCCAAATCTTTTACTTATAAATAATTTTAAGTAAAGTACTTGGAGGAATCTAATTTACTCTATGCATAGTAATTCAATTTCTTGAATCTTACTTACTTTGGACTTGTCTATCTTGAAGTCTTCTCACTTTTCTATTTTTAAGACTTAAGACTTTGGGATTTTTAAACCTGATTACTTCCAATGGCTAGTCACTTATCTTGATTTTGACATCCATTGGCCTATCATTTCCTTTAGACAATTGGTCTCAATATTTTCTTCAAAAGGAATTCCTTTGGAGGAGTTTCGTAGGCCTTTCCTTTCAGTAAAATCTCCCAAAGGAATTTATTTAGATAATTTGTTCGAAGGAATTCTTTTAGAATTTTCAAAATGGACTTTCCTAAAGGGTGAGAGACCCTTTAGGCTTCTTGTATGTCCCTTTGGTATTTCACAAATGATCCTCCCAAAGGAAAAGATACCCTTTGATAAATTTGAAATGGTCCTTCTGAAGGGTAACATACCCTTCGAGAAAATTGCAACTGTCCACTTGGAGAAGGAAAAGCCACTTGGATTTATGAAAGTGACCCTCAAAAAAGTTGATTGGTATTTTATAAATGTTGAGAAGATCCCTTTTTCCAAAAAATTCCCTTTGGCATTTTGAAAATGCCCTTAAAATTTATGAAGACTTATCCCTTGAAGAACCCGAGAAGCACTATTTTTCAAGACCAAATTGGGTTTTTCAAGCCCCTTTACTTATTTTGATATTTTAACTATTCAAAAATTATAAAGTAATCAAGTAGTACTCCTTGGAGAACCAAAAATACACTATCCATGAGTAATTTGGTTTCATAAACCCAAATTACTTTTACTTATAAAACATTTAGAAGTCAAATATTGCTGGAAACTCGATTTTCACTATGCCTTCAGAAACCCAAAGTTGTTACTACTAGAAAACTTGAAGTCCTCCCAAAGAATTACCATTTTCTTGACCAAAATATCATTTTTTCATACTTATGAAAATTTTTATATGTGGGCCAAAAATTGCCAACACTTCCCCTTCTTTAAATTCAACCCAAGAGAGTTTTCAAAGAGAGGAGGAGACTATTATTGAGTAGCCTATTATTGAAATCCATGATTATATTTATCTTACTCAAGAATCCTCTTGTATCTCATACCATCCCTCTTATTCTCCTTATCTTCATGAATCCACTGACCACTTTAAAGAGAATATATTCCAATAGAACATAGATAGGCAAATCAAAGAGTTTGAGCTAAAGATGAAGAAGGAGAAAGAAAATCCAAATCAAAAGGAGGTGGTTGTACCCTACACAATTCCATCATGGAAATTAGTTCAAAAAGGCATAAATAAGAAGGAAGAGGTACTAGTTGAGTTAGTCCAAGGGATAGTCTTATAGGAGGAGGAGTTAGTTGTGCAAAAATTGAATCAAGCAACCATGACATGTCTTAATGAACTATCCCTAAATGAATTCCTAGATTCTTCATTTCCCCAAAAATCATCTAGAAGAGTTTTCAATGTCCCTAGTTTCAAGGGCACTTTTTTAAGATGCAATCAAGGTGAACTTTTTTCACCCTCCCACCATCTCTCTCTTGGAGAAAGAGCCTATTTTATAGAATATAGAGGAGTATCTTGCAGTCATAGGTGATCCAAAAGAGCAAAATTCAAGTGTCTATGATGAAGAGATCATGATAGGCAGCCCACTTTTCTCAAAAGAGTAGAAATAAAGTTTGGACTAGCCTTTTTGGCTTAGCTTTGACACTAATTAACTTGAACCACAAGAGGAAAATCCTCAAGCCAAACATAGGGGAGACCTTGAATGGACTACTGACTCTCTATTATACAATCAGAGGTTGGTTCACTTCAAAATGAGGTGTCAAATGAAGATAGCCTTGATATGTTAGATCCAAAGGAACACAAATTAGGCCTTGAGTAAGAAAAATTTGCCCCTTTGGACCTTGGTTAGTCAAATCAACCCTCATTTACAGTTGAAGAACAAGATGAAATCTTGAGTGAGGTTGATGAAGGAGACATCTCAAGTGCTCAAGTGCTACAGTTTGGGAAGCATACCAGTGAAGAGCATCAAGATCATGATGAGTTAGACCTAGCTTACAATGATGAGACTCCCTTATATATAGAGGAAGAAGGCCAATCTAGCTACCATAGATTGGATCTTAGTGAGGGTGATGAGATTGATGCAGTAGACTTGCAACCAGATGTCCTCAATAATGCTTTAAATGTACGTGAAGGGGTTGAATAAGGTAATTATGAGGATTTGTTTGAGGTTTTGGGAGAAATATGTAAGTTTTTTATAGGTAATTATGAATTAACTATGGTAATTGGAAGCAGTCTTAGTGACTCAATCAACAAGCTATAAGTGGTGGATAAGCTAGTGTAAACTCCTCAAGAGGATACTAAGATTCAAATGTGCCACTTTAATCACCCATGAGTGAATAAAATTATAGGTTCTCCTATAGTCAAACATGAAGCAAGATTTGGAGACTTGGACCAGTATGCCTACATTGGAGACATGTTTGTTCCTTTTCATCCATTAGAAATCATGCTAAGAGGATTGGTAATTAAGCATCTTGGTTCACCAATTCTGGTGCCTCCAAAATAAGGCATCTTTCATCCTGGTCCATTACAAGTGAATGATGTTGAATAATTCCCATTTGATCTAAGAGGAAAGTGATTATAGGTGGAATCATTATATATATTAGAGTAGGTTTTATGTTTTTCTCTAAGTTCCTTGTGCACATTTCTTTTTAGTTGTGTGTTTCCCTTCCATAAGTGCCTTGGGCATAATATTGTTTTTTTATTCAAGAGAAGAGGTTTTATAAAGGGATAGCCTTGTAGAATTTTCATCAGTTGGGAAGGAAAGACTTGAGACTCCATGCCCAATGGACAAGCTATGGATACTAATTTGTTTCATAGCAAGCATGCAATCCTAGGATGTCACTAGAAATGTTGGCTAATTATGTCCTATATACAAAAGTTTGCCTAGATGGATGCAGTTCAGTATTCTGGAGAGATCCTAGAGTGAAGTGAGTACCTGAGCAGAGTTCTTGTTGATTGAATTGATCCAATAGTTGAAGTACATTCTAATTTCAAGCTTTTGAAACACTTTAAGCAAACTTAAATTGTAATTTTAAATCTAAAAATTTACTACAATTGCTCATTTAATAGAATATGACGTCCCTTTAGAAACTAAGAAACTCTAAAAATATTTGGATGTGGAATCGTCTTCAGATCAAGATTTTTGACCATATCTTATAAAACAAGATTATATTTACTAACACTATCAATAATCAACTTGTATCACTTAAATCCACATTTACTAATGCTCTAAATAGATTCTTTCTTTATGTAGGAAGTTTTTGTTTTTTTCCTAGCTTCAAAAAATGTTCTCCATTATGAGTTATTATCCAATGTTTGGTTCATATATGTTATGAATATATGTAATACTCTCTTCATCTAATTTTTTTGATATGCACATTTGCATCGTTTCTCCTACTACCATGATTGTGTACATGTGGACACTAAATTATTTATACCTAGTTTCACCACATCTAAAACATGTACCTATGAAACCATGACCTTCACCTCATCCACAGGAGCCTATACTTATTTTAGAATTCCTCTTCCCCTTTATGCATTAATATCATTGTGTTGAGAATTTTTAACATCTCCTTATATTTAATCCTTTATGTAAATAAGGATTAAATAGAAAGAGTGGCCTAATAGAATTCATAGTACATAGTCAAAATTATAAATAGTAAAACTAGAAATTACAATAAAAATGATCCTAAATGTAGTTTCTAGTTTTATTATTTATAAGAGTAGCCTAATCAACTAAGGAGTAAGCTACTCTAAAAATTAGGCCAATTAAACGAATTTATATTTTATTGATATTCTGATAATATATATTGAATCTAAGAATATGTTAACTATGGAAAGTACAACATTTAATATTGTGACAATAGTAATATGAAGTATAAATTATAATTATCTTATTTACTAATGTGTAGGTTGATCTAATTAGTTTCAATGTATAATTCTATTATCTAAAGATCTATATCCTATAGTCAAATTATGAATATTCATTTTCTAACAGTGTAGACAATTGACTTGACATGTGGACACTAGCATAGATGTTAGTGTCTTGATTCTACCACTAGTGTCTAATATAGAATAGTGACTCTTTTCTATAAATTCCACCTATGCTTGGTATGGTTCATTGTCACCTTACAAATTATCTATTTAGATTATGTGCATATTTTATCAATATTAATAGTTAAATGAAAACCCTATATCCTCTAATTAGGGCATGCCACCTTCCAAAAATGGGGTTTATGGGTGCAAGTGAAGTTTAATAATGCAAGGGAATATTTGAATGCTCATATATGGTCTAGAATGTGTCTCAAATGTGTGAAAATTTGAATTTGAGTTTAAAGTTGGTTTTCCTACCAAAAGGGAATTTCAAATTTTCATGATGTATTAATGGTCTAGGTATGAAATGAAGATATGTAATAAATGAAAAATATTTTAAATGACCTTGATGGTCTCTTAAAAGGTCCTAAAAGTAGATTTGAATATATTTTTCAAGTAAGGTCTGAGGTGACATTCCACCACCCTATGTTAAACTAGGAGGTTGTTGAAAGATCTTGATCAAAAAATAGTTATGAATCTTGTTATAAGAGTTTTTGATATATATAGGAGTAATATAGTGTGAGACAGTAAGTTTTTAGATGTGGTAACCTCTCATCCCATTAAATGATGATAAGGAATGGATTTGTAAATAGAGAAACATGTTGAATCAAGAATGTTATGTTATGGAAATTATGTATGTCATCAAATTGCATGGCTGAGATAGAGTAATTTTGGTGTGCTTGGATAATCTAAGTGGTAATTAGATTTTTTTAAATTATTATTGATATTTTTATGATCAAATTATTTTTCCTTATTTGATACAAGAATGCTATTTTTATGGTGAAGGAAGACACTTTTGTGTAGACTATCAAAGTCTACCAATAGGGTATGCAATCATTCAATTTATTTTAAGTAAAAGTTTAAGTAATTGATATTTTGTCATTGATTTTTGATGAATTTTGGAAAGGTAACATGAATGAGGTTTGAGATTAATCTTTTTATGAATACAATTGGTTAAGAGATTATAAATTCCCACTTGTTCATAGTCTTTTTTCTTTGAAAACATACAATGTACAAACTCAAAAAGTATGTACTCTGTATGTTTTTGGTAGTGTATCTTGCATTTGATTCAAAATAGAGAAAATGGTTTAGGATAGTCCTTATAAGTGGTGGCATACCTATTATAGGTTATAGATACATTTGGTGAAGATAAATAATGTAACCCTGTATACCTTGTTTACAAAGGGTAGAATATAGTCAAAAGAGATTGAGTTTTCCTTGTTGTGCATAATTTAAGGGTTTCAATAGCTTGATTAATGAATGTAAGAGTTTTAAGGGGCCTATACATACCCAATTCAAACATTATATTTCTTTGAAATGGTTTTTGGATCAAGATATGCAATTTTATGCACTCTCAGGTCTTTGTAGGGACTTAGAAACCTTAGATTAGGGTTTTAGATTTTGGAGGATTTTCCACCAACCAAAAAGGCCAAACTTGGTCATTAGGTTTTTTTTAATCAATATCTAAGATATTATTGTGGTTTCAAGTTTATACCCTCAATATTCTATATAATATCAATTGTAGGTTTTGAATGAGGGCTAGATAGGCCTAATTGAGATCTGGGATGTTAGAAGAATAGGGTTTGTCTAAAGGATGATGCCAAATTAAAGATGGTGAATTTTTAATCCCCAAATGTGTTATTATAAAATTTCTTGGTATTATTTTAATTTTTATATATTTCCCAGACCAATGAAGTTTACACCTAAATAGGGCTAGTAAGGGTTAATGCTAGAAAGATGCTTGAATGAAGTAAGTGAGCAAATAGTTTGAATAAATTGCTTAATCAAGGTTAAAAAAGGAGTGTTATAAGAAGATAAAAGGTCTTTTTTTTAATTTAAATATTCATTGTGTTTTGATTTCCCACACAAGGTTACTTTGGCATTAACATCTTGTAAGAGTTTCATGAAGGTCTAAGAGAGTACATGGACAAAGAATGATTTAGTTTATTGAAGGATTGGTTGTTGATAATGTAAAGTTCATTTGAAACTAGTGTAGCATGATCCCATGAATCATTTTGGAGGAACATAATAGTCATTGTTGCATGATTGACCCAAAAGGACTATAAGGAATGGATGAATGAAGGAAAGAGGATCTTGAATCAAGGATAAAGGTAGAGTTTAATAGATAAGTGAATTTAGGTCTACATCATTTTAGTATCAGATCCATCTAGATTCTCTAGAAAATTTATATAAAATGTTATTACATTGTGCATACTGCATGAAGTTGTAGGTAAGAAAGAAAGGAATCTTGTTGAGAGACAAAGTAAGATAGTAGAAAAAATAGAAGGTATGATCTATTTTATGATTGATTTATTGGTTTGAATATAATACTAATGGTATGTGATAGGTGAATAAAGGAAAATAGTAAGTATTATGGTTGTAGCCCTAAATAAAGAAGAGATATTAACAATATAAAGATAAAGAAGCTCCTATATAGAGCTCAAGAAAGAAAAGGCAATCCTAGAGTGAAGGACAAGAGGAGGGAAGGCCCAAGTGAGTTCTGAAATAGAGAGGTTGCAAGTGTGAACCAAAAGAAATGGTCTAAGTGAGACCAAAATAGGAATAAGAGTATGTACCAAAGTGAGGTACTCAAAATAAATATGAAAGAAGAGGTAGAAAGGAAAGTGAGATACAGGGTTAAGCATGAAAGGCACAAGGAGAAGATGGTGTATGAAGACACCAAGAATAAAATTGAGATAGATAAAGAGATGTTAGAGATGAGGCATCAAATGGAGGAGATTCTAACCAAGATAGAGAAGCTAAAAGAGATTGTGAACCCACATATTGGATGGGTCATAAGGTAGAATCCAATCAAATGGCCAATCAAGCAATTAGTGAAAAAGAGAAGAAGATAAAAGATGAAGGATTAAGAGTAAATCAATCCTTTTGTTTTAAAATATAATGATGTATTAGTATGTGTGAATATAGGTTTGAGAGATGAAGAGAAGAATGAGATAGTTGATCCCATTCATAGGCTCAAAAGATAATAGGAAGAGTCATATGACCAAGTGGTGATCAAAAGAAGGTAAGATGAAGAAGAGACTCAAGGTAGACTCATGTTGATGAAACAAGAAAAAATAGGTCAGTCATTTTGGAAGCAAGATAGCATGAAGAAGGAAGAGATCCTCACTCAAGAGGATGCAAGTGAAGCCAAAGGAGCAATGGGACAATATCATAAGGAAAGGTATGAATCATGTTCAATTTTGTATGAATACTTTAAGATAGGATATGGATTTGATCCTCACCAAATGTATAGAGAGATAGTTAAGAAAGTAACCAAGGAGAACATAGACTTGTGGAATGCAATAGTGGTGTCCAAGATAAGTGCATTAATGAAGGAAATAAGAAGTCAAGAATAAATATACACTTTAAAAAACAAGTTTTAGTTTTTCAGGTTGTAGTATAGGTTATAGATGAAGGAGAAACCATGCAAATAGAAAGAGAAGATACATTGGTGGTTGATGTAAATAAAAAGGGTGAAGTATACAAAGCACATGGAGATGCTTGGAAACAATATCAACAAGAAAGAAAAGAGGAGAGTTGGATAATGCCTCAAGGGCATAAGAAAGAACATTTTTTCTTTAATGAGTTGTATTTTATATGTATATTATAGGGGAAGATAATAAGAGGCAAGACAAAGTACAAGTGTGGTAATCAAGAGCACACACACCTATATGAGTGTTTTAAGGAAGAAGAACATGGGCGTCAAGATTTTTATCCCCTTGGGATTATGATTTAGGGGAATCTTGGAATGCTCACACATGGTATAGAATGTGTCTCAAATGTGTGCAAATTTTAATTTGAGTTTAAATTTGGTTTTCTCATCAAAAGGGAATTTCAAATTTTCATGATGTATTAATGGTCCAAGTGAGAAATGAACATATGTAATAAATGAAAAATGTTGTAAATGACCTTGATGGTCTCTTTAAAGGTCATAAAATTTTATTTTAATATATTTGGAAAGTAAGGTTTGAGGTGGCAGTCCACCACCCTACATTGGACTAGGAGGTTGTTGAAAGATCTTGATCAAGAAATAATTATGAATCTTGTTGTAAGATTTTTTGATATATATAGGATTAATATAGTGTGATAGAGTAATTTTTTGGAGGTATTAATCTCTAAAACCATTCAAGGATGATAAATAATGGATTTATAAATAGAGAAACATGTTGAATCAAGAATGTTATGTTATGAAAATTTTGTATGTCATCAAATTGCATGGCTGAGATAGAGTAATTTTGGTGTGCTTGGATAATATAAGTGGTAAGTATATTTTTTTAAATGATTATTTATATTTTATTGATCAAATTATTTTTCCTAATATGATACTAAAATGTTATTTTTGTGGTGAAATAATTCACTTTTGTGTAGATTGTCAAAGTCTACCAACAGGGTATGCAATCATTCAATTTGTTAAGCAAAAGTCTAAATAATTGATCATTTGAAATTGAGTTATAAGGAAGTTTGGAAATTTAACATGCAAAAGGTTTGAGATTAATATTATTATGAACAAAAAATTTCAAGATATAAAAAATTCCCACTTGTTCACAGTCTTTGTTCTTTGAAAACATATAGTCTGCAAACTCACAAATTTTGAACTCTATGTTTTTGGTATTTTATCTTGTAATTGATTAAAAAGATAGATTAAAGGGTTTATTATATTCATAATAAGTGTTTAAAAATATATTATAGGTTATATATACCTTTGGTGAAGAGAAACAACATAACCTTTTATACCCTATTTGCAAAGGGCAAAATACAGTCAAAAGAGACTAAGTTTTTCTTGTTGTGAATGATCTGTGGGTTTCAAAAGATTTCTTAATGAATGTAAAAGTTTTAATGGGAATATAAACACAAAATTCAACCATTTTTTTAAAATGGTTTTGGGATCAATAAATGTAATTTTTTGCACTCTTAGGTCTGTGTAGGGACCTAGAAACCCTAGATTAGGGTTTTAGCTTTTGGAGGAATTTCCACCATCTAAAAAGGCCCAAAATTTGTCATTATGTATATTTTATCCATATATAATATATTATTATTTTTCTAATTTATTACCCTCAATATTTTTTATAATATTAACTGTAGGTTTTGAATGAGGGCTAGATAGGCCTAATTGAGGTCCAGGATGTTAGAGAAATAGGGTTTGTATAAGTATGATGATAAATGGAAGATGGTGAAGATATAATCCCAAAATGGGTTATTAAAAAATATATTATTCTTATTTTAATGATTTTATATTTCCAAAACTAAGGAGTTTTACCCCTAAATAAGGCTAGTAGGGGTTAATGCTAGAAAGATGCTTAAATGAAGCAAGTAAGCAAATAGTTTGAATAAATTACTTAAGAAAGGTTATTAAAGGAGTGTTATAATAATATAAAATGTATTTTTATGATTTGAACACTCATTGTAATTTTATTTCCTACACAAGGTTACTTTGGCATTAACATCTTGCAAGAGTTTCATGAAGGTCTAAAAGAGTACATGAACAAAGAATGATTCAGTTTATTGAAAGATGGTTTGTTTATAATGTAAAGTTCATTTGAAACTAGTGTATCATGATCAAATTAATCATTTTTGAGGAACATAATAGCCATTTTTTCATGATTGACCAAAAATGACTATGAGGAATGGATGAATGAAGGAAAGAGGATCTTGAATCATGGATAAAGATAGAGTTCGATAGACAAGTGAATTTAGATCTACATCATTTAGCTTACCTAAAATATCCTTATTACAATGAATGTTTCCTACATATCCATATAATCTTAATAGGGCCTTAAATTGATTTATTTCTACCCTTTATGTGGGATTTTATGATAAGAATGGTGTAATATTTTATATGCGAGTGCATGTAGTGATATAGTTTAAAACATGACAAATATTGTTCATGGGTTTTTATTTGAATGTTTCATACTATAAGAAGACTACTCACATGACTAGTTTAGAAATAGTCAAGAATAGGGTAGTATAACTTATTTGTGTGAATGATTTAGTGAGCTTGAACAAGTTCTTGTTTGGTAATTTATAGATGAATAATGAGTAGGACTTTTTTTTATATACCACACATTTTCAAAATAATCTCATAGAGGGTTAACTAATACAAATAATCAACTCATACATATATAAATATTTTCAAATTTGAATGTTTATAGGGTACATACACTAGAATTAGATATGGGATACTAGTATAGACTCTAGCATCTAGGTCTGAATGGTAGTGTCTTGGAGAATATAGAAATGTTGAAGCTCTATAACTAATAGAGAAGGATATAAAAAATTAAGCCTAATGTGTGCTATTGGTGATCTACGTAATTATAATATTTATTTCAAAACATAAGATAAGAATTTAACAAATTATCATGATGTAGGTAGCATCCCCTCTAATGTCCTTAGTGTTATCTATAATGAAAGTACCAATGTAGATTAAAAAATCCATCTCTTTGCATGTTCATGATCTCACCATGATGGGGTGGATCTTAATCAAGTTGATCCATAATCATCTCAAAATAAGGGGTCTTAATTATTATTACAAGCCCTTGGAGGGAATTCTCACCCATTTGTGTCTTACTTATCTATGTTTCATTTAGAAGCTTCATCTCTCCTAACTTGACTTTGATTTTTTTATCCCCATGGGTGGTGATAGGGATCAACTGAAACCAACATCCTACAAGGAGGTCCATGATCAAAATAAAGTTTGGAAGAAGCTCAAAAGGGGGGCCCTAATAGAATTTATGGAATGAGTCACTGAGAATAACACCAAGATTGCTCAAGAATTTGTGATAGCTTGGACCAGGTGAAAGGTTTCTATGTGTGACATCACTATTAATGTCTTAGAGGAGTTCATCAATGATGCCAATGGCATGTCATGCATAGGTGCCAAGGAATTCAAGGACTAATCAAAAAATCAAGAGTCCCTGTAATGGTTCTTTAGAATAAATAGTTTTTTGTAAATGGCAAGAAAGGGTTCCCATGGGCTGACCTCCCACATTACTAGCCAAAAAATTGCCTTCAGATCATGTGATATATGACCATAGAAGGTAAATATACACTAATATTCTCCCACAATTTTCTAATTTTCAATCATTTCATTGGACATAAAATCATTCTACCCTATTTCTTGATTAAGTTCCTTGAGAGCATTGTCTTGCTTCACCAAGTAAATGATACCAATCCCATTATGCATCAAGGTTTGATCCTCCTTTGTATTAAGCATGGCCAAGACATTTTAGGTCGAGAGGTTCCCCCTAAGGGTTACTCTTTCAAGGAGGACTCCCCAATGGAGGATCCTATTGAGGGATCATACCAACCTTCTGACTACACCCCCTAGAACAGCTTATCATAGTCCCCCTTAGATGACCTCCCTCTCAAATTACTATTTATTCCCAAACTAAAACCTATTGAAATAGGGACCCCTACAAAATTAGACTAGAAAGGGAAGGCCATGGTTATGGAGGAGATGGAAATAAATAAACAATTGCTAGTAAAATTAACTCAAAGGTGCAACAAGTGAGTTTTGGCTTGGCCAAACTCATCTAAGATTAGAATGCTTTACACAGACATGTTGAAGTAACTATCCAAGCCTTTATTCACTCTAATCATCCATCACAGTTCCATTCTATGACTTCACCTAAGGTTTTAAAATCCCCCCTAGGGCTGCCCCAAGGGGGTCCCCCCCAAATAGTCTCCCATGCAGGTAAAAGGTAAAAAATGACCTAGAATGATCCTCCTTGATGAAGTGCCTGAAAGCCCCAAAAACTGCACTCGAGCCAAAGTTTTAAAGGATAAACTAACCATCCCAAAAAAGGACATTGTTGAATCTAATGACCCTTATGAGGGACCTTCCTCCTAGTTTTTCTATGTTTTCCTATTTTTTACTTTCGCTCTAAGTACTATTTTATTGCTTTTTTGTTTCTTAGCCCTAGTTAGCCTGCTTAAACTTTTGTAATACACTCTTGTGGTTCCAGGTCCCTATAAAACTTGGATTTTACCATATCAAATAAAAAATAAGATAAGAATTTAGGCATAGTGATGAATACTATAAGCCTTTCAATAATGGAAAAGTTAAGAACTAAAGGGTAGAGCCTTGAACAATATTTTTCAAGTGTGTAAGACTAGTTTATCTTGTATAATATATATTTGAATATATATATTCCCCCAACCCTTTAATATAGTAATTCATAAGGATGAAATTAATAATTTAAAGGAAATAAATGTGTACCATGGTGCATACAACACATGTTACTTTTACTTAAGCCATGTTTGAATTTGTTGTATGTGTATGACCTAAAACTAAGAGAATGTTATAAGAGTAATTAGTACATAAAATATGAAGATGAATAATTGAAATTTATTGTTATAAAAGATAGAAAGGAATGAATACACATGTGTTTCAATGAAACCATGTCTCCCCTTGGTAGTTTACTTTGGTAATGGTGCTTCCTAACTGAAGGATTGGAGAGAGATTCATAACTAAACCTTGGAGATGTGAAGAATGGAATTAGAGGTAATTTTTCCCCCAATCTAGTGTAAGGGTGAGTTATACCAAGTCCAGCAAGATTATTGAATCTAAATCACACAAACCAAATGTAAACATAATCTAACTAATCTACTCACTACCGTCTGATTAAAATGGTGTAACCATATTGACCCAAAAAATAGTAGTGTCAAGTCCATCAAGGATATTGAATCTTGATCATACTACTTAAGGGAACCCACTACTGCATTAGATAAAATCTCAATAGGTGCATCTTAGTAATTTTGGTGCATGTATATTAGTATAATTGAATAATGTATCTATAATTTGGTGTATTTACAAGTATCTACCAAAATGTAACCTTTGCTCAATAAATATATATGATATGCATCACAAATTTGAAAAACTTTATCCCAAATCGATGAAAATTAGTGTTAAATGTATAATAATATGTCACAATTCTATGTATAAATCATGTAAGCTATATCAAATTCTTCCAATTATGCTAACTATAAGTATGTGGACTCATGTTTATATGACATGCCCCCATTGATATGACCCCACCTTTTGAGGTAAGGGGAATAAAATTTGATAATTATCTTGTCTTAAAAGGATAATATAGCTATGTTATGTTTGTTTTAATCATGTAGTAAAGAAACATATAGTAGTGTCATGTGTAAGTATATGAATCAAGGAACCTCATAGTATCAAAACATAACAAGCCTTAACATGCATGATATGGATCAGGACAATGTCTAGAAATAACAATCTCAAAAAATAAATAATCACATGCACAATGTCACATAAATAGGGGTATAATGAGATTGAAAACATGGTCATGTGAAAATATTGAACACTCCATGGGAGGAATATGTTCAAATGTTGACACATGAGAAAGTAATCAACACTCATGGCACTGGGGCCAACAAACATGGAACATGTTTAAATGTTCTGTAATAAATAAAAGGAAGCAAACAAAGAGTACACTCAAGTAATTCATGATAATATGAAATAATTTTAATATATTCAACTATCATAAGCATGTCACACTGGTCATTGCATACATGTGTTATCAAAATGTCATGTAGAATAACATATCAAGTACTCTATGTAAGATATCAACAATAGTATAGGAATATATAAGCATTAGTATATATTCTCAATATGATAATGTAAATTAATCATAAAACAATAAAACATGTATCAATTTTGATCAAATGGAAGTAAGATTCCCCCAATATAGTGTGTCGTGTAGGAAAAGGAAATTTTCAACATCTATATGCCCATGTATCATGGATCTAGTCTATGTTTATATCACACTCAAGTAACTATGAAACATATGTGTATATATAAGTGACATTATATCTATTAACATAAATTTAAAACTATATTCAAAAGCTATTAAACATGTGAAATGATAAATATTTTTTATATTTTTTCTTTATTTGAATGTTTTTGTATTTTTTTTATTTTTTTATCAAATTTTTGAAATTGAAGATAGGGATATATAATTATCCCATCTAATGGATGCTCATAAGTTGGTATAGAATGATATTATGATACAATGTATTGGTCATGTTCCAAGTATCATGTATATGTGCTAAATTTGAACTAATAGAATCTGTAATACTTTGACTATGCCTTATAAGACTTTATGGTCGTGAAAAAGTAGTAGAAGTTTTAGTGGTTCATGGAACCCATTTTTAGTTATTCATTACTACTATAGTTCAATTTTATGTCTTTATACCCTCTCTAAAACCTATTGATTTGATCTCAAGATTAGCTAGGTCATGGAAGTATAAAGGAGGACTTTTTAGATTTTATTGTGTATCTTTGATGAAACGGCCTTTGAAGTCTTGATTTCCCAAGAAAGGTAATGTAATTTGGCTTACATTTTTAATCCTTATTAACCTTATTAGGTTGTATGATTAGATGAATTACAATTAACTTATTTTATTGTAGTGGATGTTCATATGTAATTATTGAAACTATGATTACCTTGTTGGTATGAATATACCTGAGACATCCATTTACTATGAAAGGTACTGCATGAGGATTATGAATCCAAGGTCATTCCAATAACCTGTAAAATACTCTCATATGTAGTATAAATAAAAATGTTGTGGTAACATGTGATAAAACAACTTTTAAAGGTAAATCAATCTCAACAAAAACAAGTTGGACTTTCCCATCAAATATTTTGACCATCTTGGTCAAAGAGTATAAATCATCATGTGTATATATCAAATGTGTGAGTAATTTCATGGAACATACATTATCAATGGAACCATTATCAAATATAAGACTATATATATGTTGATGATCAATATGTCTTCTAATAAATAGTGAGTGAAGATCTGATTCATCATTCACAATCTCATTGTCATCAAATGAAAAAAATGTCTTTGAACCATAGGTGGTATCTATCATGAAAGTGTGCCAAATATTCCATCTAATGAGTGTGAATAATGTGGTGGAGGAGGATGTGAATTATATTCCATTTTCACTTATGGTGCTTCCTTATAATGATATTTTAATATATTGTTGAATATCTTCTAATTTTCATGATCATTAGGTTGTGACCCTGAATCCTTGAGAGAATATTCAAAGGTAAGTTGTTTGTTATCAATAAGATATGGTATCTTTTGTTACATATTGTAACATTATTTGTATAATATCCAACACATTTTTAGTATTCATAATAAGTGTTTTCATCATATCATTTTTGTAGAGGTCAAATCATATCAACCACCATAAAAGAAGGGAGAGATATGAGATGGCACTCCACTAGCTTATGAAAGATCAAAGTTGGAGACTCGGGTAATCATGTAAATCTTCTTTTAAGTGCATTATATAAGATGAGATGATTAGGTGGTTATGAAATTTTATTAATTTTATTTTTTCCTTCCTTATTAGCCTTAATATATTTAACCTTATATCTTAGTTTGATATGAAACTTGGTATTGGATGTGGTCAGTTTGTTTGCTACATACTTAAGCTTGTTTAAAGAAATAAGTTTCATTTCTTGATCTTGAATAATATGGCATAAGCCATAAAAATATTTTAAAATTTTGAAGAGAATAGACTCATGTAATAGGGCAAGCAAACTTTGTTTTGAGATATATTTAGGCTCTTTATCTACCATTGGATTTGTCATTTTGGCCAACATTATCTTGTCTCTCAAAACATATTCATTGATAGGCTCATTGGTTCCCTGTTTGATCTTATAAATTTGTGTATATGACATCTTTTTAGTAATGTTGATTGAAAAATGTGCTAAAAATTGATCCACTGGAGGCTTGAATTCTCTTATTAATTATTTTGGTAGATCATAAAACCATATTAAAGCATTGTCCTTTAGACTTCTTAGAAATAATTTGGTCAAAAAATTATCATTGAAAGCATGATCAAGGGATGTGTATAATGATCAGAGATGCTAATCAAGGTCACCCTTAACATCATAAATTATGAACTTGGGTGCTACAAAACCAATTGGAAAAGGGTGCAAATATATCTTAGGTGCAAGAGCTTTATGTAATACATCTTGTGAATCAAAGCATGTTACTCAATGTAACCTTAGCTTCCAAACTTTAGATAAATTAGAGAAGAGTTTTCATAGTAGACCCATTGGGATTAAGATTTGATATTTGAGAAGTCACCAAAGGGGATGAAAACACCACTTTTGTTTAAGTAGGCATTAAAATTGGTAATTGAGTTTAAATATTATTTTTTCCCATTGAGGATGTAGAAATAGTTGTTTGATCTTCAGGAAATAATAGTTTGAAAACATATCTTGTGCCCCCATAATATGTAGGAATCAATGGTTCACTCAAGGGGAGGGATGAATTATAGGTATATCTATTAGTCCCAATAGTTTTATCAATAGATACCAATGGTTGTTCATTAATGATTTTAACTTTTTTAGTTTCTAATATAGTATTGAGGATCTATTGAAGATATTCAGGATTTTCAAGAATATGATTTCAAAACATTGAAATAGATTTAAATTTCTCTTTATATACTTTCTCATGTTCATTATTTTCATGTGCTTCATTAATTTCATGATTAGATTCATCCTCTATGAGAATTTATTTAATACTTTTCTCATTGACATTATTAGTACTCTCATTATTGATAAAATTTGAAATATTATTAGCTTGAGACACCTTAGGTGGTCCAAGGGGTAGTTAAAGAAGTTCAATAGGTATAACACATATTATATCACTACACCTAGGTTTCATATAAATGCTAGAACATATTTAAATAAATACAACAAGCATAAGGCTTATACAGTTGAAAACCCTAGGTCAAGCTAGGATTTGCATAAGAAGACTCAGAGGTTAGGTTCACCAAATGTTGTACCCATTTTGGAAATAAGGATTAAATAGAAAGAGTATCCTAATCAACTAAGGAGTAAGCTACCCTAAAAATCAGGGAAATTAAATGAATTTAGATTATGTTTATAGTCTGATAAGATATATTTAATTTAATAATATATTAAAATGGAAAGTATAACATTCAATATTCTAATAAGAGAAATATGAAGGATGAATTATACTTAACTTATTTATTTATATGTAGTTATATATTATTAGTGTAGGTTTAGAATTGGAATGTCTAAATATATGGATCCCATTGTCATATTTTGAATATTTTCTTTTTTTCAATCTAAGAACTTGCATCACCTTGTGCACACTAGCATCGATGTTAGTGTCATGATTCTACCACTAGTGTCTAGTATGGAATATTAACTCTTTTCTATAAATTCCACCTATTCATATTAGGGTGTACTTTCACCTTTCATATTTTCTATTCATATCATGTGTACATGTTATCAATATTAGTATTTTGATCAAAACCCTATATCATCTAATTAAGGCATTTCATCTTGTAAAAATAAGTTTTAGTGGGCTCAAGTGAAGTTGAGTTGACCTCAAAGACCCATTTATCAATTAATGCTACTTACATAACCATATACTCTAAATAGGGCCTCAGATGGATGTATTTCTCTCCATTGTGTGGGTTTGTGTGTGAACAATGGTGTAATATGTTATATGTGAGTGCATGTAGTGATATAGATTGAAACTTGATAGAGAATACTCATGGGATACTCTTTTAATTATTTATACCTATAAAAAGACTTATCCTATGACTAATTTATAAATAGGTAATAATAGGATATTATAACTTTGTTGTGAAAATGATTTAGTAAGCTTGAATAGGTGTTTGCTTGTTAATTGCTAAATAAATAATGAGTAGGATTTGCTTTATATTTATACAACACCTTTTGAAAATAATATCATATAGGGTTAATTAAGATAAATATGCCAACCCATACATATCAAAAGATTTGAAAATTTGAGTGTTTTTAGGGTACAGACAATAGCATTGGATCTTAGACACTAGTATTGATGTTGGTGTCCAGGTATGAATGGTAGTGTCTTGGAGAATAGATAAATTTTGAAGATCTATAATTGAAATTTAAGTATATATATAAAGTTTTAATCATAATATGGTTTTCATGTGATTTAGTTAATCAGAATATTAAGTTTGAACCATAAGATAAACATTTAGGCACAATGAGATGAAGTCCATGAGCCTTTCGACACTGAAAAATTTAAGAACTGAAGGGTAGAGTCTTAACTGATATATTTCAAGTGTTTAAGACTATTTAATCATGTAAAATACATATTTTAGTATCTAAACCTTATTATACAAATTAACCTTTATCACTTCTTTATTAACTTGAAGAATGAAAACTTTCCTTTCCCTTATTGCATCGTGTTATTTTTATTATCTTCAGTGTGCAATGATAGGCTTATTCAATGGATTACAATTGAATCATACCAAACTCATCTTAAATTTAAATTTTTAACCCATTCAGTATATTTATATTTTATTGTTGTCATATTCAACATCACCCCTTCTTATAACAAGTCTATAAAATTCTTTAATGTAATTCCTTTCACTCATCTCCTTTTATTGCATATTTTTCAACTTATTAAACAAAGTTAATTAGTAATTAATAGGTATGAATTTTTCCATCAACATCATAACCAATCCATCTAAGTGTTGATATTAACTTTACCTCTATGGACTCTTTCCATCTACACATTCTATCACCGCAATAATTCAAGACCCTTCAACTTGATGCATGAAAATTTCATCTTCTTTGGATCTTCTATAATTTCATTATTAAATTATTTCTCTAAATCAATGATCCAATTAATGAGATCTTCAAGACTTTAACAACATGACTAACTATGAGTGTCCAACTTAGGCTTACTACTCATCCTTACAACTATGTTTAGGAATATATTTATAGGTTCATCAACTTCTTATTCTTCTATAACTAGTTTTAATCTTCTTATTATACATATTCATTATTTCTTTCATCACCCATTATAAAAAATTAGCATTTTATGGTCTCCATAGCCTCTAAATAGGATTTCATATTTCTCATTAAGTTTACCAAGTCTATAATTTTTGGTGCTATAGTCACTCTTGTAGTGAAACCTATGTGTGGAATTTCCTCAAAATCAAATAATGATTTTTACATATTCTACCCAACACTATTCATTGTAATATGTCTTCATTGCTTCCTACCCACATTCCCAAATGAAAAAAATAGACTTTTATCCACACTTTCAACTATAAGGAATAAAAGCTTGATTTGATACCATATGATGTATTCATGCTTAGGTATCTCAATGAAGATATGCCTTAGACCACCCAACATTTAAAATTACACAAAAAAAAATCAATAGAAAAATAATGGTGTTATTATATTAGATTTTAATGCCTTTAATTACATCTTGCATACACAATGATAAAAACACAACAATCTTGAATGTGTTGTCTTACATTAGGCCCTTATATCTCTGCTTATTAATTTATGGTCCTTTCAAGTGTGTGTGTGTGTGCACGCATGCACACGCACACACGCATGCATGTGTGCATGTGCACATGTGTGTGTACATGTGCATGTGTGTGTGTGTGCGTGTGTGCATGTGTGTGTGTGTGTGTGTGTGCGCGTGTGCATGTGTGTGTGTGTGTGTGTGTGTGTGTGTGTGTGTGTGTGCATGTGTGCATGTGTGTGTGTGTGTGTGTGTGTGCGTGCACGTGTGCATGTGTGTGTGTGTGTGTGTGTGTGTGTGTGTGTGTGTGTGTGTGTGTGTGTGTGTGTGTGTGTGTGTGTGTGTGTGTGTGTGTGTGTGTGTGTGTGTGTGTGTGTGTGTGTGTGTGTCTTATAATACTCACTATGATCTATATATTCAAGATCATTGACTAGATATCTCAAGTGTAGGGGCATTTTCATATGGGCATAATATATTCTTACTTATAATAATGCTCTTAGAATTTAAATATTTGTAGCACATCATGTACCACAAACATTAATTTTGCATTACAATTCAAAATCACCAAAACACATCATAAGGCATCATGGTGAAAGGCATCACAAAATGACATTAAATGAAACTAAAAAAACTTATATGATTATATGACTTAAATGTAAAATGGTTAGGAATTGTAATGGATCTTTACCCATAACACATCACTATAACATGTGTGCCCAAATCATGTTACACAAAATATAAGTTACTGAAAGGTCACAAGTTACATATGAAGTTGCAACACATAACAACCAAAAAATACATTAAATATTCCTTGTGTAATGCCCCATAACTTCTTACTATTGGCACCAACATTCTTCATAAGATATTTCAATATTCATAAGAAAATTTATATAATATAACTCTATAGCACTACAATACTCAAAGTATTCTATTTTGCATGGATTGATCTAATACTTACACAATGCTATACAAATGACAAAAAGTTTCTTGAACCAACTTGGTTGTGTATAATAACATGTGCAATTAAATCTTATGCAAAATAATACAAAGGAATTACATGCAACAAGACTTACACACATCAAAACTTATCTAATTTCTTAATATAAACATTTTGTGTTGATGTAGATTACAATTAAATCAAGATTATCCTACATCATTCATTATTTCTATAAATTCATTATGTTGTCATGTATATAGAGTTGTATTTTTAACTTTTATTCCATGCTACTTACAAAATTTCTCAAATGTATTTGATTAGTAATCTCCACCATTATCACTTCTCAAAACCATTATATTCTTTGTCTAGTTTCCAACAAGAGCTATAAACACTTAAACTTATTAAAAATCTTAAATTTATTCTTGATACAATACACCCAAGTTTTCCAAATGTAATCATCTATAAAATAAACATAATAAAAATATTTTCCTAGTGATAAAATTTTCATATCTCCAAACACATCAATAGTATTAAACGATAAGTCACACCTACTCTTGTACTGTTACAAGGAAATTTTACTTGATTTTACTTTCCATGTACATAATGTTCATAGAAATTAAAATTAAAAGGATAATAAGAAAATCTTTCAACCATCCCTTTATTGCTTAATGATAGGATTCCTTTATGTGTAATATGTCCTATCTTTTGATGTTAAACCATTGTATTTTCTACAAGTAACACAAAGTTTAATTTTATTCATTTTTCACCTCAAAAAAATATAGTTATTACACCCATCACATATAATGCTTGCCTCAAAATTGAAAATGTTCTAGTGTAGACTCCTTTTTCCAATACCATGCTTCCATAGACCATATTTTAATTGTCATTATTAAATAACACTTTCCTACCCACATCATTCATCTTGGTTAAATAAGTCATATTTTTACCCAAAATTGGAATGTGTAGAACACTAGGGAGTTTTAACCCTTACATATTTGAGAAACAAGTTGACTCTTCCTTAACATAAGATATTATATGTTGTGTTTTCTCATTACATTATCTCAATTGATATTTCCATATTCATAGAACCACTCATGGTGGGGAATCATATAAAATGAGTCACCCAATTCAATCAATCATGCATTATGGCATGCATGTGTACTTGAATCAGTGAAGAATATATCCCCTAAGTCTTCAATGGAGGCCTTAATTTCTATAAAAGGTGCATTGTTAGATGACTTACCCTTTTAAATCCTTTTAGATATGCAAACCTTCTTTAAATTCTCTATTTTATTATAGTTTTATATATGCAAACCTTCTTCAAATTATCCATTTTACTATAGTTCCAACATTCCCTATGAGATTTTCCTTGGGTCGTATATTTACATGTAAACTTTAACTATCTATCCCCCAATTTCATTTTAATTATCTATTGGGAGTAACCTATCACAAATGAGGCATCCTTAATTTGATAATCCTCCATTTACTCTCATCTCATTTCTTTTGATAATATAGTTGTGACTTCATCCTCAATCTTTAATGTAGTTATAGTGGTACTAATGGCCATAACAAGGTTATCCAATGGAAAAAGAAAAAAAATAATAGATTAATACACTTTTATTATCCATCCATTTTAATCTAAAGTGAAATAAATTTAATTACCATAGTGTTAAATTCATTTACATGCTTTATCATCAAGTCATCAATATTCATCATTATGGAATGCAACTTCTTTAAAAAAAAAATCATCACAAGAGGCTTTATTTGATACAAAGTCCCTATCTTATCCCAAAGTGTCTTAGAAATTTTTTCTCTAGAGGCATTCAACAACACTAAATCTTAAATATACATTATCATTTAACTCCTTTCTTTCCAATCCATTTTTACCTAGTATTATGGCTTTATATATGTATGTTTCACACTTGATATAGTAACCCATAATGTCAATCTATAAGAAGATCTTCCATATTGAGTTTACACAACTCAAAATGTTGGCCATTCATTTTTTTTATCTTTATCCCTATTCTTCCCTTGTTTTCCTTTGCAAAAATATTCTTACACATAAATATCCCACTTGAAAAGTAATTTATCACAAGGAAAATAAACCTTAACTCTTCAAACAAAGTTGAAACCTAGCTATGATACCAAATAAAGATAAAATAGACAGATAATATAATGCATGAGAAATAATACTTACCTAATATAAGGTTATAATAGAATTAAAAATGGCACACACTTGATAAACAATATTTTCACTTAGGAAATTTTTTCTAGAAAAAAACCAACATGTTAACCTTCATCGTTATTTCATTGACTCAAATTTTTACAATACAATAATTTACTTCAAAGATCTAGTTTACTCTAATGTATGTGTGATAATTTTTAGGCACATAAATATGAAACCATCCAAGTGGTATTATAATACACTAAGTACCAAAACCATAGGCTATATGAAACATGGGCTAAAACTACCCAAAAATGCAAAAAATAGTGTATAGGAGTGTAAATCATGAAAAGTATACAACACATTTACAACAATGGCTCACTAGTACCTTCTGAAGAGGGAAAAATTACATGCCCCAATTTGGACAAGACATATCAATAAAATTTACCAATACAATGATTCCCACATGAATAATTACATGTAAGACATGGGTAATCCTAGTATAATAAATGTAGCATCAATAAACACATGGGTTCATCATACCACCAATGGAAAGATATAGGTGATAAATTTGATAATGAGAAGTAAAAATGATATGCTTTGATGTATTATAAATAGATACAAGTGACATGCCAAAATGTAATAATGTACCCTTAGGAGGGTAATATATATATCAATTAATCACAACATAATAGCAATATTCCCAAATATATGCATAGTAGAGACCATGTAAAAATATAAAATAAACACAATATACCAAAAGTAATAATGTGCATTATATGGATCATGGCACCAAGTGTATGATATCATAGAGTATAGGCAATGCAATCACACACAATCATATAACCAAAAATAGTAAATGTAATCATCAAACAAGCTATGTAATCCACTAGTTAATCACATAGTCATGACAAATATAGGATCTTTTATGGAACATATTGGATAGGAACTGAAAATAAACACACATGAGCACAAACACACACATGAAATAAATTGAGAAATCATAGGGCATGCAAGAGAACTTGTATTATAAAATATGTAAGTTAGATCAATATGTGTATAAGTAACACTATAAATATCTATATTAAAATGGAAATTAGGAAAATTAGAACTTATCACCCACTATAAAATGCCACTAATTTATGCATGCTCCTAATGTGAGGATGTCCTTGGGTATGGGCGTAATGATTCCAAAAAACATATGTAAATTTACATGATCATATGTAACTTGTATACCATGGATCCATATCATAAGATACCATGAGAAGTACATGCATGATTAATGGATATGTAAACCTATAGCATAAGTAGATAGGCATGATATATGTCAATGTGTCACTATGTAATAAATAACTAAGAAAGGAAAAGTAAATTTTTAATTTTATTTTATCATGTTTTTACATTTTATATAAAATATAGGTAGATAAGCATTATATATATCACTATTTAATCAAGAACGATAAAGGATTTTTATTATCTTTACGCTATATTATATTTTTTTATTTTTATGATTTTATATAATAATGGATCAAGCAAGAAAGAATACAAGGGGTGTAAGTAGGAATAAGATACGAGAGTTAAATCAAACAATAAGCAATCCATGGGGTGCAAACAAGAGGAAACAAGGGAGCAACCCAAGGCACAAAATCAAGAAGAAGAAAGAAGATGAGAATTATTAATAACATACAACTTATCTTAGAATTCAATGCATGCAAGGGAGGAATGCATCCATATGTGTGTGTTATCATCATTAGGAATTCCATGTAGAATTTTGGAATGGGATCAATAATAAAAGTGATAAGAACCAAGGCAAAAAATAAATAGCATAAACCAAGAAGCTATAAAAAATTATATCCATCAAACTTAACCTTATTACATATAAGGAAAAGAGCTCAATGAGTCTTTAAATCAAGACTCAACCCTTAATAACAATAGGCAAAGCAACACATCACTTACACTTTCATTATAAACTATATGTCATGCATATAGGTCTCACCCAAATCATAATGAGAGATCATTGTAATCATCATGATAATAAATTAATGCAGTAATAGAGATTACTAATTATAAAGACTAGAGAAAACATAACTTTTCATTATAAAAAATCATTCACAATTTACACAATATATAAGATACATAGAATAGTGTTCTTATTCTATTAATAAAATCACAAGAACATGCATTCTACTTATGCATTATGCAATACAATTATGAAGAATAAAAAGTTACAACCACTATTACATTAATCACTCATGAACCAAAAAAATCTCTAAATTATTAATCACTATAGCCTTACCCATTGTAAATTTGCTACAAATAAGGAGACTGTGGGAGGTATTTATAAAATTCCTTGAACCCTTTGGCCTTGCCAATTGGTAAGAGAATATTATTTGATTCTATCTAGATACGTTGGGAATGGCTAGCTGGCACTAATATTTCATGTAATCTAGTAATTTGTAACCTTCCCCCATGTGCTTCCTTTCTTGCCTTGACCTACACCATATATAACCATGCACTAGTTAAGGACATGTGTCTACTTATTTATTATTGATTCATATCCTTTAACCATTTGAACTCATCCCCACTAACATAACCAAAATATATTTTCCTTAATATTTCCTTTTCCCTTCCCAAATCATGTTTATGGGTCCTTATTCATGCACATCCAAGCATATGAATCTCACACATCTCACTTGTGTGGCATGTGCTACTTGAAACTCTACATGAAAACACACTTGGTGCATTTTTCAGAATTAATATTTCTACATATTAAAATTATTATTTATCCTCATATAAGGTCTATTCTCAAGTTTTTGACAGCATAATTGTCTTTTGTATTATTTAAACTATTTTTTCCTTTAATTAACTCATCAATGATCTTCACTAGCCTCATGCTTTAGCCACCAATACTTTAAATTCTTTAATTTTCTTATTAATACCCTTCATCCTTTCCAAGTACTTTCTTTCCATGGATTATTTTCAAAAACTTTTCCATTCAATATCATACTTATTATACCTTCTCCATGATATTATATATTCTAATATTTATTTGTATTTGAATCTCTCAAACAACTCCCTGAGCTCTTCACACTTGTCCTCAACTTTTGCCTTCTACTATCATGACCCCCTTATTAGTTATTACTTATTATATCCATTTTCTTCCTAATCAATGAAATAATATACCTTTCACCACTTATTTTCTTATAAAAATTGAAATTCTATATAAACTCATCCATCCTCAAAAAACATTTACATACTTGTCACATCCTTCACCTCTTGTAAAAGTTCAATTTCCTTTGAAACTTATAATTCACTCTTCTAAAATTAGATTTCCTTATAAATTTTATTTTTTTGAAGTTCTTCAATTATTTTCTCTATTGGGTCATCTTCTAACATATGTTTTTATACTATTTATATATTATCGATTGTCTCTTTTCCCTCAGCATCAGCATTTTTCCATACTTAGGTAATTTTTCACTTTATCTCCCAGTTTATTGCCATAATTATCCTTATAATTATGATAAGTTTTGGTTTGGCCTCCCCTACAACTTTTTCCCTCTTTTGCATTCAACCCATGCATAGTATTTTCTCTTTTCAAAATCCACACACTTGGTTGAAATTTCAAGCACCCCCTTTACTACTATGACTATGAGTTTTTATCTAGTCATTTATCTAGGATTTCCCATCCATATTTTCTTGATAGCATCTCTTCTTTGTATTTTATCCCCTTTCAAATTTGCATTGGATATGCTTCCACTTGGAAGCTTAAAATTTGGATATTCAACATAATCCAACATCATCTTTTTTAGTTTTTCCTCTATTAACTTTCCATGTGTTATCCACAAAACCTCCTATGATATTCCTCCAAACTCCACTCATACTATTTTTTCTTTCATAAACTCTTCCTCTAAGTCCTCCATAGACTCCTTCCTCTTTACTCTCAATTATCCTTCTCCCTATGTGCCATAGTCACTCATCTCATCACTTAAATAAATTCCCATTCCTTTATTTAAGTTTTTTCATCAGTGTCTATTAGTATAGTTACATATTCTTATTGCATACCATATTTTTTTTTATGGTTAGTGCATTCCTTTGTATTCCACCCACTCTCCACATCCACCATAGGTATTTAGCTGGTATGAGTCACACTTAGTATGCTAAATTACATAGGTTGAGTACCATAATTTGGTATGGCTACACCTTTCCTTGGTCCCCTTATTTTCCTCATCCACCATTATAAGTTTCTCAGTCTATTCTCTTACACTTTGCATAGTATTAATTTCTAGTGCATTCTCTTTCCCTTCTAGTGACTCCCTATGTAGTGTATTTGCCATTAAGATTATTCCCCTTGTTTTGTAGTTCCTGATGTACACCCTTATGTATTAATATGAGACATTTACCAGTGTCTCCTCTACCACCACCTTATTATCCTTACCCATTGTATGGGTTAACTCTCTTGCCTTATGTAATATTTCCTTAGCTAATTCTTTGTTAATTTTTATCCCTATAGAAAATGTCACTACAATCACATTTGTTTTCCTTTGAATGCTCCTTATAAATTATCTACACCTTATTTTTTAATTCATAAATATATGGGTTAACTTCTCACTCTTTCACTCCAGCAAAATTTATATGGGTGGATCTATCTCCATTCTATTTTCATTAGATTCATTGTATGTGTCTCTCAAACTTCTTCCACCTCATAGAAATGATATATTCATTAGAAATGGACCATCCACCTCTTCTATGAGAACCTTTACATGCCTCATCCCTATGAATCATATTAATGACTTTTTGAAATAGTTTTTCATTACCACATATGGTAATATCATGTATCATAAACCTTCCAATTATACCAATGTGTCTTTTCAAGGTATAGTGTGTCATTACACTAAATATCACAAAATATTTTGTATGCCTCTGACATATGTGGTGGAGTTATAAAATAATATTAAATTATCACTAAAACTAAATTATACCAAATTTATATCATCTATATATGATCTACTATGGTAACCATTCCTTTGAGAATGAACCTAAGGAAAAATTAAACTAAAATCATAGTTCATATGTTTAGTGACTCAAATCAACTTTATTTTTGGACTTATAACTCAATGTTACAAAAGCCTTCCCACTGACTAGTCCAAGAAAAGAAACCATTTTTTGGAACTAAGTCTACAAGCTCAGTGTAGACACTAAAAAACTACACACTATGGTTCTAGATGTCGTGATGACCCTTAGATCACCTTGGGATCCCCTTGGGACCATTTCATAACCTTTCAACTACCAAACATAAGTCACAATGGCTAATTTTTCCATTTTAACTTTGCCCTCTCAACTATTGATGGTTGACCCTTAACCACTAATGGTTATCCTTGAATAACAATGGTCAAACTTTAACCACCTTATGAATTAACTCTAACTCAAAACTTTAACTTGATTTTTTATTAATAACTACTTTATCTATCCATAAAATCAATGCATGTTAGGCTAAATTTAGATAGCCTGTTGAACACCTTGTTAAACCTATTATTTTACCACTCCCTTTCCTCTATATTAATAAATGAAGAGGAGGTGAAAGGGGAGGAATAATCATTATAACTTCTTATGTAAAGTTTCTAGTGCAGATACTCTTCTCACTCTTGATGAATCCAAGGAATGTTTCTAGTGAACCAATGACCATGACATAGATCAAAAGTGTTACTACAACTCATCAATCAATAGCCAAACTTTTGTCACTCTACCATAATTAATCTAGGCTCAACAATAATATTTTCAACCAATATCTACATTCTTTAGACCAACATCCTATGAAAATATAAGTATCTATATTTTCTATCAATTTAGTAGTTATCTCTCATATTCTTTCATTACTTTTGCCAATTCCTATTTACTCCCATTTCATTTCACTTTCTTGTGCTAGATTTTTAGAACTTGAGACACTTCAAACTCTTACCCAGAACCATACAAATACTTAATACCTAAAATTGATACCTCTGAACACTACCCTTTACCTCAAAACCAATATCTAATCCATATTTACCCTCTAGAACCCTTTTGTAATCTTTTTAACCAAATTTATTTTACCCAAGCCAAATCTAATAGTAACTATTGATGGTCACCTAAACACAGATGGTTTGACCCTAACTATTTATGGTCCCTAACCTCTAATGGTTACCTAACCATCGATGGTTTGATCCCAACCATCGATGGTCTCTATCTATCATTTTTGATAGCAAGCTTATTTGACCTAGCAAACCCTAACCAAGTCCCATTTTCTAAGATTTTATATTATCATAGAGGATCACTCAATATTTTAAACAATGTTTAATTAATTTAGAATTAATATATAATCATTTATTTCTATAATTATCTAAGAGCACTTATTTCTTCTCAAGCATTTATTCTATTTCATTTTAGTGTCTTTTATTATTTATGTAAGTAATTTATCTTTCATTTTTAGAACTTAATTATTTAAAAGTGTGGGTTGATATCCTCCAAGGAAGCTTATACTTCTTAGATATAGATCATGCTAGGAAATCCACACTACTATCCAACTAATCAACCATTTCTTTAGTGTTTTCTTATCTACAGGTCATTCCTCCCAAGACAAAGAGGAGTTTCCACAATCATCTAGATCAATATACATAAAACATATCAGGTTTTACTAATCTCACCCTTCTTTCAAGTTTCACAACTTTATTTCTAAATAAAATAAAGCAAAATTTTAGTGAAAAATTATGTCATGCCTAATGGGACCCATAAGTCTCTTATTAGGTTCATAATTTGCATCTAGGTGATTTTTTCTTATTTTATGATCATACAATGAAATTAAAATTTCATTTTGAGCTTTAAATTTAATGCATAAATTATTTGCTTGAGGTAATTATCTCACATAGATTATATTAAATCATGTAAATCAATCATATATTCACTCTTGTCACACACACAAGGCCAAATCACTTACACCTAATCAAACATCAAAACATTTGACATAAGGTTTGATTAAGATTTCATCACCTAGTAGTCACCTTTCTTCAGCTATCCTACTTAGATTTCATCACCAAGGGGAGAACCAACTTAGTTCATTGGCTGAGTATAATCACTAGAAATTAATATATCTTGGCTAAGCACTTGACACCCTTATTGTTGCGGTGTGTGAAGTGAAGGGGTAGGCCCCAATATCATGCCATGTACTGATTTCTAACATAGATCCATTTGAGAGCCTAAACTACCTAAAACCAACCATATACTTCTTTTTTAGTACCTACTCTACAAACCAAAGTTGAGTCACATAATTCTTAAAGCTTAAGGTATAAGCCACAAGAGAGACTAAAAAGAACCTTAGGATTTAACATATTTTTAATGTGTGTTTTGTTTCCTTGACTTTTCTTGTTTTCTCTTTGTTTAAGTTGTGAGATTGTTTGTATCTTTCTTTTTCCCCTATTTTTATGGTTTTAACTAGGTAACAACTAACAAACCAAACAAATCAGGATCCACCTCCTAATCATCCATCTTTTTCTTCCCCTTCATCCATGGAGTACGTCTGAAATGCAAAGAGTTATTCCCATCCTTCTAAAAGTCCTAGTATCCCTCAGATAGTTTCCCAAGGTGATATGGATTTCTCCACATTTATGGATAGCAACCCCATATCCCTCCAACATTACCTTAATGTCATATCCCATCATACCCCTTCTTCGGTTCCACCTATTGACCCACCCTATAGTATGCCATCCCATCTTATGAGTAATACCTCTATTGCCACCATTTCTACCCAACCCTTAGTCATCCAAGCATCTTCTTATACCAATAATCCCACTAATACCACCATCCAAAACCAACCCACCCAAACACCTTCCACCCCAACTAATAACCCTTCTAGTATAGAAGAAACCCAACCTTTAGGCACCAATACTCCGCTTACCATGGGATTACCCTCTACTAGTGTTACCACCCTTCCTCTTCATTCCAACCCACCTACCTACAATCTATTATAGATCCTAGTGGTTCCCATACCTTCTACCCTTCCACCCATTAGTACCAATATTACTACCCATCCTCAACCTATCAACTTGACCATACCCTGAACCCAACCCATGTCAATTCCTCAACAGGTTCATATTACACCAAACCCCAATTACATCCCTAACCCATAGGGGTATATGGATCCATCCTCTACCCAACCTCCTATTTCTACCTACCCATTCATGACGTCCTCCCAACCACCCATGTACACACATCAATATGTGAAAACCTCCCAACCTTTCACTAGCTATCCTTATGCTACACCTACCCAAACCCAACATAATCTTCCCTACAACTATGGGGGTGCACAACCACAAATGGATCTTATTAAGATATTAATATACAAAATGACCACTTTAGAGTCATCTATGTTTGGTTCCTATAAACTCTTATCATATGACTAGATCAATAACAAACCAATTCACCCATTCATCCCCATTTGACCTTATCCTCCTCAATGGAAGCTCCTAAAATTTTAAAAATTTTAGATCAAGAAAGACCCTCAACAACATCTGAGGGAATTTAGACACTCTTGTTATTTGATTGCCTATAATGATGCTCTCCTTCTTCGCACTTTTCCCATGTCTTTATCAGGTCTAGTGCTAGATTGGTGAAGTGATATTACCAAGCACTCTCTCTTTTCTTTTGCCCAACTGGCTCAAACCTTCTTAGATCATTTTTTCCATAAACATCTCTAAGAAAGTTTCCATCACCAATATTTACTCCATCAAAAAATTTGATGACAAGTCCATTGCTAACTTCATAGCCCATTAGAGAATCTTGATAAACCAAATCTCTTTCTCTTTGCCCCAACCTGAGTTGATTGAGATTTCTACTTGGGCTTATGATAAACACATTTTCTCTACTTTACGAGTTCAAAATTTTAGGACCTTTGATTAAGCTTTCACCATGCCATGAAAGTTAGAGAATAGAGCCATTGATGAGGGGAAGTTAAAATTGAGAAACAAGAATTACACATTCAAATCAAATGAGGCTTCCTCTTATAAACTTAATAATTAAATCAAAACTAACATAAAAAAAGGGACCATAAATGTGGTTGTCCTTAAAACTACTCCTCCACTGGTTGTTAACCAACCCAACTCTTCCAATTCCTCCAAGCAAAACACTAGAAACCAAAACTGAAACAACCAAAAATAGTTTACTCTACTAGGGGAGTCATATGCTTTGATCTTGGAAAATTTATTAAAATAAAATATCATACAACTCCCATAAATCAAACCTCCATATTTATTTGATTCCTCTTGCCCTATACCTAGATGGTATAAGGAGAATGAATTATGTGCCTTCCACTGTGTCATTGGGCATGATGTTAGTAGGTGTAATACTTTTAAAAATATTATCCAAAGTTTGATTTACAAGGGATAACTTGTGTTAGATAACCCCAATTCACCCCCAAATCAATCACTTGACATATTTAAATAGACATTCCCCAACCATGCCCCTTCCATGAATAATGAAAGAAATAGAGCAGAATTTTCTCACAACCATGAGGTCTATACCATTAATGTGGTTCTTAGAGAACTCATTATTGAATAAACCATTACCCAAAACTCCTTTCCTTCCCCTCCACTTATTGAGGGAGTAGAGTCACCTTCTATTCCTTTATAAATTGAAATAAAGGAAATAACCATTCCCTTTTCTCCACTTATTGAGGTAGTGGAGCCACCAACCTCTCCTTTGGAAGACATACCAAAATAAGTATCCATTACCACCATATCCTTCTCTTCCATCATACAACAATCCACTCTTCCTTTAGAAATCATTCTTAAGGAAGATGACACTCTATCCACCTCTCCTATAGAAGACTCACCTTCCCAAACCTTAGAGGCTTTGATTGAGGGAAAGGATGAGGTAACCATTCCTCTCTCTCCACCCCTGGGTTTGTACTTTGAGACCAATACCAAATGGATAAAACCTATCTATAAGCCTTTCTCTAAATTGGTTCAAAACTTAGAGTACCTATCCCAACCCAATTTAGATCATGCCACATTTTGAAACCATCTTGGGCTTCCTTACCCAACCAAGCTAGAGCCCCTAACCATGCCATTGTCAAACCAACATTATACTTCCACTATTGAACCCACCATCATCTCAACCAAACTATTAGAAACCTCTACCCCTCAAGCCATAGTTGAACCACCAAACCAACTCCACCTAACATAGCCCAAGTAATTTCCCCATCCCAACCAAGACCATCAAAAACCTAGGCATACTACCTACTCAAAGCCTTACTCACCCTCCTTTAAATTTAGATTTATCACCACCTAACCCACTAAATAAACCCCAAGTCGAGCTGACCAAGAAGGAGGAACCACTTAAGATCCTAAAATCCAGAACCTTGCCACTTATTTCTACTTTGCCTTCCATTTTGGGACCACATCCTTCTTACCTCCTAGGACCTCATCCTTTGGTTAAGAAAAAATTACTCCTAAAGATAACCCAAACCCAACCTCCTCTCTTATTTACACCCCTACCTATTCTTTTTTCACCCTTTGCTTCTAAGCCCTCCACTACCAAACATCCTACTTCTAACCCCTCTATTTTTTATTCACCCACTATCATGCCTATTACTTTTTAAAATTCTACCTCCAAACCACAAACCACCAAGAATAATCCACCACCTAAAACTCCCACTACTAAGCCTACTCCTAAGAAGGCTTTCACCCTAAAAATCAAAACCAGAACTCCAATATCTTTGCCACCTTTTCTTGAGTCTTAGTCAACCATCCTACAAAGATTATTGCAAGCTTCTCACTTGACTTTACCTCCCATCAAATCATTTAACCCCCATAGTACTAAGCCATCCTAGTCTCATACCATAGAATGTTAGGACAAGATATAGATAACTGTAAATCTCTTTAGATCCTAGTCCATTAGCTATATGTGGTTGATGACCTATTATCAGAAGAGCCACCCATAACCCCACAACCACTCCAAGAACCATAGACCAACACCCCAAATCTACCTACTCCTGCACTCTCATCCAAGAGTGAGGAGGAATTAAAGTAGTCTTCTATCCTAACTCTTTCCCAAATACATACCATCTATGTGGTCACATGATCACAATCCCAACAAAAGGATGAGGGGAAGGTGAAGGTGTCCATCTTATGGGCATACCCTTCTTCTACCACCCAACCACTCAACCAAACCCAAACATCCACACCTTATCCCAAACCCAAGATATCCATCTTGGGTACCTCTTAATCCAACCCTTCAAATTCAATCTAAAGAGTGTTTCTAAAGCAACTTCACCAAACACTGATGAAGATGAGTTTATATGAACTAATCAATACCTCACCCTATCACTACCAAGTAATGATAGAATCTCTACAGTCTATAGAGGTCTAACCAAAAGACCCACAACCTCTAATAACCTTTGTCAAAGTCCTCCAACTTTCCACCCTTGTTACCTTTAATGGTTTAGAAATACCCTCCATTCATCTCCAAGATCTAGATCCTCATCTCATAATTAACACATACATCAACTAAACCTACATCAAAAGGGTTATGATTGGAAGGTCTAGCATCAAAATTATCTCCTCTCATGCATATTACTAGATAAAATTACCATAGAACATCATGTTAGAAACCACAGTGGTGCTTTATTTATTCAATGACATGATGGCAACAACTCTAGGAACTATCATCCTCTACATTCATTTACGACCTCACATGATTCCTGAGCTTTTCTAGGTAGTAGAAGGTGAGTTCTAATATAATATTCTACTTGGATAACCTTAGATATATTCCATGAATTATGTACCATCCAAGCTATATCAGTTCATCAAATTTAATCATGAGGGTCAAGTAAATACCATAAAATTTGACGCTAGACCTTTTAAATCATGCAACATGATGTACCACTAAAATGATGTTCTCCTCCTTCCCACCACCAAGTATTCATCAACCACAATGATTCCACTTCTTCTACCAAACAAGTCTCAACTAGATCATCCATATTCCCCTTGACACTAAACCTCTTCTTTTATCCTTCAAACTTGACTTTGATTGTACCAATAATATGGATGAGTATAAAGCCCTAGTGATAGGTCTCCAAACTTCTTTAGCCTTGGGAATCAAGATGATCAGTATTTTTGGTGACTCCTAACTCATGGTCAACAAAATAAATGGGTATTATCAATTTAAGAATGATGCTTTATAAGATTATGAGCAAATAGTCAATTTACTCTTAGCATCATTTGAACACTATCGTATCTAAACCATTACATGATCTATGAACAAGTTTATCAATACAATGGCTTCTCTCACTTCCCAGATCTCATATGCACCCTTTGATTCAAAGCTATCTATCATTATCCATCATCTTACCAAGACTCCTTATATCAATTTAGACCCTCCAACCATCTTTAATATAGATGTGACCCAACCTGACCTTTGATATAAGCAAATCTTTGACTATCTCTACCTTACCATCATCCCTTCTAATATTTCTAGGAACGATCGAAAAGCATTTATTCAAATTACTTCTTGCTACACCATATTATGGGGAATCCTTTACAATTATGGCTTTGATGACCTTTTTTTTTGTTGCTTACATAGTCATGAGGGCTCTCATGCTATAAGGGAAATGCATGATGGGGTTTGTGAGGGACACTTTAGTGGCCTAGTTGTCACTAAACATATCCTTCACCTTGGCTACTATTGGCCCACCCTCAACCAATATTTTTGTGATTATTTGAAGTGTGTTAAATGATAACAACATGCCAATTTACATCATGCACCTAGCCATATCCTCCAAGTATCCAAAGATTTTTTTCCCTTTTCCCAATGGGGTCTAGATATTATTGGCGAAATTATCCCCCATTCTTTGTAGAGACATCATTATATCATCACTACAATATAATATTTCACCAAATGGGTAGAGGCTATTCCTCTCATCTCAACCAAAGTCAAAAATATTTTCAATTTTATCAACCATCACATTATCTATCATTTTGGTGTTTCATATAAAATAATCACTGATAATGATAATTCTTTTAAAAACAAGAAAGTCCAAGGCCTTTATGACACATTCAATATCAAGTTGAGTTTCTCATTGCCTTATTATCCATAAGTAAATGGATAGGTTGAAGCTTCTAACAAAAACCTTAACAACATGCTAACTAAAATGGTTAATGCATTTGGTTGAGATTGACATTTACACATCTCCTTCACCTTATGGACATATCTTACTAGCATTCAAACCCCTATGGGTGATACCCCTTTCTCTCTTGTGTTTGGAGTAGATGTTGTCTTGCCTCTTAAAGTCCAAATTCTCTCTCTTTGCATATCCCTAAAAGATATCATCTCTAAGGGTGATTATCATCAAAAATATTTAACCCAACTTGAGCTACTTGACAAGCATTATTTATTCATGCTTACCCATCTTCATGTCTATCAATAATGAATCAAGTTCACTTATAATAAGCACCTCAAAGTATGAGAATTTAGTATCAAAGATCTTGTCTTAAATGAAAATCAACATGTAACCAAATGGATAATAGAAAGTAGGGAAATTTTTCTTTTAATTGGTTTGGACTTTATATCATAATACACAATTATGGATTGGGAGCTTACCGGTTGTCCTCTTTTGAAGGGAAACTAAAACCTAAGCCCCTCAATGCTTCACATCTATGTCCTTTGTTTTTTAAAATAATATTAAACTCATCTTTTGTCTAGCTTAAGCTCATCCCTTATTTTCACCAACATTTATATCCTTATTTTAAGGACAATCGATTATATCTAGATCATGTGATTTTTTGTCACAACTTTAGCCTAATCTTACAGATTAGTACCACAACTCTACCCATGGCATGGTTCTCATGGTACTTTTTTCCATTTATAGGATGGATTCCTATGGTTGTTTTCATTTAAAACTCCTTTACCCATCATAAACCTCCTTGTGTTCTAGTTTTACCTTCATGAAGGTGAACCTTTTGAGCCTATATAAGTAAATCCATGTCAATAACAAAAACAAAATCAAAAAAATCAATCACAACAAAAGTAAAAAAAATAATATATTCTATGGATCATTCCAATTATTTTCAAACTTCTCCTTTGAAGGATAGATGCCAAATCCAATAATAATTGTTCAATGTAAGGTAGACTGCTCCCTTGAAGGACAACTATCAAAAGCCTTAAACAAATCTTACAAACTTAGACCACTCCTTTGAAGGATGGTTGAGTACAACATTTGTTAGAGCATAGAATTTTTTTGGAAGTTTCTAACATCGATCAATTTCCCCAATCCCTCCCAATCAATAGCAAAATATCAAAAGACACATTTTCAAAATCAAAAAAATCAAAAATAATTTTGGAAGCCATAATTGGATTTCATAAGTAGACTTCCTGCATCAATCAGTCTACACCTTATATGACATGGACTTTTTTATACTAGCTCTTTATTAACCTATATAAGAGGCATGTTAGTCTCACAAGAAGGTTCCATTTTCATCCATCTCCCCTTTATACCCTCTATAAACAAGGGGTTTATGAGCGTACTTGACATTATGCAATCAAAAAACTTTTTAACCAACTAACGAGTGCTAATGCGAAGCATTCTAAGGGCTTATCTTCATAAGCTGATATGATTTCAGTTTAATTTTGTCCTTGCCAAAGAATAAGAATCATGACTTCCTCTTTGTCTCTCATACTCACTTTTTGATGCATTCATTATGACGTTTGTCTCTTGATTTTCTTATCTCTCTTATCTTTTCTCACATTTAGTTTTGTTATCACACTTTATGTGTTTTAAGATTGATTCAGCTTAATCTAAACAAATGAAATTCATTAAAAACTTTTACCTACCAATTATGTGTTTTATTTAGTGGTTGATTTCTTACCTTATTTGTTTAAGTGTTTTTAATCATATGAATATTTTAATGAATTAACCATCTCATACATCAAACATCATCTAATAACCAATAACATCAACTAATCATAAACCATCTATCATATTTACAACCATTTAAATCATAAATCAAAAAATAATGAGTCATTCACATATGTTATCCACCACGTGTCTAATCTAGATAAGGAAGTGTAGACTCATAAATTTAAAACATGAAAATATTCATCAATAACCATAAAAAAAATCACAAGCATCATAACCATGTCCAATAAAACATAACATCATCATCATCGCATAAACATAAAAAAACATCTATCAATGTCAATACCATCATGAGAATAAATTAAGTAGTCACATCATCACATCCATATGCAACATCAAAAACCCATAACCATATCATGAACTCATAATCAAAATGATCTTCATATATAACAATAATGTACATGTCTCTCATAGGGATATATACATCTCACTACATCAGCTCGTAGGCTAGTATCAAATTCATATAGTATATAAATAATACAAGGTCTCATAGGACTCTATTGTCTTAGAGTGCCACCACCTCCTGGAGCTTGCCTGACCCTTGAACTACCTATTCACTTAAAAATGCATCCCACTAGCTTGGTGTCATACTAATAGCCCCTTTGGTGATCCCTACTATGCACTCACCCCATTTAGGCTAATTTGTAACACAAGTAAAAACCAAGGCCTCATAATACCTTAGCTCCTCAACTATCACTACATATCTCACCATAGAGATAGTCCCTAATGGTCTTATAGGTGACAGTACTCACTTTCCTACCTATCTAAGAACATATCTTTCCTATATAACCATGGCTAGTTGAGCTCTATCATGAACTCTCTCCCTAGTAAGAGTGGAAACATAGCCCTATACCATGTCTCTCTCCTAGGTCACCACTGTTAAGGCTCTTTATGTTATGACCAGTGTTGCTCGTGTTTAGTCTCTTTGTGATTAATGCATGTCTATCAAGGGAACCCTCATCAATTTGATCCTAACGCCCCACCTCTATGTCCACATCCATATCCTACTATCAATTATCCCCCCAAAAAACTACTACATCATAATGTGCTTGAAACCATGTAGGGTACTCATTAGTGATTCTTGTGTCACCAATCTCCACCCTTACTAGTAAAAACTTGTGATCAATAAACTCATCAACTAGCTTGGGAGTAGGTAATGGGAACTCTACATCCTCTATTACCTCAAAAAATCCCCTAGGATATCTTATATGAACCCAAACTATCTCCTCACCCTAAAATATATGAGATCCACATCATGGTCTCACCCCCTAAAAATCCATCTATAAATCTATAAAGATAGGGTCTGCCTAGCATAGCTCACCCATGTAGGGAATCTAACATATGGGTGCCAAATCACATCTCCCACAACCAATGCCTCTAGCTTGTCTTGGTACCAATCTAGGTCTGGTGCCCCTTCCCTTGGTCTTGTGAGATCATGATTACCACTCTACCTCATGCAGCCAACTCTAAAGTCCATCTACATAAATCCATGCCATGGTAGCCCACTTGATCTTAGTACCCTAATATGTTTAGAGGCTTATCAATGTAAAATGTCACCAATGCTAATTCCATATCTCCTATGGGCATGGTCCCTTAGAGATCCCAATAGATCTATATTAAAAGGATAGGTTCCCATGCAAATATTGTCTAATCCAACCACATATCAAAAAATACACCTAGAAAAAAGTATGGAAATATGCCACTACTAGAATCTGGCAAAGCATAACATGTGATGGCTATCATCATCATCATAAATATCTATCTCACTCCCCTATCCTAGTGATATAAAGGTGTATAATTTAATCCCCCTGAGTGCTATCTCAAAAAAATGAGGTCCTCTCTATATAGATAATCTATATGTTCATCTCACTCATCACTACTAATATTATATATTGGGTTACCTCATAATGGTAGATATATTATCTAATGGATGTCCTTTGGTAGAATGATGATCTTTCTAATTGGTAGTAAGAAGGTTTTATTGGTTGGATCCCATTTCTTGATGAGGGCCACTAACATGGATACATCACACAACACATGCTGGTAGTATCTCATCCCTCTTAGGCTAACCTCAATCATATGATCCCAATCTTGGTTTTCATGCCTTGGTGTACCTCATTGACGATCTAGGGCACTTGGTATTACATCTATAACTACTTCCTCACCTATAAGGTTATACTAATACTTGAGTTTACCTAGTCTATCAAACTTTGCCTATAAGTTAACCTATTTTTATCATTTATTACCTTAACCTATTCATCTAATCTACCCATCCTTTGCGTAATTATACCTAGAATACATCACTCCTTAACCCTATCTACCCTAACACACCTTATTAACATTCAAACCTTCATCCCTTCATATTAATTTACATTAACTTTTTTTTACCTCATAATGACCATTGATGGTCAAGTGTTGATGGTGACAGTTCCTTTTAAAACCATCATCGATCTACCATCAACCACCAATGATTATGTGGTTAACTAATGATGGTCCACTCATTGGATTCAATGATTGCCTATCAATTTATGATAGTTGATAATGACCATCGATGATCATTGTGTGGTGACCATCAATGACCTAACCCTAGGCCTACCCCACCAAACTCTTACAATAATAAAATAAATAACTACCTAAACTACTCTACCCTCCCTCTACCTAAATCCCACCCATATACCAAATTTTCAACCTCAAATTCACCCCCCTAATTTTTCAAAATTCCTAACCCACCTATCCACAACAATAAACAACACAATAAAACCAAATTTAAAACTAAAGCTATAAATTATAGACATCACCTACCTCATTCCATGATTGCCATCATGGAGGAGCCCTCAAAACTGCTACCTAGCCTCACACTCTCCCTCATCCTCACTACATCCTAATTATCTATCCTCTTCTCTACTCAAAGAATAACTCTCAATTAATCTCACCCACTCAACACCCCTCTCAGCTAAGCACACTTAACCACTGTTAGGACCCAAAAGCTCAATTGATTACCATGTACTAGCAACTAAACGTGGAATTTAACCAGAATGCACAAGTAACTAGAATTCAAAAATAACACAGAATATGAGAGACAATACCCAATTGTATTAATACTCTTCCAGAAGGAAATACAACAAAGAAGATGCCACAGTCTTCTTCCTTACACACCTCTAGGGCTCCCACACCTCTAGGGCATAAATAGTAAATCTCTTCAAGAGCTCACTCTCTCTCTTACGGTCCCAACACACAACTCAAACACAGAGTTGGTGTTCACCTCCAACTAGTCAGTATCACTACTGCCAATACACAACTGCTCCATGCACTCCACGACCAAGTACACAACATACTCCAAGTATATCTCTCCTAATCTTGCTACCTATTGTGTTGTTATCACCTTTGATCCTGCTACCCCACAGATCACCTTTGACCTCGCACACACACACACACACACCTACAAATCAATGATCTTACTTACACATGTAGATCTCTCTACACCTAGAAGAACCCTTGTCCTTGCCTCACCAAGTCCTTATGATTCTTTAACCAGTACCCTGATGGGTCTTCTACCTGATCTTCCAACAACCTACAGATCTACCTGATCATATACACTCGGCACCCCTGTGGAACTAGGAGGAGCTACCCTTGCTCTCTTCACTCTTAGAAGGAGCTAACCAAGCTCAACTCAAAATAGAACAAATTACAATACAGCCCATGAGTCTATTATATAGATCTCATGCAAACAATAATTAGACATCTAATTACAATAATTAAATCCGCAGCTCAAGACTAAAATTAGCCTTTCAACATGAAAACAACTGGTTTGTTAACAAACTGTCCATAACACTCAGAGTTTTGAACCGCATAGATGACCGACGTCGGTCCCTGTCTAGCTGGAGATGATCGACGTCAGCCAATCCCTGACTGATGTTAGTTTGCTCTGCACTGGATATGACTGATGTCGGTTGATCAGACTAATGTTACTTGCTCTGCATCTTAGCAACCTCTCAACAACCTCCTCCATGTCTACATCAGTGAAGCTTATAACTCCACAACCTAACAATCTCCCACTTAGAGATAAATAGTTGCACTGTACCAGTACTTGTACCCTATCTAATCTGTTTCCTGGCTTGTATCCCTCATCAAGCTCAATCTTGAATACCAACCACCACACAACATGTGGTGCAACACCTGTCACCCAATTAACCTGCCATATCTGAAGTACTTGACCTTGCATAGCATGAATCCCTGCTGCTGGTCCCTCTCAGATACCTGAGAACCCACTGAACCACTTTCTAGTGCTTCCTTCTCAAACTGACTACAAACTTTCTGACAGCACCCACTGCTTGGGCAAACTCAAGGAGTACACATGTACTCAACCTCATCATGTGAATCAGGACACTGTTCATAGAACTGTCCAACCCTCAGCGTGCTGACCAATTTCACACAATCATCCAAAGACAAAATCAACCTGTGACCTTCCATGTCTCTAGAACACACTTATGCCAAAGAATTTAGCTCCTCCAAATTCTTCATGACACACCTCTGAACTAACTTTACCTTTAGCTCAGAAAAACCCTATATGTGTAACCCTGCATCAAGCAAACACACAACATACAGTAACAAGATGATGTTGTAATCATCACCCACCTGGTAAAGAAACCATAGTAGTTACAATGACATTGACTAAATCCATGCTTTGTCATCCACCTGTCAAACTTGTACCACTGTCCTGGAGCTTCCTCAAGACCATATGACCTGGCCTTCCATCTCACATATCCATTCTCTCTATTCTTTAACTAAGGTATCCATTCATCTTTTAGTGCTTTCATACCAGCTGGAAACCCTACCAAATCTCCCATTTAGTTCTGCATCCTATTCATGCCATGCTCCCACTATTTCTTGGATCCTTCCTGCTCTACAGTGAGCAACTAGTATAAATAAGAGGAATAACAAATTTGAGGCTTACTTACCCTTTCAGTCCTCCATATGGGCATTTGAGACTCCTTGACAGCTTGTTATCCACCCAAAATCCATTCTAGTGACCAACCTCAGTCACCACACAGTCTACATCCAACCGACGTTGATTCCATGTGACTGTCCAGGTCACCAATGCCGGTTATCCAACCAACATCGATCTCCACCTACCCAACACCATTGACTTTGCCTATCTACACATGACTGACATCGGCACCTATCTGTTTGATGTCGATTCCTCCTGATCGATGCTAGTACCTATATTCTCCTATGAGTGATGACTTTTTACCCACGAGCTCTCTTTGGATCAAAACCCTATCCAAACTACCCTGCTCAGAGTTACTCAACCTTCTCCACTGATCTCTATTCGTCATCTCCTCCATGAACACCAAGGCTTTCCAGTTCTTAAGTTTATCAAATACATCAGTCTTCCTTTTCCTGTAATAAATCCATTCCTTTCTTGTAGCATCCCACTGCTTACAGAAATCTCAGTCTATGTTCTCTGAAGCTAAACTCTTACCATTTGACTTAAGAACAACCATTCCCTTCTCACTTATGTGACCAAGCCTACAAAGCCACACCTATGCAATAAAAGTGGAATCAGTAATACAAGCAAGTAGATAAAGAGTACCTACTTTCCTACCACATGCTAATTCAAGTGCATCCATTGTGAGAGTTCTTATGCATCTCTCATCACCCAAATTTCCTAAAGAAATTAGCCACATCTTCAAGACCAGGCCCTGCATGACCTCCTTCAACACCCATGTGTTGGCCTCCTGCAATTTTAGCAACACTTACCCTTTGCCAATACTTTGACAAGGCTCACCAACCCCTCTATATGGGGCTGCATGGAAAGAGGCAACAAAATCTATAAACCAAGATTCTACTTTATCCAAGGAACATCCCAGAGCATCCTGTGCAGCAACACCTGCAACATCTGCTTCTTCAGTTCCTTCATGCTGATCTTCTACCAACCAACAATATTTCTTTACATGCTCTTTCTTTCCATAACACCGTAATTGACCATTCATGCTTTTCAATTCCTCCATTCTTAGTGTACTTTATTCTACCATTGCTATACTCCCACTCAATTAGAAACCCTTGAGAGTGACCTGTAATCAAACACAAACTTGCTCCCTGCAACCTTAGCTCTGATACCACTTTGTCAGTGGTATCAAGCTATGAACCAGCAACCTGGCTTTGATACCAACTGTTAGGACCCAGAAGCTCAATTGATTACCATGTACTAACAACTAAATGTGGAATTTAACCAGAATGTACAAGTAACTAGAATTTAGAAATAACACAGAATATGAGAGACAATGCCCAATTGTATTAATATTCTTCTAGAAGGAAATACAACAAAGAAGATGCCACAGTCTTCTTCCTTACACACCTCTAGGGCTCCCACACCTCTAGGGCATAAACAATAAATCTCTTCAAGAGCTCACTCACTCTCTCTTACGGTCCCAACACACAACTCAAACACAAAGTTGGTGTTCACCTCCAACCAGTCAGTATCACTACTGCTAGTACCACCAGTCAGTATCACTACTACCAGTACACAAGTGTTCCACACACTCCACGACTGAGTACTCCATGCACTCCAAGTACACAATGTACTCCAACTATATCTTTCCTAATCTTGCTACCTATTGTGTTGTTGTCACCTTTGATCCTACTGCCCCGTAGATCACCTTTGACCTTACACACACACACACACACCTGCAAATCAATGATCTTACTTACACATGTAGATCTCTCTACACCTTGAAGAACCCTTGTCCTTGCCTCACCAAGTCCTTATGATTCTTCAACCAGTACCTCAGTGGATCTTCTACCTGATCTTGCAACAACTTGCAGATCTACCTGATCATACACACTCAGCACCCTTATGGAACTAAGAGGAGCTACCCTTACTCTCCTCACTCTCAGAAGGAGCTAACCAAGCTCAACTCAAACTAGAACAAATTACAATACAACCCATGAGTCTATTATATAGATCTCATGCAAAAAATAATTAGACATCTAATTAAAATTATTACATCCACAGCTCAAGACTAAAATTAGCCTTTCAACATGCAAACAACCGGTTCATTAACAAACTGTCTGTAACACTCGTAGTTCTGAACCACACAGGTGACCAATGTCAGTCCTTATTTGGCTGGAGATGATTGACGTTGGCCGATCCCTGACCGATGTCAGTTTGCTCTACACTGGATATGACCGACATCGATTGATCACACTGACACCAGTTGCTCTATAACTCAACAACCTCTCAATAACCTCCTCCATGTCTGCATCAGTGAAGCTTTTAGCTCCACAACCTAATAATCTCCCACTTGGAGATAAATAGCTGCACTGTACCTGTACCTATACCCCATCTAATTTATTTCCTGGCTTAGATCCCTCTTCAAGCTTAATCTTGAAGACTAACCACCACACAACCTGTGGTGCAACACCTGTCATCCAAGTAACTTGCCATATCTAAAGTACTTGACCCTACATAACATGAATCCCTACTATTGGTCTCTCTTAGATACCTGAGAACCCATTGAACCACTTTCTAGTGCTTCCTTCTCGGATTGACTACAAACTTTCTAACAGCACCCACTATTTGGGCAAACTCAGGGAGTACACATGTACTCAACCTCATCATGTGAATCAGGACACTATTTGTAGAATTGTCCAACCCTTGGTGTGTTAACCAGTATCACATAATCATCTGGAGACAAAATCAACCTATGACCTTCCATGTCTCTAGAACACACTTATGCCAAAGAATTTTGCTCCTCCAAATTCTTCATGACACACCTCTTAACTAACTTTACCTTTAGCTTAGAAAAACCCTGTATGTATAACCCTGCATCAAGCAAACACACAACATACAGTAATAGAATGATGTTGTAATCATCACCCACATAGTAAAGAAACCATAGTAGTTACAATGACATTGACTAAAGCCATGCTTTGTCATCCACCTGTCAAACCTGTACCACTGACCTGGAGCTTCCTCAAGACCATATGACCTAGCCTTCCATCTCACATATCCATTCTCTCTATTCTTTAACTAAGGTATCCATTCATTTTTTAGTGCTTTCATACCAGCTGGAAACCCTACCAAATCTCCCATTTGGTTCTGCATCCTATTCATGCCATGCTCCCACTGTTTCCTAGATTCTTCCTACTCTATAGTGAGCAACTAGTATAAAGAAGAGGAATAACAAATTTGAGGCTTACTTACCCTTTCAGTCCTCCATATGGGCGTTTCAGACTCCTTAATAGCTTGATGTCCACCCAAAATCCATTCTAATGACCGACCTCGGTCACCACATAGTCTACATCTGACTGACATCGGTTCCATGTGACTGTCCAGGTCATCAACGCCAGTTATCCTATCGACATCGGTCTCCACCTGCCTGACACCACTGACTTTGCCTATCTGCACATGACTGATGTTGGCACCTGTCTGTTCGACACCAGTTCCTCCTAACTGATGTTAGTACCTGTGTTCTCCTATGAGTGATGACTTTTTACCTGCAATCTCTCTTTGGATCAAAGCCCATCCAAACTACCCTGCTCAGAGTTACTCAACCTTCTCCACTAATATCTATCTGTCATCTCCTCCATGAACACCAAGGCTTTTTAGTTCTTAAGTTTATCAAATACATCAGTCTTCCTTTTCTTGAAATAAATCCAATCCTTTCTTATAGCATCCCACTGTTTATAGAAATCTTGGACTATGCTCTCTGAAGCTAAACTCTTACCATTTGACTTAAGAACAACCATTCCCTTCTCACTTATGTGACCAAGCCTACAAATCCACACCTATGCAATAGAAGTGGAATTAGTAATACAAGCAAGTAGATAAAGAGTACCTGCTTTCTTACCACATGCTAATTCAAGTGCATCCACTGTGAGAGTTCCTATGCATCTCTCATCACCCAAATTTCCTAAAGAAATTAGCCACATCTTCAAGACCGGGCCCTACATGACCTCCTTCAACACCCATGTGTTGGCCGCCTGCAATTTCAGCAACACTTCCCTTTTACCAATACTTTGACAAGGCTCACCAACCCCTCTATATGGGGCTGCATGGAAAGAGGCAATAGAATCTATAAACCAAGATTTTACTTTATCCAAGGAACATCCCAGAGCATCCTGTGCAACAACACCTGCAACATGTGCTTCTTCAGCTCCTTCATGATGATCTTCTACCAACCAACAATATTTCTTTACCTACTCTTTCTTTCTATAACACCGTAATTGACCATTCGTGCTTTTCAATTCCTCCATTCTTAGTGTACTTTCTTCTGCCATTGCTATACTCCCACTCAATCAAAAACCCCTGAGAGTGACCTGTAATCAAACACAAACCTACTCCCTACAACCTTAGCTATGATACCACTTTGTCAGTGGTATCAAGCTATGAACCAATAACATGGCTCTTATACTAACTGTTAGGACCCGAAAGCTCAATTGATTACCATGTACTAGCAACTAAACATGGAATTTAACTAGAATGCACAAGTAACTAGAATTCAAAAATAACATAGAATATGAGAGACAATACCCAATTATATTAATACTCTTCCAGAAGGAAATACAACAAAGAAGATGCCATAGTCTTCTTCCTTACACACCTCTAGCGCTCCCACACCTCTAGGGCATAAATAGTAAATCTCTTCAAGAGCTCACTCTCTCTCTCTTACGGTCCCAACACACAACTCAAACACAGAGTTGGTGTTCACCTCCAACCAGTCAATATCACTACTGCCAGTACCACCAATCAGTATCACTACTGCTAGTACACAAGTGCTCCATGCACTCCACGATTGAGTACTCCATGCACTCTAAGTACACAATGTACTCCAACTAGATCTCTCATGATCTTGCTACCTATTGTGTTGCTGTCACCTTTGATCCTGCTACCCTGCAGATCACCTTTGACCTCACACACACACACACACCTACAAATCAATGATCTTACTTACACATGTAGATCTCTCTACACCTTGAAAAACCCTTGTCCTTGCCTCACCAAGTCCTTATGATTCTTTAACCAGTACCCCAGTGGATCTTCTACCTGATCTTGCAACAACCTACAGATCTACTTGATCATACACACTCGGTACCCCTGTGGAACTAGGAGGAGCTACCCTTGCTCTCTTCACTCTCAGAAGGAGCTAACCAAGCTCAACTCAAACTAGAACAAATTACAATACATCCCATGAGTCTATTATATAGATCTCATGCAAACAATAATTAGACATCTAATTACAATAATTAAATCCACAGCTCAAGATTAAAATTATCCTCTCAACATGCAAACAACTGATTCATTAACAAATTGTCTGTAACACTCATAGTTCTAAACTGCACAGGTGATCAACGTCGGTCCCTGTCTAGCTGGAGACGATCGACATCAGTTGATCCCTGATCGATGTTGGTTTGCTTTGCACTGGATATGACCGACGTCGATTGATCAGATCGACGTTGGTTGCTCTACAACTTAGTAACCTCTCAACAACCTCCTTCATGTATACATCAGTGAAGCTTTTAGCTCCATAACCTAACAACTGCTACCATTTTTATTCACATAATAACTTTAATCACCAAAGGTCACAAATCCATAAATGAAAAAGTTAAACCCCATTTTTACCTTTTATAGTCACCCTTTTAGGGCTTATATATGACCTCTAATGGTCATTACATGATCATCGATGGTCAACCCTGACCATCGATGGTCAACCCCTTTAATAATTTTACAATCCCATCCAAACTTTTTCAACAAAATCATAATCACCACTGCCAACCATTGACATACACATTCTCTACCAATCAAATAACCACCCACACCACCTCAACATTCATCATTTTGGTCCAACTTTTGCATATTTTATGATAACCTCACCTTGATCATTTTGATCATACTAACTACTTTGCCATATTTTCATACTTTGAACTTGCACTACCTTTACATACCAGTCATTTTTATTTTCCTAGGATCACTTCCTACCTTGGATATCTATAAATACATTGACCTCTCCTAGGGGACTTACATTTATGAGTGCAACCATAATTTCCATGCCTAAATGCAATCACTTGGTCCACTTGTCACTTATCTTTCTAGTATCAACCAAGTTTTAAACCTACCTTAACTATGGTAAACTAGTCTATGCACGATTTATGATATCATACTTAGTTTCCTTTTGTGTGTATGTTTGCATTTCAATGCCCAACCTATCACCAAATTAATTTCTTACCAAACCCACTCCCTATTCTATTTTACCTCATCACTTCTTAATTTGAGGGGGAACACTTCCTCCCATACTCAGGGTAGTCAAACCTTTGACCCACCATCTATTTTTTATTTTATAGCTTGTAGATATAAACTACATAACAAGAAGGGGAAAAATTTAGACATTAAAAAACTACACACTATAATTATAGATGTTGCACTAACCCTTAGATCACCCTGAGACCCCCTTGGGACCATTTCACAACCTTTCAACCACCAAACATAAGTCACAATGGCTAATTCTACAATTTTAACTTTGCCCTCTCAACCATTGATGATCAACCCTTAACCACTAATGGTTAACCTTGACCACCAATGGTTAGCCTTTAACCATGTTAGGAGTTAACTCCAACCTAATTTTTTTATTAATAACTACTTTAGCCATCCACATAATCAATGCATGTTAGGCTAAATTTAGATAGATTGTTGAACACCTTATTAAACCTATTATTTCACCACTCCCTTTCCTCTATAGTAGAGAGGAAGAGGAGGTGAAAGGGGATGAGAAATAATCAAATTTATTGTGTAGGGATTTTGGTGTAGATACACTTCTCACTCCTTATAAATCCAAGGAAAGTTTCTACTGAGCCAATAACTACGATAGAGATCAAAAGTGTTGTTGTAACTCATCAATCAATAACCAAAGTATCATCACTCTACCAAAATTGCTTTAGGCTCCACAATAAGATTTTTAACTAATCTCTACATTATTTATACCATTAGCCCATGAAAATTTAAGTATCTATATTTTATATCAATTCAGTAATTAACTCTCATATTCTTTCATTGCTTCTATCAATTCCTCTTTACTCCCCTTTCATCTCACTTTCTAGTGCTAGATTTCTATAACTCTAGGCACTTCCTCTCATTGCCAAAAACATCCAAATACCTAATACCTAAACCCAATACCTCTAAAAACTACCCTCTACCTTGTAACCAATATCTAATCCAAATTTACCCTCCAAAACCCTTTTGCAATCTTCCCAACCATATTTTTTTACCCAATCCAAATCTAATATAAACCTTTGATGGTCACCTAACCATCGATGGTTTGACCCTAACCATCAATGGTCCCTAACTAAAGATGGTTACCCAAACATTGATGATTTAATCGCAATTGCTAATGATCTATGTCTATCATTTTAAATAGCAAACTTATTTGACCTATCAGACCTTGACCAAATCCCATTTTTTGTGTTTCTATCTTATCACAGAGGATCACTCAATCTTATGAACCATGTTTGATTCATTTAGCATTGATATATAATAATTTATTACTATAATTAGTCAAGAGAACTTATTTATTCTCAATAATTTCTTGTATTTCATTTCAGTTTCTTTTATTATTTAAGAAAATAACTTATCTTTCATTTTTAGAACTTAATTATTTAAAAGTGTGGGTTGACAACCTCCAAGGAAGCTTGTGATTCTTGGATCGAGATCACTCTAGGCAATCTACCTTACTATCCAACTAACCAACCATTTATTTATTTATTTCTTATCTACAGGTTATTTCTCCCTAAATAAAAAGGAGTCTCCATAATCATCTAGATCAATGTGTGTACAACATATCAGGTTCTACTAACCTCACCCTTCTTTCAAGTTTTACAACTTTGTTTCTAAGGAAAATAAAGCAAAATTTTAGTGAAACACTCAACTAATTCTATGAATGTATCAAAATCCTTCTGAGACTGAGTACACCATCCCTAACCCCATATCTTCTCTATGCCATTTAGAATGTCATTGAAATCCCCCCTGGAACACAAGATTCATTATGTATAAGAGCAAGTTGCCCTGAAATATACTTCCAATAGAGGACTTTGAGGGTAGTTGAATTAGGACCATACACATTAAATAGGAATAAGATGAGGTCAAAGGAAAAATTTGAAACTTTGTAGAGTTTCAAATTAGTTCTAAAACCATAATATTATACACAAATCTTATGTGGAGTGAAAATGATCACCTTACCACAAGAGGATCTAATGGATTCTTAAAAAAAGGCCTTCCACATATTCTAACTTTTTATCATAAGATATTATGCCTCAAATACATTCATTTTTATTTATTGAAACAAGAAAAGGTCATAAATTGGTTTAAACATCTAACATCTTACTAGATTCTTCTTGTTAGGGGCATTTAGGACCCTAACATTCCATGATAAAAGACTTATTTCTCAACCAAGGAACTAGTTGCCTCCTACTTTTTATAAAATAAAGATTGCTCAGTAGTATATTTATTACCTTTGTAAACCTCCTCCATAATGATGAATTTTCCTAACTTCCTTCCTCTTTTGCTACTAGAACCAAGGTTTGGTTGAGAAATCAAATAATACTTTTGTGAGATGGTAAGGACTTCTCTAAAATTTATTTCCTCTTCATCTCTCAAGTCTCTCACAATTGGGGAGAGATGAATATCTCCATCCCAACTCAAATATTTAGTTTGAGACTTCAAAACATCCTCCAAAGGATCCTCCTTTGGCCTGTCAACCACCTCAAAAAAAAATAATCTTTGTCTACCTTAAATTTGATTATCTAAACACTCATGAATTTCCTTATGAAGAGTCTTAGATGACATATTTTCTCTTGAATTCAACTTTTCTTTCAAGTTTTGAGTGGCTTCAACATTCAAAATTGGTACCCTAGACTTATCTTTCTCATAGTTCATAGATGGTTCTCCCTACTAATTTTTATCCCAATGCATTGCCTTATTCTTGGGTCTAATCTTATTAATCTAGGAGGGTTTATCTTTAGCCAAGGTATCCTTTTTATTTTCCCCCATGTATTGGCTATGAGTATACCCCACTTTCTGATGTTTGAAATAATGGAAGGGTACCTTTTCCACATTGATGGATTTTTTTGAACACCTTACCAAAGATTAAAAAATATGCCCTCGGGAATTTTCACCTCCATGTCCAACATTACATAAATAATATCATAGGAAACTAGGACACCATCATTGTTTACTGGATTGACTCCTACAAAAACCCTAATCAACCCACCAATTTGAGAAAGATATTTTCCCTTCCAATATTCATTATGTAGCCCATAAAAAAGAATCCAAATAGTTAAGTGACCCTGATTAGCAAAGAAGGGGTTAAAATTAGGGAACCATGGTTAGATCTAGAGCCCAACATCTTCCATCATCCATGGTCCTCCATCTATAGTTTCTTGTTTATTTTCACCTAAAAGGCACACAATCAAGAAAAAACTTTTGGGAAGAAATTTAAAGTGATGTATGATCCCCAATTCTTCGCCACCCATAGTTCAACTACTCTAATGGATGACCATTTACCCAAAAACTTACCTATCAAGCCCTTCTCCTTTAGTTCCATGATGTTGCATGTAAAATCCACCTCTTCAAAGAAGACCATTGGAGGATCCTTTCTAGTTGTACCTATGCCACCTGCCAAAATTGAAGTTTGGTTTCAAGGGATCTCCTATACCATTTTAGATCCATCTGGAGTGTTTGGTAAATCCACATACCATTAAATCCTCCTTCTCAAAGGAATTTTGTTACCACTCATGTCCACTCTAGAGTGACCAATTACCCTAGACTAAGTGCCCTTATCAAGATATTGATCCCCCTTTGACCATGAAAAATCATCCTCCCTATACTATGATACTTTGATGTTTTCTCATAGGTTATGCTTCACCCACATCTTATTTTGACCTTCTTTGGATGTTGTGCCTTCTACATAATTTTTTTCCTTCACCATCATGCTCTACCTGAAGTATCCATAGTTTTGGTATTTTTTGGCATAATTTATCCTTTTGATTTAGTATTTTTATTACATTTAAATAGATAATAAAAGGAGGGAATTTTTAGAGAATAAAATTTGGTAATAGACACTTAATAATGTCACTTTTGACCTACCTTCACCATACATGATAATGATCAAAATTAAACTACCAATTGAACCCAACACAATGCAGTCAATTCTCACATAAAAATTTATCGATAATGATTGGACAATGCAACCACTTGGCTTATCAATCCTACTACATTCACTAGTTATCAACCTAGGCATATATTTAGCCAAGGTGTCTATACTATATATGCAACATTAATCACTGTTGAAAGTTAGGGTTCTAAACATTATGTATAGAATTTTTTTTTACATATATGAAACATGATTTCAAAAGGTAAAGCATAAGGAATTGAAACACATTATTATAATATGAATTATATGTAAGTACATCATGCACACAAAATTTAAAGATACACACTCAAAATTAAATTACATAAACATAGTTAAATAGTTGAAAATAAATAACATGTAATGTAATGAAATTATAGGAAGGAAATAAATCACACAACATAAATGAAATTAATCTAACATATGGGGATATTCAACACAACTCCTCATGAGTGGGCCTACCTTAGTTGGAATTTTACTTTGATCCCTTACTTTTTACACATGAATTACTTCAAATCAAATCTCTTGCATTAATATTTATGTCATAGTTTTCTATGGAAATCTTAATAATATTATAATAACTTAATTATAACTATTGATTTCTCTATTCTAATTTTACACCCCATTACAATGTGCATCCCCTCTTATTAAATAGAGAGGGGATAAATTTTTGTATATTCCTAATATCTAATTGGTTATAACCATAAATATAAAACTATGCTTACATTAAAATGATTTACAACCTTCAACCATACTCAGGAGAGTTACAATAATATAACTAAGATAGTGGATCTTCAAAATAGAATAATATTTAGTTGCTCCCTCAAATAGTTATTTAATTCCCTCAAATAATAGAGATAATGAATCTATAATATCTTAGAGAAATATATTCAACTCCCACCAATAGTGGAGTATGAATTACATAATAATTAATCTCCTAGATAATTATTCAAATCCAAACAAAGTGGAAGTAATAAAAATTCATGGTTAGCAATTATTGTGGGTGATTTTTGAATGATCCAACTATGTTATGGGATGGAAAAAACATCTATGGATACTAATATGGGTTGGATATGGCTATTTAATCTTATACAAGTTTCACATCATCTACTTCAAATTTTATGGGTTGGATAACAATAGATACATATTGAAAAATAGATGTTACAGGTTACATCCTAGTTGTTACAAGTTGCTCACTAACATGTTATGGGTTGTTTCTTCAATGTTTTTCTTATTCTTTTATACATGAATGTATTTTAGTTATTTTTATTCTCAAAATTAGTAGAACCATATGAAAAAATCATTAAATCATACTTATTTATTTCAAAATATAAGACTTTATATCATAACATTAAATATATGCAACATAGATGGAGTTTACATTATTAAGTATGGGTGAGGGATTATAACAATAAAAAAAATGAAAGTGTTTACAAAATAATAATATATAAGATGAGTTATATTTATTGGACTCATCATGTGACTTGTGTGCATATATATGCCTCTTATTCACCATTCTCTCACATCCACATGCTTGTTGTGAGTCCAAACCTCCTATTTTGTTGTTAATCACCTATAAGAACTTCTCAGTCTATGGAAAATTATGTAAATATATTAATTAGACATCTATATAATCATATTTTCATTCCTATCTCCTAGAAAGTAAATTCAATCTTGGAAAGTTTGATTTAAAAACTTATCCTAAGGGCGATGTTATTGTCCCTCACCCAACAATGATAATTTTTCAAATCCAAATCATTCTTATGGATCGGTTCATTTTCCTATCATGTTAGTGGCATGATAAATTACCTAATTAGAGACATATAAATAAAAATAAAACCCATATTACACACTTGTAACTTATTTATCATGCAAATATATACTAATTCACATTGAAAAAAAATTCCCTGTTCTTCCCAAATTAAAAAAAGTCATTAAGAGTAGACATCAACCAAGTCTAAAGCACATCAAGCTAAGTGAAGAGAAAATATTTTAAAGTGTCAAAATAAAATTATAGGTGCATTCATATAAGAAAGGATAAAAATTGAAAATTAACATTAAGGAAAGAATTACATGTGGCTTTAATTCCCTCTTCAAATTATTATATATGTAGGCAAATATCAATCTATCAATGGGGGTGATTGGGATCATCTCAGTCCATCAAAGTTATCAAGTTTTAATAGGTTCTCTACCCTTGATAATAAAATATAGGGTTCCAATGAGGAGACTAATTTATAGAGTCACATGCAAACTCAAACATAAATATCATACATACACATGTATTAAAACAAATAAAACTAATTGTATGGTCACAGAGAGTCATAACTGCCCAAGACATTAATGTCATCTACTTTCACTTATGCCAATTTATTTTCCCGATATGACATTAGTGACCCTACACTTACAAATATATATTTCTAGATTCAAGTGATTCTCAGGCCTACTTCCAACCTATTTCCACTATTATAATTTAGTCACAACCGAATAATGAATTTCTATATTTATCACATACCACTTGTCAACTGAGTTTAGGTATTTTACATTCAAATTTATGCTAAATTGTAATACTTTCCATTTTGAATTAAATTCAAGTTCATATCTTAATTAAGGTTTTATAATCCAAATTAGGTAAAAATATCCCCCTATCCTTTTTGAACCTCAAACTCCATAGTCATCCTCATAATACATCCATAATTTCATTAGAGAGTGGTAGGCTAGTAGATTGAAATAGTTAGCCTCATATTTATCATTTATGTCACCTACCTTTCCCTGCAAGTCCTTAGTCCTTGTAGTTTGTTAATGGATCTAGTTGGGTCCATAGGAATGGGGAATACATTTTGTGAAGGTAGATATCTTTATATTTCATGTATAGTTGTCATGGGATATATTTATATACTTCACTAGTTAGCTCAAACTTAAACTATATATAATAAGGTCCTATATCTTTCGATGTAATAAATTCATAGCATTTTCCACTTGATTAGAGTGTATTATCTTTGTCAGCAATTTCACATCACCATTATGGCACTTCACTTCTTTCCACACATATTATTCCCAATATCCCCTTGAATGATATTATTGTTAATTGACCACATCCCTCTTATTTACATTCCTATTCTATACCATTCTTCAAATTTTACTCTTTTTTTAAAGATCTAGATAAAGGTTTGTAAGTTTACGATTAAAATACCTTGGGGACTCAACTGAGTATTTATCACAAAAACTCACCTCTTATGCTATCACATAATCATCCTCACCACATTTTTCATATTAGTATTGACATTAGATGATATTTTTATTCTAGTGATACATTCTAAGTATAAGCATTGATTTGGTTCTAATTCATTAATTTTATATCACATCTTTCATTTTATTATATTTCCTATATAGTTACATTAATGTCTCATTTTTATAATGAAAAAATAACATAGTTTATTTTATTTATATTTCCTATCTGGTTACATTAAATTTCTCAATTTTACTACCATTTTATATCATCTTTTTTTTTAATATATTCCCTATTTAGTTACATTAGATGCAACTCTTTTTACCACATTCTTATGATACACTTTTACATTAACTATTTTATTTTAGAATATATCAATTCTCAAATTTTTCATAATAAATAATGAAAAACGCATCTCATAAAAATAAACTATTGTGATACAACATCAAATCAAATGAAAATAACAAAATATACATGTAGACAACAACATGGACCAAAATGTCACACATGCACCTGTGCACACATGAATGCACACACACATTCACATGTAGGTGCACACACACATAATGGTTATACAACTAATATCATACATATAATATCATATTCTAGCTACACCCCCACTAGGATGAGGGGCTATATTATGCAAGGATATATAATTTCTAAGGGATAAGGAAAATTATTAATCTCTAGAATGCTCCCTATGCCTCTCCATGTGACAAAATAAATGTTTTATATATCTAAAAAATACATGCACTATCCACACACACTCTTTCAATCCTAACATTTAGTGTGGTTGTATGTGATTCTTACTCACTCATAAGCTCATATTGGGTATATATATTTTGTTTCATCAAAACATCATCTATGATTATCATGAATATAGTAAAATAGGATGGAATTGGACCCTTATTCTACCTCTATTTTTCCTAAACAACCTATCATACAAGCCTAAAGTCTCCCACATGTTTATGGTGCCACTAAATCCTACATCATTGTAATTTCATGGTGTGGAAAAATCCCATCCAATATCTCATGATACATGTCCTCAATAATAGATGGCCACTCCACTATTTATTTTAAAAACAAACAAAAAAAACATAATATTAGTCTCAATCAACCATAAAACTATAGTGATAATATCACTACTCTACTTCCTAGCATGCATATCTCTAAGTGTAATAAATGTAGTTATTTTATTAGAATTTTTAATTAATTTGTGTATTAACTCTAATTAAGATAAAATGAATGGAAAGGTAGAAAATGCTATAAAATAACTTGAAATTAGTAGAATGAAATTAAATTACTAAAATGGACAAAGCATAAATGAATGAAATAAATAAACTATGAACAACTTAAGATGACTTAACTATTTTATTACTCTAGGTTGACTATGTGTAATTGAAATACAAATGAATATGTCTAATTTAGATTAATTGTGCATGTGAAACTAAGATAGGAGTTGTCATATATTAGGGTCAAGATTGACTAGAATGAATAAGATAAACCATCACTACTATCCTCTATGGTTGATCTTGAACCATATATAAAAATAAGAATTTTATAGCATAGTCAACTATACCTACTTTAAATATGTGTGTGTGCATAAATTAAACCTTCAAATATATGCAAATGACATGCAATTGACTTCTTAAATTTTGAAGCCCTAATAAGGCTTGTAATAGTTGAAAACCTATAAAGATAAATGGGGGAATTTAATGGGTTAAGATGACATCAGTCACCCCCATGATGATTTATTTTTTCCTATGCATCAAATAATTCAAATAGGTAAATCAATCCCATTTAGTACTCCCACTTAGAGTGCTTAGTGTAATTGTGCTTCTTTTGCTACATACATGCATCTAGAGATGGCCTGATTACTTGATAATGCTTTACTTGGATAAAATAGGCTCTTGACTTGGCTAAATCCTAATTCAAATGAATATAATCATATTTGTAAAGAATAAGGAAGATTTTCTCAGTGTGCAATAGTATAAGTGTGCCTCAATAGTGAAATTTCCTAGCAGAATAGGTGACTTAGAGGTGATTTAATAATAATAAAAAATGTGAAAACTTGTGTTACCTATAATAAAATGGTGCATGAGGTTTAAATTTTAAAAAGATAATTGCTAGGGTAGATAAGATCCACCCATAAGGACAATATCAATTAGTTAATCACATCTTGTATGGGTTAGTTCCATCGTACGAAGGGTGACACTTGATTTTATAAATTTGAATGTATGTACAGATGATTAGATATGTTTTTAATAATTTAGAAAAAAAATTAGGCATAAAATAATAACTTAGAAATGGATAGATATGTACAATTCCTTAGGATATAGCGAGGTGGGAAAATAGGCCAAATTAAGTGCTTAAGTTAATTAAAGTAAAAGTAGGCCAAATTTAACATTATAAAGTATTCATATACTTAATAATTATTTGACTAATATAAAGGAATATACATATAAATAAGTGACTATATTTAAACTCTCTATGATAAAAACTAATAAAATTATAGTATAATTATTTTTTTAAATAGCTAAAAAATGAACACTTGCAATCAATTATCTCAAAAAAATTAAATATATATAACTATTTTTAAATAAAAATGAGTTAAGTAATTATTCTATTTATATAACTTTAATATAATTTAAAATTACACAAAATGCAACACAATGAATATTAATTTTATCATGCATGTGATTGATTCATCCCAAAAATTTTCCAATTTTGAGTGTGTCTATAATACAACATCTGCCTTTCAATGCAAAAAAATTCAAACATTAGATGTATATGTAATTCATATCCAATAAATATAATAAAATCATGTTTGCATGGATGTAATTTAAAGACACTATAGGTTTCCATTTACTTCATTCATCAAATATATAATTTAAACTAGGCATTTAGCTGAATAGGCCTCTCCACTTATGGATATAAAGGATATGTTTGGGAATGTAATTTGACTTAGAACTTACCATCTATTATTTAAAAAATATAAGGGAAGGTTTAAATTTTAAAAAGAGCCATTGTTGGGGTGAAAGACAAGATCAACCCATAATGACATTGTCAACTATTTAGTCTCATCACGTATGGGTTAGTGTTGGATTTCTAAGTCATCCCGGTTGGTGTAAGATCCTACTCTCATACCCTTGAATTAGGATATAATCCTAAAGCCAGGTGATGCCTCTTCTAAAAACTCAGATTTTTAAAGGACTCTAACACACACAAACTTTACATGCACATAACATAAAAAGAAAGGATTTATGCACCCATAAGGACCCAAATGCTTTAAATGAAAAGTGCACAAGCACTTCCCATTTATGCCCAAGCCCAAGATAAAGGCACAAGTCTGTATGACAATATAGTGATGAATTGTTCCTACATAAATCTCTTAATACGCACTTATGTGTAGATTTATATGGTGAATAAGTTAAATGACACACAATTTTACAGATGAGGGACCCCAGGTTCTAAATGGTTGCATGAAGGGAGAGTGTAGGGAGTAGTTATGAATCATGAAGAGTGCACCTAGGATATTTAATCTTTGTACATGCCCTTATTTAAATTATTCTCATGCCTAAAAAATATAGTCCCATGCCGAGGTATAGGATCTTATATCTACACCCTTGAACTATGTAGAGTATAACTATCCTTCTATCGCTCTCCACATGGTGACTCGATGTTCATCCAAGGCTGATCCCTGTATCAATGAACCTACAAATAGTGCCATTGGTTGGCGGGTGCCCACATGTCATGCTCACATTACTCTTATATAAAACTCCAAAGGACTCTTTTGAGATTCCACCAAGATGATGTGTGCCCCACTAAACCTACATGATGATGACACATGTCATCTCCATGAAGTTTCACCAAAGACCAATTAGAAAGTGCCACATGACCAAGTGGTAGTAGGATATAAAGAAGGTAGTTGGAAGAAGTTGAGAGGAACTCAAGGCATTGTCAAAATGATTAAATGCATAAGTAGTTGTTATATATCAAGACTTGATTACACACCACTCTCTGACCTTATCAGATAAATCTTCCATTCCTTTATGTACACACATACCCAAAGATGATCCTACAACCAACTATAGGTCTAATCATTGAAAAAACTTCAAGAAATATGGCCATGGTGCCACAAAAGGATTTAAGGCTACATCTACTACCCAAAGTGGTACATTTATTGTAAAATAGGATTGTTCACTATAAAATCCTAGTTATTCACTTATAAAAGGGTGGACATTTTTTAGCAACCTCACATTGCTGAAATTTACCCTCCAAGAGCACTTGTATTGGATAAATCTTGCATGCTAATGAGAATTAATTTCACCTTATTTTTTTCGTATGATGATCTACATGTTCTTTGTGTTTGTTGATCCTTGTTTGTGGGTAAAGTTCACCCTTCTCATCATTGTCCATTCCTAACACCTCCTCATTAAACTCAAAACTCACTTTAAATCCATATTCTATGTGCACTCAGGTCTATGTAGGCATTGTCTATGGATAACATTCATCCCTCTCTATGTTGCATTACATTCTTGTACCTCCATGTGAAACATTTATGCACTTGGAGTATCCTTGGTAAAAGCTATGTGATATTATCTTATCTTCAAAGGTTTGTATTGTGTTTATGGTTGTAGGAGCACTCACTCTATTTTGGGTGCATCACCTCTATTTTAGCATTTCTTACCTTCTCCCTCCCTTTTCATCGAAGATCTTAGGTTTAGATTAGTGGTAGATTACCTTTCTATTCTTTAGGCCTACACACTAGTCTTAAATCAAGTATGCTTAGAATAGAAGGAATTTGGCCTGCTCTAGAGGCTCATCCTAAAGAGTGTAAGGGTTTCATGTATTGTGGATGTTCTCATCATTACGATGAGATAATTAATGCTTGCATATATAGCTGATCTCTAATACTTTTGTGCTCAGTATCAAAGACTTTGCACCTCATGTAGGACCTCCATGTCAAGTACCCCATTACAAATCACCCCCACACCATGAATCATCCATGGGTGCACATTTCAAATGACAATAATTGTTGGCATGCCTAGTGGGACCAATTTTAAGAAAAGCTAAGGAAAAAGTACTACCCTTAGCTATCAAGTATTGAAGACACTCCACAGAGCACCTAGTGACTCTAAATTTCTAAATTTACTAGTTTAATTAATCTAAGTGCTTAATAGTATGTCCTTCCACCCATAATTACATGAAAATGTTGCTTTCATGCCTTCCCATTTCTCATATCAATCTCATATGAGTGCTTATAACTTTCCCCTAGTTTAACCCCTGTGACAACCTATTTATGCTTCTAATCAGCCTTGCATACGTTGCCTTACTCCTAATCACTATTATTACCTTCCTAATCAACCTCAGAATATATTCAATGATATATATCTTGATTTATAGAGACAACTGAGGGAGATCTAAAGGGAGCAAGGGTATGGTAAGCAATAAGAGGAGCTTCCTTATCAAGATCACACTTAATAGTAAGAGATGATGGAGTAGTGTAGATTTAAAGAGGGATGCTTGGATAAATAGATCATAGCTAAAAAAGAGTAGATGTGTCAGTTGCTTGTGCATATACAAGAAATTGAAGTGTATCTAACTACCTCTACTCCTTCCATTCCTAGCATTAGGAGGCTCCCGTTATACTTATAAGCTAACCTATGGATTAAAAGGTTTCTACACTCAAGGTCTATGGTTTTAGGTAAGATAACTCCTTTGAACCTGTAATTAAATCCCCTATTTTCAATGTACAAAGTTTTAGAAATCCTATGCCCATGGCAGCTCAAGAACCCATCCTTTCTCAAGAGCCTCAAGCACAGTCATGATAGCCTTTTTGGACTTAACACTTTGACTTTAAAATGTTTACCTTGGTCAAGACCACTCATATTGTGCCAATGGAAACTCCTTACCTACCCACCATCTCCCTTTTCAAAGGAGGCCCCATTACATGGAGTGTAGATGAGGATTGCATAGAAGAATAAAAAAGTGCCTCAAGTAAATAAGAGATCATCATTAGTAGTCCCCTTTATACTACCACACCATAAAAATCAACCCTATTGTAAGAAGAATATAGATACAACTAGATGGAGCACTAGGTTGATGAGTGAATTAACATAGTGGTGGTAGAAGAAGAGGATCTTCATGAAGAAGAGTCAATCCACTCTACTCTAGAATGTATCCAAAATCTTGAGCAAGACCTCTCTTAGGTAGATCAAATACCATTTGGTACTATAGAGGGAGACCTCAAAGAGGAATCCAACCTTCAAAGGGAGTGAACACTTAAAGATAATGACTGTGATCACCCTAGGGTGATCCTATAGGTATAATAATAAGCATAAGAAGAGGACTCATTTTGGGATGATCTAGATGACTTATACTTGAGTCTGAGTGATAAACCAACATCCTCTAAAGAGCAAGCCCATGCCTAATTCAATGCCAATTATCAGTTTTAATTTCACATCATAGAAAAGCAAGGCATACATGTAGAGGAGGTCACAACCTCATAGATGGCATAGACCCATATTGATATAGGTGCACTTTCAAACATTAATGAGTCATCAAAAAGCTTGTTTTAACTAAGGGAGAGATGTCATCTAGTCAAGCTTGAAGGGAAACATGAAATTGTAGAAGAAGATATGGTGATGAGTGATCTCAATCCTTGCATGCCCAGGCATGTCAAAGAATGGTTCCTAAAAGGCATATTAGACTAGGGGAAGCATCTATAAAATGCACAAGGCAATCCAATTGAGTTTATGAGCTTCCAAATTATTAAGCGTAGGTATCCTAAATTATAGAAGGTTTAGTCTGAGTAAAGAGCACAACTAGGTACCAAGAAATTTGGGAGGGATTGGCTCAACTTTGATGACATCATCCATCTAGGATGAAAGCTTACATTCAACATGGTGAAGTTTTTCATCGAAAGGGAGCCCATGAAAACTAGCTTCCTTGAGAATTCTTTAGAAGTAGTCAGGGCATGCCTCCTTTATAGTAAATAGATGCCACCTTGCCTCCATCCATCACATATCAATAATAGGGAGGTGCATAATCTGAAGGATTTAAGAGGTTTCTATTTTGATCTAGGGGGATGAAGACATAAGTGTATAGGTTATATATAGTAGATTACGGTAACTTGCATTACATTTCCCTAAGTGCTTATGTGCACATTGTAGTCTTAATTTTAGTTTTATTTTCCCTAAGTGTATTTCACACATCTATTATTTATCCTTTTTATTTTGTTTTGAGGGTAAACTCAGTTCATTTATTTAGGTGCAAGGCCAAATTAGGTTGCAACTTTAATGACCCCATGCCCAATAGATTGATTCAAAGGCTACTAGATTCCCGATTAGTAGGTAAGTGGCCCATAAAGGTAACCAAAAGTGTTAAATTTATAAGTCACCCTAGTCAATATAGGATCCTACTCTCATGCCAATGAATATTTTAGGATGTAATCTTAAATCCATGTGCCATCTCTTCCATAAACTCATAGTTTTAGAGGACTATCACATGCATAATATTTGTGTGCACATAACATATTAAAAAAGGAGTTATGCACCTATAAGGACCCAAGCATTTCAAATGAAAAGTTCACAAGTGATTCTCACCTATGCCCAAGCCTAATATAAATGCATAAGTATACATGATAATAAAGTGATGACTTATACCTACATAAAGTTCTCAATGTGTGCCTGTGCATAGTTTTTTATGGCACACAAGTCAAAGGGTACATGAGTTTAAAGATGAGGGAGCCCAAGTTCCAGATAGTTAAGTGAAGGGAGAGAATAGGGAGTAAATATAAATCATAAAAAGCATGCCTAGGATATTTAATCTTTTTGTGTGCCCTTATTTAAAGTCTTCCTCACACCTAGCTAATGCATTCCTATGTCCATATACAAGATCTTATATCTACACCTTGAACTGTGTAGAGTTCAACCTTCCTTCTGCCATTATCCACATGGTGACTTGGTTTTCATTCAAGGTTGATCCCTTTATTGATGGAGTTGTAAATATCACCATTGGTTTGTGAGCACCTATATGTCATTCCCATACTAATCCCATGTAAAAATCTAAAGGAGTCTTCCAAGAGCCTATTAAGACAATGTGTGAAACACTGGACCCATGAGATAAAGATGCATGTCATCTTCAAAGAGTTACACTTGAGACCAATTAGAAAGTGTCACATGCCCAAGTGGCAAGAGGATGTAAAGAAGGTAGTTGGAAGCAGTTGAGAAGAAATCGAGGCATTATCAAAATGATTAAATGTATAAGAGACCACTAGATATTGGGACTTGAGTACACACCACCCTCTGACCTTATTAAACAAATATTTTATTCCCTTATGCACATTGTATCTAAAGATGATCCTACCACCAACTTTAGGTCCAATCATTTAATAAACTTCAAGAATCATGGTCATGATGCCACAAAAAGATTTAAGGCTAAATATACCACCTTAAGTTGTGTATTTATTATAAAATAGGCTTGTTCACTATAAAATCTTGGTTCTTCACTTGTAAAATGGTAGACATTTTTTAACAACCTCATGCTACTAAAATTTTCCCTCCAAGGGCACTTGTATTGGCTAAATCTTGCATACTAATGAGAATTAAGTTCACCTTATTTATTTCTTCTGGTGATCTATGTGTTATTTATGTTTAGTGATCCTTGTCTATGGATAATGTTCACCTCTCTCAACATTTTCCATTCCCATCACCTCCTCATTAAACTCAGAACTCACTTTTAGGTCATATCCAGTGTGCATTTAGGTCTGCATAGGCATTATCTATGGATAACCTTCATCCCTCTCAGTGTTGCACTACATTCCCACACCTCCATGTGAAACATTTATGCACTTGGGGTATCCTTGGTAGAATCTATGTGATATTGTCTTGTCTTCAAAGGTTTGTATTTTGTTTATGGTAGTAGGAGTGCTCACTCTATTCTAGGTGAATCAACTCTTTATGTTTCAAAATTTCTTACCTTCTTCCTCCCTTTTCCTCATAGATCTTAGGTTTAGATTATCAATAGATCACCTTTATACTTTTTAAGCATTTGTACCAGTGTTAAACTAGGTGTGTTTAAAATAAAAGGAATCCAACCTACTATAGAGGCTCATCCCAAGGAGTGCAAGGGTTCAATTCCTTAGGGATGTTCCCATCATTATGATGAGATAATCTATGCTCACACATGCAACTGATCACTAATACTTCTACACCTAGTGCCATAAACTTTTGTTCCTCATGCAATACCTCTACACCAAGTGCCCCATTGCAAATCACCCCCACACCATGAAGTATCCATGGGTACATGTTTTGAATGACAACAGTTAGTTCTAACCTAGGAAGGGTGACACTTGATTTTATAAATTTGAATGTTTGTATAAATTCTTAGAGAGATTTTTAGTTATTAATAAAAATTCTATAGGAGTAAAATAATAGCTTATAAAGGGATAGGTCCATACAAGTACTTAGGATGGAGTGAGGCATCAAAAAAGGTCTAGATTAAGTGCTTAAGTCAATTAAAGTATACTTGGGCCAAAAATGACACTATCAAGTATTCATGACCAAAATTGAGTGACTAAATTTCCTCCTCTTTAGTTAATAAATGAAATTACTAGAATAGAATGAAAGATATACCTAAGTGTGTACAACACACTTTAACTTTGAGTGGATTGTTTATTTGGGCAAGGTAATTTAACTTAATAAACCCTACAACAACTCATAAAGTATTCATTTTTTTCATTTGAAATTTGAAAAAGCCTAAAATTTGAAAATCAAAATTTGAAAAGAGAGCAAAGAGGAATACACCTATACGTGTGAAACCAATGTTGATTTTTTAACTTTGATTGAAGATGATGCTTCTTTGAAGCATAGGAGAAATGATACTTCTCATGAAGCACTTGGAGGGATTTGTTCCTTTGTTTAACCAATGGTGATTAAAAGTAATCAATCCTCAATTTGAATTGAAAATATATAGAAAATATAAACCATAGAGGGATCCAAAAACCTCAATTTTCATTTTTAGTATGTATGACCCCAAGACGTAAATAGGTTGGAATGCATAGTGGATTTTTAGGTTATAATGCTTGAGGGTGCTTAATATCCAAGTTATGAATTATGTAATTTAAATAAATCAACTACTACATATGGAATATAGATTCAATTATCAATTTGTTCTTTATTTCCTATATGCATGATCAAAAGAGATTAGAGAGCATCCATGATCCTACCATGATAATGGATGAAAAATATCATTGAAAGTATAATATGAATTTGTATCATACCCCCATGTGATAAATGTGAAATCTATAATTTTACATAGATGTACATATTGAAAAATCTACTTGAATTTTGTGCATGAAGTTGATTCATGCACCTAGAATGTATGAATATGTACTTATATTCCTATAATGTGAATGCATATGGATTTCATTTTCCCCCATAACCTCTACCAATAACTGAAGTTTGAACCAATCTTTTTTTTTGAAACTATATTATATACCTGTTATGCATATTTTTCATACCCATACAATTTTTTTAAAAATTCATACTTCTATCTGCCATGGTAATAACCTAATCATAAAATCTAAAACTATAATTGGGGACCTAAGTCAATTAGTAGTATTATAAATATACATTTTTTTAATTAAATGATTTGTTTATGAATTCATATTTATGTTATAGTGGTTTTAAAAAATATTTATGGTTGAATGAATACAATTTACATATATATTATCATTGCTAATGTTTGTTTTCATCCATGAGGTTTTACTTGACAGAATTGATCAAATTGCATTCAATTGAAGTGTTTGTGAAATTATTTTCAGTTTGAGAAAGCAAATGTTACCTATGGTTTTGACAAAATTGAATTCATTCTATGTATTTGTCATAAAAAGTTTTCAATTAGTTCATTTAAAATTTAATTGCAAGTATATATGTGGATTTATCATGTTGATGACAAGTATGAATAGTGACATTATATAATGTTTTCCATAAATTGAGTTCAGTTTATATTCAAACCTAAGATATTATATTCCTAAGGATTATTAATTATCCTAAGTGGTTCTAAGTTTCTAAATATATGCACTATCCTATGGTAAATATTCATCGAAGATGGTGGACCTAATTTGAAGGCTCTAAAATGGTCATGAGATGCTTATTTATTTCAAAGATTGATTGGAATAAATTTATACTTGACATTGTAAATTATGTTATATCATGTTTGATAAAATTTAGGCTCATATTATTAAGATTAAAATGGTATAATTGGCAAGTTGGTGGTTTAATTTGGCAAGCTAACAGTTTAGTTGGTAGATTTAATGATACGCAAGTTGGATGTTTTGCGATCTCAATGAACTTAAAGGTGGTTTAAAGGAATTTAATGCAAATTGGTAAGTGTTTTAGTGATAAATTTAGTCATTAATAAATTTGAAAGATTTTTTAAATGATTTATCGATCAACTAATTGCTTATTTCGATTTGAGAAACTAATAACATGTGAGCATGTTAGTAGAGGTAGTTAATACATGAGTTTAGTATATAAATATCTTTGTTTTTCATTTTGATGGTCATTTGGAAAATATCATTGTGGAAGAGATACTTTGTTGGGATATTTTTGAAAATTGAAAATGGGAAATTATAGATGGGAGATTGCAAATAAATGTAAATAGGTATGCCATTGTTAAGAATGAATATTTTTTAAAAGAGACAATTACAGTTTGTCATCCTGACTGGTTTGCATGGAATAAACTATGATTTCAAGTTTCATGATATTGTTTTTGATAAAATATTATGAGATAATTTTATCTTTTTAAGTCCTTTTGTATACATGGAATAAGGAAAGTTGAAAAGTTCTTGGAATTTTAGTTTTTTTGAAAAATCAATTATTTTTTTCTAGGTTCTCATATCATTTTTGCCTATGAGATATTGATGATAAAGGTGGATTTCATTGTTGATATAAATCCATCTATTCTTTTTTTTGAAGTAAATCTAGTAAATAGTAAGGATTATCATTTAGATAGGAAGCACTAATAATTTCTCAATTGTATTCTAGAAATGAATAACAGAGATTATCTTGTGAGTATACATATTTTAGTTTTGAGTTTTTAGTTTGATATTTTGTTACAGTAGTAACTTTAGTTTTATCAATTGATTTTTGAAGGTTTGGTATAAAGAATGAGCCCTACATTTTTATTTTCATGAAAAAATTTATGGATTCAAAAGTGTTTCTGGATATATTGTGAAGAAACTTTCTTGAAAAATTTTAATAGACAGAATTGTTTGCATGCAATATATATGATTTTCTATCTTAGAGGGTTATTTTCAAATATATCAATAGATTTTTTGAGGCTTTATTTCAAAAGTCATGAATATTTAAAGAAAAGTATTAAATAATTGATAGTTTCAAAAAAACTATGATAAGTTATTTTTCTAAGTTTTGATATGATGTTTAAAGGTATGACCCTATCAAAAACTTATAATAATTTTCATAACTTCTATCAAAATTGTTCTTTCAATAATTATAGATTAGTTGTCAGTTTGAGAAATATGTACTATTTATAGTTTATGGATAATATATGTGTTGTATATGTGAAGATTGCACTTGTGCAATGAGAACTGAATGTTATACAGTATAGTAGAATATTTTGGAAATAAAATTATGAGAATATAATTTATTATTTTGATTTCAAGTTTGAATATTATGACATAGTCAAATTAAAAAATGAATTCAGTTGTAGATAGTTGAAATTTTTGATATGTTCATTTTGTTGATAGATGAAATTTTTTATAAGTGACTAGAGGTTTTGGATATTGAAGCATAGTTGGTATTTTTGAGTTCTATATATGATATATTTATTATTTTGAGTTCTATCAAAAGATAATCAAATTTTAAATACATATTTTGAATTATATCTAGGATGTCAGGTTGGGATCAACTAGAATCAAATAGGGATAATGATAATAGAGGTTGAGAAAGAAATCAAAATTCTGACAATATGAATCAAGTGACATCAAATAGATAATTTATTAGAGGAGGTTTTAGGGTTAGATAGTTTGACCCTAGATATACCAATAGAGGAGCCTAAATGTCTATCTATTTTGACACCATTGACCTTAAATTTTGAAATATGTTGAATAGTCTACCTTTTAATCCTACAAATCATAGGAGAAATATAAGTTTTCATGGTCATATATTTGGATCCAAATCTCATTCTCATAGTATCTCTTCTTATTAACTATAAAATATTCTTTATTAGTTGTCTATTTAATCACCCAGTCAAGAAAGATTTAATGATATTAATGAACCAACACAACTAGCCAATGAGATAGTCCATACAAATAATTTTGTGAATTTTGCCTTACTATCTTATTTTAGTTAGAATACACCACATTAGAACATGCCTATTACAGGGTGCATGAAGCTCAATTTAGAAAAACCTCTTATTTCATACATCCAATCACTTCCAAGAAAGATTCAAACAGTCAAGATGAATCAGATATTCGAATAGAGATCAAAGTTATGAAATGAGTTAAATTAAAAATAGATGATGTTGCAAGAGATTTGAGAACTAAATTAGTCTAGTTTCCTATAGTTTAAATGGATTATAATTAATTTTTTAATGAAAATGATGAACCTGTAATCAAAGTTTTATCTAATTCTGATGACTCTTGATTATTAGAAAGAATATTTTCATTTAAAAGTTAAACTTTTAAGTTGATAAAAATTTTGATACTTTGATCATAATTTTTGGAAGTGCAATAGAGAATTTAATTATATATATATATATATATATATATATATATATATATATATATATATATGTATATATATATATATATATATATATATATGTATATATATATATATATATATGTATATATATATATATATATATATATATATATATATATATATATATATATGTTTAAGTAATTTTGATTATATGCATTATGGAATTAATATAGATAAAAATTTCATTTTACTATGAAATTATCTTATTATTTATTTAAATAATGTTATTTATATTATTAATAATCAATTGAAGGGTCCTTATCCATTAATAAATATCTGATTTATTTTCAAATAATTGATCTTTTAAGAATTTAAAGTCTTAAATAAATCTTAACTTATACCTATCAATATTAATAGACTTTAAAAAGTCAATTATTCAAGTTAATAAGTAACTAGTTAAGGTTGGTTACAATTTCTTTTCAATCAATTTTAAAGTATAAAAAGAGATCAATGATTCATTTTAAATGGAGGAACAACACACGTATTAAAGACTTATACATTGTAAAGTCAATCATTTATCTCTCTCTTCTATGCAATTTCTTTGAGATAGCATGTCTTTTACATATAGACTAATGGTACTTTCTCTGATGGTTTAGTATATTACATAGGCAATACAGGTATATCTAATTTTATATTATCATTTATAATAGATTACCTGGAGATGGTCAAGTTTAACATCTTTTGATGATTACTTATTGCAGTCTTATGTGCAAAATCTGAGTATTCAACTTGAATAATGATGAAAACTTTACTATTTGTGACATATTATTGATCTAATTAATTGTAAAATTTATTTTTTAAAGATATTTTATAAATAATATGTTGGTTTCTTGAATAAAATTGATCTATTTTGCTAATATGATTCTTTTTGTTGAGACTCACATGTTTTATTCATATTATATTTTATTTTGACTTTGACTTCTAATTTAATTTAAATATAATTTAGTTTAATCTCTAATTGATCTAATTTCTTTTCTAATTTATTTAGTTTTAATATATTTTGTATTTAGTTTATTGTTTATTTTTTATTTCTTTCTTTAGTTTATATTAGTGTTAGTTTAGTTAATTTTAGATTAGTTTTGTTTATGTTCTAGATTAGTTTAGACTAGATTATGTAGGTTTTATTAATTAGTTTGTTCTTTTATCTAATTGGTAGATGTTTTATTTTCTTATTTTCTTTTATTTATTGAGTTTTGTTTTGTTATTTATTGAAAGCATGTCTATAAACTGGTTTATTTTTCTTGACTTCATTTTATCTTTATACTTTTTGTTTATTGTCTTGGTATTTACTTAGAAGTTTAAACAACAAAGCAAAATATTGTTCTAAGAATGTATTTTATTATTGAATCAGATTTATTTCTTTCAAAAGATTATCTTATTCATAGACTCTCTCTATCACATAGGATAGCTTACATATTCATATATGAACTGTTCATTATTTGATAAGTGGATTTCTAAATTATAATGGAATGTGTTATATTCAATAGCCTATTTATTATTTTTTCAAACATTTTAAAAAACCCTTACATCTTTAAGATAGTAATTGAACCTTTAGAACCTTACTATTAAACTAGTATGATTCCAATTAAACCTTGGTGATAGGTGAAAAAAGTTGATTAGTTGATAGAACATTTTTCATCATTAACAAATTTGATGACTCCACTAGGGATTGCTTTCAGAAATTTTATTTATTTAAAGTTGTATTTTATTATTACTCATGGTACTTAGAGGACAACCTCCTATTATCCAACCTAAAATTGATATTACTAATGGTCAAGTTGATGTTGATTTTAGTTTAACTCGTTATGCATAGTATAATCATTCTCATAATATTCAACATGTCATACAAGTGATAAACAAAGAAGAAGAAATGTATAATTTGAGATACATTGGTATTTTAATCTTACTCATGAAACTCAATGAAATGTTTTAGATATAAATAGATGAATTTAGGAAGATAGAGCAAGATTTTTAGATATTAATCATAGATCTAGAACTCATTTTCTTTCTGATTCTTATCTATTTGATGATTTAGTTATGCCTTCTGAACCTATTGATATAAATCTATGATTAAATAAAGATAACAAAGTTTGAATAAATCAACCAATTTAGGTGGAAGAAACTACTAAAAAATTTAATAGGAGATCAAACAGAATAGAGGATACAAGATATGATTCAAGGTTTATAAGATAATAGAGATCAGGATGATCTTACTAAAGATGAAGTTGGTTCTGAAGCTGAAGTAGAACAATAATTGGTTTTAAATCTATGGATTTACTAAAATCCACGTAACATTAAAAATCATCCAAGTAATTTACCTTTCCTTAAAGGATTAAATATACCAAAATTTTGTGGATCTTCTGATAAATTTTGGAAAGATCATTTAGATGCATTTAAGTTAGTTTATGCTACTCTTGGTATAACAAGTGAAAATATTTGATTAAAAAAATTTACTCAAACACTTAAAGGAAAAGCTTATCAAGTTTTTATTATTTTATCTATTAAATTTATTAACACTTTCAAAAATATTGAAGATTGGCTAGAATTATCATTTGGAAAAGCTAAGGAAGATCTAGATCTAGTTAATGATGTTGTAAATTTTTATCTTAATCCAAGTGAAACCATATATTATTTTATTATTATATTTACTAAGTTGTGTTATAATATCCCTCATGATCTTAGATCATCTAAGAAATTATCTAGACTTTACTTTTGTAGTGATTTACCTTTGAAGTATGAAATGGCCTAACATGATAAAGACATTACAAAATACGATGAAATTGTAATATTTTGCATTAAGTATGAAAATAAAATTAAATTAATTGAATTTAAAGATAGGTCTTCTACATGTCTAAATTCAGTTAATGCAAAAAATTTAAAATCCATTCAAAGTCTAAGAAATGAACTGGTCACTATTAAAATATAATTGAATGATAAACCTTCTTCATTTAATAAAAGCATTGTTGAAAGTAAAAATAAAGAAGTTGCTCATTATTGCAATGTGTGTGAATTAGATCATGATATAGATTATGTATTACTATTCAAAAATTTGAAAATTTTATTCAATGGAAATATAGTATATCTATTGATCTATCAGACAACATAAACATGTGTGATCTTGATGATCCATCAAAAAATGAAGGTGCTTGTGTTGTTAATACTAGAAACAAAGATTACAATTCTTCTAAAAATAATAATGTAGCACATAATAATTCTTCTTATAAAGCTAAAGGTAAAGTAAGTTAGAATAATTATTCAAATAATGCATCTAATAATTCTTATTAAAATAGTTATTATCAACTAGTTATAATAATACTCAATATCAACCCTATAGGCCTAAGAATTGTACTCAAATTTGAGAATCTAATGCTAAACCTTATAATATAATTGATGATTTTTATACAATTAAAATTGGTTTTTCATTATTATAAGAAGCTACTCTTCTAACATAACTTGATAAAATTAATGAAGTTATTAAGAATCCTAAAAATCATGTAGGCTTACAAGAAGAAGATAGTAATGAGCAAACATCTATTTTTGCTCAAATTTATGATCCTCTTATAGATTATATACCTTTTTTTAATGTTTCAATAAAAATTGATGATAATATAATCCATAATTATATCTTAGATATAATAGCTTCAAAGAATATAATGCCCAAATTTATTGCAGATCAATTAGGTATTTCTGACGAAATTGATAATAAAAAGCTTATTGAATTTGATTCGAGACAAACTAAAAGTTGTGGTAAGTTTCGAGATATAGTCATTAAAATTACTCAAAATGAAAGAATTTGATGTATGAATAATGTACATATTTTAGATATTCCTAATAATTATGCTATGTTATTAGGAAGAGATTGGTAAAAAACAATAGGTGTTTTTATTGAAAAAGATATCACATGGGTTCCCATAAGTAACGAGATTGCTTTCATAAAAAGAGAAGATTGGTCTAGTATATCTATAGAATCAACTACTCATTTAATTATTTCCTATGTTGAAACAAGTATTATAAATTATAAACTAATAAATTTTGATGAGCCATAAAATCTGTATGAAAAATTCTTTGATAAAAATATGTTATGGTCACTATATTTTGATGGAGCCTATTTTCAACAAAGAAATGGTGATGGATTTGTTTAGTATCTCTTGTTAGTAAGATATTCTATTATGCTTACAAATTATCATTTAAAAACATTAATAATATAACAAAATTTGAAGCATTATGTTTAGGTTTATAGAAAACTATTAAACTTAACATTAAACATTTAGAAGTCTTTGAGGATTCTAAATTAATTGTTAGGCAAGTTTGAAAAATTTATAAAACTAATTAAACTCATCTAGATTGTTATACTCAAAAGGTTTGGTATTTACTTGAACATTCCAAAGCTTTTAATATTATGGACATACTTAGAGAATATAATAATAGAGTTGATAAGATTGTTATTTTTCCTTCAAACCCAACTCAAGTGAGAGTGAACCAATCACATACTTCTCTTTTTCTAAATTTTTTTGATCTAAAATTATAGATTTAAATGATAGTTGTCATATTTTTAGTTGTGACAAACACATAGATTCATTTATTAAAGGTAATTATTTTAATCATGATGATTATGTATTAAACTATGGAGATTATCTGCAATTAAGTACTAATAAGTTATATGCTAGTTTAGTAAGTTTGAAATCTATATTTACACCTAATGATTAGCCCAAAGTTTTTAGAATAGAAGAACCTTCCAAGATTACTATAGGTGAAACTATTCCTAGCAACTTAGGTACGTAAAATGATCCTAAATATGTATATTTAAGAATTCAAGTTATTGCTAGTGAGAAGGTGAAATTCATTAAACTATTCAAAGAATTTATTGATATGTTCTCTTGATCATTAAAATATCTTAAAAGTTATAATACTGATATTATTAAACATGATATACCTATAAAACTTGATATTAAACATGTAAGATAGAAAATATGAAATATTATCTCTTTTTTAGAGAACACCATTAACAAAGAGATAGATAAAAGTAATTGATGTTGGTATCATTTTTCTTATAAAATATTCTGAATAGGTAGCTAATTTAGTACCAATTAGAAAGAAAATAGTTATATTATATTATGTGTTATTTTTAAGGACTTAAATAAGTCTAATGTTAAAGATAATTTTATCTTATCAAGTATAGATTAGATTTTACAGCAGGTTGTAGGATCTAAAATGATGTCATTATTAGATGAATTTTCTAATTATAATCATATTTTTGTAAATCTTGAAGATAGACATAAAACAACTTTTACTACTCATAGAGGGTTTTTTTCTTATAATAGAATATCATTTGGATTAATGAATGCAAGAGATAATTTTTAAAGAGTTATGCATATTCTATTTGATGACTTAATTAGCATTATTATTCATGTTTGTCTTGATGATCTCATTGTTCATTTAAAAAGATGTAAAAATCATTTAGATAATCTTCATGAAGTTTTTACAAGATTGTAAGAAGTAAGATATTTCTTTAAATCTAAAGAAATCAATTTTTGATGTTATCAAAGGTAAATTATTAGGACATATCATTGCTAAAGATGGAATTTACATAAATCTTGAATGTATTAAAAATATTAAGGAATTACTTCCTCCTAAATATCAATCTATTTTATGTTCTTTTTTTGGTAAAATTAATTTTCTTAGAAAATTCATATCAGATTTTGTTGATAAGTCTAATCTTTTGCAATTATTGCTTAAGAAATATAAATCTTATACTTGGAATAAATATGTTGATTTAGCATTTAATAACATTAAAGATGTCATTGCAAGTGCTCTAGTACTTGATAAAGTAGATTTAAAGAAAACATTCATTCTTTATGTTAATGCTACCAAAAAATCAATTAGAGCTGTTATTACACAAGAATTTGAAAATAATGATTAAAAATCAATTGGTTATATGAGTCAAGTTTTAAAAGATGTTGAAACTACGTACCCGCTTATTGAGAAATTTTTTTTATCATTAGTTTTCTCTTTAATCAAATTTCATTATTTATTATTGGAAAATAAAGTTATAGTATGATCTAGCATAACTATTTTATCTTATCTTTTGAAATAACCAACCATTCAAGGAAGGCTTGCAAAATGGATATTACAGATTCAAAAGTTTGATCTCAAATTTAAAACTTCAAAGATAATTAAAGGCAATGACTTGGAAAAATATTTAGTTGAAAATGCTTCTTCAAGTATTAATATTTTGGTCTTGTCAATTGATGATAATTTGAATGCAAAGCTTCATTTAAAGACCATGAAAATATTTGATTTTTTTAGAAATTTCAAATTTAGTCTTGAAATGAATGAATGAGATTATATGCTTTTCAAAGATGATTGGTGATTTATTATTTTTGAGAAATTATATGTTTAATTATTAAATAATAAATGGGTCTAAGTAGATAAAATTAGTAAATAATATGCAATAATTAAGCCACTAATTTATTTAAACAAGTTATACTTTTATCTTTTCTAAAAATAGTAATGAATGAGAAAAAATATGACTTAGCTTATTTCAATCTGTTATGACTAAGACAAAGTTTGATACTAGAGGAACATGATTGGAACACTATCACAAACTAAGATTTAGACTTCATTTTATGATTGGATAGGACCACCAAAAACATGGCACCCTACTATCCGATGCTAGAGTCTTGGTCTTACCACTATTGTCCAAAATACTCACAGAGATATGATTTTTTTGGGTTTTGTTTGTAATGTTTGTGTGAGCTTGTGTACCAAATTTTAGATCCTCATTGTAAATAAAACTCCTTTTAGAGTTGATTTTTCATGTGCTTATGTTCTTAATGCAATTAAATAGAATTTAGGAAAATATAGAAAAGGGGTTAGTGTGTAAAGGAAACATTGGGCACACTTCACACCCTATGTATGGGTATGTTGCCTACATACCAATACTCTGAGGAGGTGTCAAGCTATATGTATTTCTCCCATTTAAGTGTTTATTGAAATAGTGTGATGAAAATGCAATTAAATACGAAACTAAGTGTACTTCAAATGACTAGAAACTAGTGTAAATGTTTGAATAAGCTTGAAATATTGTTGGATGGCTATATGTAGAGAATAGTGAAAATTTCTTGAGTGGTCTTGCTTATATTCTTGATTCTCTCTTGTAAATGAGTGTCAAACCTTCTAAATGGACTTTCAATGGCATTTTATAAGGGATTTAATGATCATGGGTTAAATGAATTTATGTTAGGCCAACATGAATTAGGATAAATATTTAGAAGAATATGATTGTTAGAGGCCAAAATGCACTTGGATAATAGCACCAAAAATAAGATACCTTGAGTTTTAGTATTGTAATCCAAGTTTAGGCACTATTATCCATGGATGATGGGACTTGGGGGGATAGATTAATCATGTAAATATTAGTTTGAGTCTCTAAGGATTTAATATAGGAGGCTATGGATGACTATAAATAAGTGAAAACATGCCTAAAAGGGTCATAAGATCAAACAAGATGGACCTATATATTAGGTATCATTAACCACTCTCAAGTTACCAAATTTTTCACTTTATATGACTATATTTTCCTCCCTTTATTCTAGTGATGTAGCAAAGCAAAATACTAGGATAAAATAAAAATATAAAGCGTACCTAAACTTACCTATAAAGGTGAAGCTCATGAAGCTATGCAATGCTAGATGTGCATAGAGAGAGCATAGTGTGAAGTGTGAATCTATAATAAAAAACATAGAGTAGATTAATCCTTACTAGATATGTTATATCTAAAATAAGAATATATAAAATCTAGGTAAGAGAGAGAGGAAGAGAAAGGAACAAATACACCTCACTGGATATGTGAACCAATACATAACCTATTGTGATATTAGATTGTGTTGGGTGTGTGTTGTACAAAATTAATATCATGAATGGAGCTGAGCGCTCAATTCCTTAGAAGTGACTCAAGAATGCAAAGACAAGCCCTTTGGATTTATTATCACCTACTAAGTAAAGCTAATGAATCATGTGTGTGTCAATTAATGTTTGGACTATGTGTTCAATCCCTCTGAATAGGTGGCTTAAGAATAAAAAGACTAGCTAGTCCTTTGACTCCATCATTACCTCGTGAAGCTAATAAATCATATATGTGTCAATGTTTATACTATATGTCTAATCTTTTTGAATAGGTGGCTCAATAATACAAAGGTTGGCCCTTTGGCTCCATCATTGCCTATTAAGTAAAGTTAATGAATCATGTGTGTGCCAATCAATGTTTGGATTGTGTGTCCAATCCCTCTGAATAGGTGGCTCAAGAATACAAAGGTTGGCTTTTTGGCTCCATCATTTTCATGTGAAGTGAAGCTATGAAGCAATAATAGTATGGAATAGATGTCATATGAGATAACTCTTAAATCCCATGAATGTACTATGATCTGACAATGTTGGCATGGATAGTCAAATGTATGTCATAAACTAGGCCACTCTTGGCCATTTTCAAAGATGAAGATTAGACTTGTATTAAAACCACTCAAAAACTAGTACAATGGGATTATGTGGAAGCCAACTCAAGAACTTGAGTAATCAAGAAGTTAAGCTTGTATGAAATCCAAATTTGAAAAAGGATACCAACCACCTACAGATGGACTAAGGCACACAACTACTGAGAAATGTTTGGTAAATAAACTAAACTTGGAAAAGAAGGAGAATCAATGTGTCATGCACATTTCCTCTAATCAATACTGTTTAGAACATGGATTCTAATTTGGAAGTTATAATAGCTACCTAATCTAAAACTAGAACTGAGAGCCATCATTTTGTGCATGATGCCCCCTATATTTAGATTCTTTGAGTAAAAACTATATCAAAACATGCTAAATATAGGCTATGTTATACTAAATTTTTTGGACTAAACTCACCTTTCTATCTATTTCTAAAAAAAATAATTTTTCTATTGTTTTCCTAGTCTGATGTCTAGATTCTATTTTGAGTGTTTTGAAAACTACTTTTTCAACTGTTAGGAGCTCTGATCTCTATGCTAAAACCCTTGTTTATTTCCCCCTCTTCTAAGGGTAGGAATGAAGACCCTGTAAGTGTATTATGCTACATAGATACATGATATATCAATGATAATTAATAAAATATCTTGAGATATAACAATATTTGTATTGAGAAATTATTAGATCAACAAGGGTATGCCTAGATAGATATAACAATGTAAAAGCATATGAAATGTACTAAACTATAATTAAAAGTGTTAATTATTATTTATTATTTGTTAGTTGTCAAGGATGGATGGAGCATGATATCCATCATGGCATCCAAGAAAGCAAGATAAATGTATGATATAGATCATGGTATTTACAAATAAAAACAAACAATCAAGCAACAAGCATACAAATCAAGAAATAATAAGCATACAAGGGTATCAAAGGGTCCAAGAAAATAAGGGACATGGGTACATGTCACTCATACTAGAAAGAAAACATATAAAACATGTTCAAATTTTACATACACATACCATAAAATAAGCAAGATTGGTACGAGAGCCACAGGCACATAGAAGAGTGCAAGCAAAAGACATTAACAAATGTCCAAAGGTACACACACATGAATAGAAGAAAAGGACATTGACAAATGTCATAAGACACACATAAGAGACAAGCATAAAATATAAATACAATCCAACAATCTACGCTAAGCAAGAAGAAAAAATATGTAATAACTGGAAAGATAAAATCATATCTAACTAATCAAAGTAAGAGTGAAAGTATGCAAGACATGTTAGTATAAGACTAGGTATATGCTAAGAGATACATAAGTGATAGATACTAGTGAACTATCAATATAGTAATATGTTTAAGATAGTAAGTAATGTACATCAACATGATAACTTGGAGTGTGTAGTGTAGGAATGACATAACCTGGATGGTGTAGTCATGTAGAAGATGTCCCCAGTTGGTATGTATATCGATGTATGTCTCAAATGTAGAAGCAGGATGCCCCCTCAATGGGTAGAGTGAAGAATTTAAGGATTTTGATGTTACTGCACATAGTCAAAGAAAATCAAGTGAAGCATGGTAATGTAGATAAATCAAAAACAATAGCATGATACAATAAATGTAATTCCTAGCATAGTAGTAGCAATGTAAAGCATGGGTGATGCATATAATCAAAATGTTTTTGTGTTTTTGGATATATTTGAATTTTTTTGGATTTTGAAATGTTATATTCTTTTTATATTTTTGAAATAAGCTATGTATAGGAAATACTGAGAAGAAATGATACTAATTGATGAGTCTTGGATGAGACTCCCTATCATGGTGTTTTGTATTGAGCAAAGGTATCATGCATGATCATGAAGCATAATGGAAAGGTTGAGACTATGATTTTGAAATTTTTGTGCGTTGTAAATGTTTTAAAATATCTTAAATATAAACTTATTGTGGAGTCCCTTTGTAACTCTGAGAAGTGGATGCAACTGTATGGCTCTTAGGGACCCATTTGGAAGTAAGAGAAGCTCTCTGAACGTGTGCTCTATGTGTAGATTAATGAGATCTTAATGACACTAATTTGGGTGTGAATAATATAATTAAAGTATATCTACAATATCAAAGTGGTGGAGGTGTATGAACCATTTGTACTAGTGATGGATGCCTCAACTGTGTTTGAATCTATATTAAAAGAAGAATTATAACTAGTGGGGAAACTAAAACTAATGGAGAAGTTGGAACTGGTGACTACAAAGGATATGGATTTGAAGTGGGGAGTGGTAACTCATATGGAACTCCACCAATTGTAATAATTTGATTAGTGTGAATGAATTTCATACATTTATGAACTATAGATAGTAATGCTCAAATTTTTTGAATCTATGGGTGACCAAGTAACATATAAAAAACTCTTGCACTAGGAACTATGGTGATATGTATGGTCACATGTGTTGCCCTAGTCTATAGAGAAAGTACAATATCACCCTATAAACTCTATGTGCCCATTGAATCCACTGATAACTATATCTATCAAAGTGATATCCTAATCTAAATAGTCCAAATGCTACAATAATGTAATGGTGCATATGTTGACACTAGAACTATTATCGATGAAAACAGTATGAATGGGATGATTATGAATATGTACTTTGATAAAGAGTGCATTATAATTTGAATTATCCTCAATAATCTCCAAATCTAAGAAAGATATTGAAGATCTATTTGGAACCCATAGACTTATACACATCTATCATACCGCTCAAAAGATGTGACTCAACTAAAGGTTCATAGTAAGTAGTTGGTGGAAGATGTGCATGGTATGTGTGGTGAACACCTAATGTGTCCCCTTTATTATGTTTATACTGATCTAGAAATGGATCTGAGAAGATTTTTAAATATTTATCCTATTTTTTATTTTTATATGGAGGCTCAACTAAAGTTCTAAGATCAAGTAGGTTATCATATATCAAGTCTTGTATCTTATGTCTAAAACTAATGCATCTGTTTGTGGTGTGGCTTGGTGATCTGTGAAAATCACAAAATGCATGATGATCATATCCCCATAGAAGAGGATTTTTTTGGGTCAACTTTCTAAATAGGAGTGAAAGTGATAATGTTACATTCCAATAATTGATGTAAAACTCTAGCTGAAGAAATTGGTAGATTGGTAAATGTATGCCAAAGAGATGTTAATAAAACCACACGTTAAGGGGGATTTGAAGTCACATTGATTGTTGGTTGATTTTGATTCTTGTTATCATTGACTTTTATCTTATATAGGACTTTGCTATTACTCTTGTTTATTGTGTCTGAGATGCTTGTATACTTGAGTTTTCCCATTGAAATGAGTTTTACTTCTCTTTCCTTTAGTGTATGACACAATTCAGTGAAGGAAGAGAATCTTTTGAATATAATAGATTCATGTAATGATAGTAGAAGGCTTTATTTGAAGAGATCCTATAATTCCTGATCTATCATGGGGTTAGTCATCTTAGCCAAGATGGTCTTATATCAAAGCCCATAGTCTATGAGATGCTCATTTGATTTCTATTTCTATTGTGCAATTTATGGATAAGAGACCTTATCACCAATGTTGATACTAAAATATTCTAGGAACATGTCAGCTAAAAGATTGAATGCATTGACTGACTGATTCGGTAGATATAAAGCATAATCCTTTAGGCTTCATGGAAATAGCTTGGTAAGTACCCAATCATTTGGTATATAATTCAAGCATGTTGCATGAAAAGCTCTCAAATGTGTCTCTAGATCACCCTTACCATCATAAAGAGTAATCTTAGGTTGAACAAAAACTTGTGACAAACGTGTAGAAGCAATGTGGCATGCCAATGGTGTATTTAGAAGAGAAAAAAAATACAAAGCCTACATAGGTCTAATGGCACCTTTCTCAATATGTAGCACCTTTGATTGAAGAGATATTATCTCTTGCACAAGGGATACCACATCAAGAGATAGAGATTTACTAGTTGTAACTGGTGGCATAGGCGTAGGTTGGGCTACTATATGGGGTTGTTGAGACATAGTTGCCCCCATAGTGTCATTTTCAACTAGTTGCTCTATAGGAATGGAAAACTCAAACTATTTAGCCTTTTTTATTTCCATAAGAGATTGTAGTATAAGAGTATGATCTTAAGGCTATTCTCTAAGACTTTCTCTAAAACTTTGGAGGATCAAATCTTTGTTGAGTACAACTTCATAATCAACAATGGGTAGAAGTGAATTAGTAGTCCAATGTAGTGGAACATGAGCATTAGTGTGTACATCATCATTGGTATATTCATATTACTCATTATTTGAATAATTCTAATTAAAATTGATGTAATTTAGATGTGTAAAATCTATAGCTAGAGTCTAAATTGGTTATTTATCTATAGTATATGGTCAAGTTGAAGGAATCTAGGTGAATTCAAGAGGATTGCCACTAAGTCTTGCACTTCATATTGAAAAAAGAGATGCAAGGAACTTAGGTGGTATAAGGAAAACATCTTGGATAATAGTAGAAAAAATTAAACTGATATAATCTAAACAAGGAACTGGAATATGCATAGAAAGGATACGAAGCTCCCAAACATGTAAGGTGATGCCTCAAGAAGCAAAATAGGAGCTAGTATATGCAACTAGGGATTTTTAAAAAATATTTGTGCAAAATACTATGAAATTTTGAAATTGAAATTAAATTTATGAGTTAAATATGCAAGATAAAATTCAAAAATTTATGGGAATGTACTTAATTTAATGGGACTTAGTAGATGCAACTAGGATTTTGAGAAAAATATTTTTTTTGAAAATTATTATGAATTTTTGAAATTCAAAGTAATTTTCTGATTTTAATATGAAACTAAAAATTCAAAAAATGATTAAAAAATTAGTGGGAGCTAGTTGATGCAACTAGGGATTTAAATAAATTTATTTTAAAATTTAATAAAAATTAAAATTTGAGAGGAATTTTTTATTTTAATATTAAAAAAAAAATTAAAAATTTACGGAAAAAATCAGCTTAAAAATTTACCTTAGGGTTTCTAGGGTTTTTATGCAAAATTTGAAGGAAGTCAAGTTCATCAAATGATTTATTATTTTTTGAAATTAAATGTTTAATTCTTAATTAATAAATGGGTCTAAGTAGATAAAATCAATAGATAATATACAATAATTAAGCCACTAATTTATTTAAATAAGTTATACTTTTGTCTTTTCTAAAAATAATGAGTGAGAGAAAATATGATTTAACTTAATCCATGTTGTTACGACTAAGATAGAGTCTGATACTAGAGGAATAGGACTAGGACACTATCACAAACTAAGATCTGAACTTCATTTTATGATTGGACAAGACTGTTAAAAATAGGACTTCCTATTCTCTAGTGTTGTAGTCCTAGTCTTGCCATTGTTGTCCAAACTAATCATAGAGATGATTTTTTTGTATTTTATTCACATTATCTATGTGAGCCTATGTACCAAATTTTAGATCTTCACTATCAATGAAACTCTTTGTAGAGTTGATTATTTATGTGCTTGTGTCTTCTATGCAATTAAATAGAACTTTGACAAATAGAGAAAAGGGGTTAGTGTGTAAAGGATACACTACACTTACTTCACATCCCATGTGTGGGCATGCTACCTATATACCAATACTTTGAGAAAGGATCAAGCTATATGTAGTTCTCTCATTGAAGTGTTTGGTGCAATAGTGTGATAAAAATATAAGTAAATACAAAACTAGGTGTACTTGTAATGACTAGGGACTAGTGAATAAGCTTAAAATACTATTGGATGGTTGTATGCAGAGAATAAGAAAAAGTGCTTGAATAGTCTTGATTATATTCTTGCTTCTCTATTATAAATGAGTGCCAACCCTTCTAAATGGACTTTGAATGGCCTTTTATAAGAGATTTAATGATCATAGGTTAAATTAATTGGTGTTAGGCTGATATGAATTAAGATAAGGATTCAAAATAATATGACTATTAGAGGCCAAAGTGCACTTATACAATAGTGTTAAAAACAAGACACCTTGAGTTTCAACATTGTAGTCTAAGTTTGGGCACTATTGTCCATGGTTGATGGGACCTAGAGGGATGAATTAAGCATGAAAAGAGTAGTTTGGGTCTGTGAGGGTTCAGTCTGGGAGGATATGGATGATTGAGAATTAGTGAAAACATGCCTATGAGAGTCATGAGAGCAAGCAAGATAGACCTATGAATTAGATATCATTAGCCACACTCAAGTTACTAAATTTTATATTTTATATAACTACAATTGGTATCATGATTTGTATTTTATTTTTAAAATAAAACTTGTCTTGATAATTTTGATAAGAAACAAAGATGTTCTTTATTCTTAAGAGATTTAAATTTCTATTTATTAAAAAAAATCTTATTTTATCGAAATAGATATGGTATTTTATTAAGGTGCCTTACACATGACCAAACCCAAAAAGTTCTTAGAGGCTATCATGAAGGAAATTAATGTGGACATTATGCTATAAAAACCACTACTTATAATATTTTACGAGCATATTATTATTAGTCTACACTATTTCAAGATGCTTATAAGTTAGTTTGTTCTTGTATGCCATATCATTTATTTGTTTAAAGTGGATGAAATTTTCATGTTATGGAGGAAAGAATACAAATATGTTTTGATAACAAGTGTAAGTATAAGTTATTTTGAGATTTTATTTTTTATAAGTTTAATTTTATTTATACATAAAAAATATTTACTAAATTTTGATTAGTTATTAAAGTAGTACTTTATTTTCAAAAATTGTATTTGAGGTATTTTTATTTGTTTGTGCATCTAGCCCAAATTCTTTATTATATCATTCTCTTTATTCATGTCACACTAGTTGAACATCTCATCCCTTATTGAAATTTATTATAAAGGGGTTCGTACATAATTATTTGAAAAATGATTCACCTGGATCACACTCTCAAGATTATCATTCTTATAATATAAAATTTGATTGCTACTCAATTTTATATTCAAAACTAACTAGCAAGGTCGCTAGTGTTATGTCTATTTTTCATACCCCTATAATTTTCTAAAAATTCATACTCCTATCTACCATGGTGATAACCTAGTTATAAAATCTAAAACTACATTCAAGGACCTAAGTCAATTAGTAGTATTATAAATACACATATTTTCAATTAAATGATTTGTTTATGAATTCATATTTATGTTACAGTAGTTTCAAAAAATATTTATGGTTGAATGAATAACATTTGTATATATATATATATATATATATATATATATATATATATATATATATATATAATCATTGTCAATGTTTGTTTTCAATTATGAGGTTTCAGTTGATATAATTGATCAAATTGCATTCAATTGAAGTATTTATGACAGTATTTTCAGTCTAAAAAATAGAATGTTCCATATGATTTTATCAAAATTAAAGGCATTATATGGATTTATTATAAAAAGTTTTTAGTTAGTTCATTTTAAATTTAATTGCAAGTATATATATGGATTTATCATGTTGATGTCAAGTATGAATAGTAACATTATATAATATTTATCATAAATGGAGTTTGGTTTATATTTAAACCTAAGCTATTATATTCCTAAGGATTATTAATTATCCTAAGTGGTTCTAAGTTTCTAAATCTATGCACTATCCTATGGTAAATATTCATCGAAGGTGGTGGCCTTAATTCAAAGGCTCTAAAATGGCCATGAGTGCTTATTTATTTTGAAGACCAATTGGAATAAAGTTATGCTTGACATTGAAAATTATGTTATATCATGTTTGATAAACTTGAGGCTCATATTAGTAAGATTCAAATGGTTTAATTAGCAATTTGGTGGTTTAGGTTGGCAAGTTGGCAGTCTAGTTAAAAGATTTAATGCTATGTAAGTTGGATGTTTTGAGATCTCAGTGAAATCAAAGGAAGTTTAAATGACTTTAATGTAAATATATGTGCCTACAAATATGCAAATTTAGTCATGACTAAATTCAAAAGTGTTACTAAATGAGTTATCGATCAACTAATTATTTACCTCAATTTGAGAAACCAATAACATGCGAGCACATTAGCAGAGTTAGTTAATATGTGGGTTTAGTATACAAATACCTTTATTTTTCATTTTGATGGTCATTTGACAAATCTCGCTACGTGTGCTACACTTTATTGGGATAGTTTGGAAAATTGCAAATGAGAAATTATAGATGAGAGGTTGTAGACAAATGTAAACAGGTACGCCATTATTGAGAATAAATAGTTTTTAAAAGAGACAATTGTAGTTTATCATTCCAATTGGTTTACTTAAAAAAAACTATGGTTTCAAGTTACATGATATTTTTTTGATAAAATCTTGTGAGATAATTTTGTCTGTTTAAGTTATTTTGCATGTATGGAATAAGGAAAGTTGAAAAGTTCTTAGATTTTTAGTTTTTTTTGTAAAATAAATTTTTTTTTGGGTTCTCATATCATTTCTATGTATGAGATATTGATGATAAAGATGGCTTTCATTATTGATGTAAATCCATCTATTCCTATTTTTGAAGTAAATCTGGGAAATACTAAGGATTATCATTTAGATAAGAAGTACTAAGAATTTTTGAACTGTATTCTGAAATTGAATAATGGAGATTATATTGCGAGTATGCATATTTTAGTTTTGAGTTTTCAGTTTGATATTTTGTACAATAGTAAATTTGGTTTTATCAATTGATTTTGAAGGTTTGGTATAAATAATGAGCTCTACATATTTATTTTTATGAAAATTTTGATGGATTTAAAAGTGTTTCTAGATATATTATGAAGAAACTTTATTGAAAGATTTCAATAGACATAATTGTTTACATGCAATATATACAATTTTCTATCTTAGAGGGTTATTTTTAAAGATATCAATACATTTTTTTGGGTTTTATTCAAAAGTCATGAATATTTAAAAAATAGTAAGAAATAGTTGATAGTTTCAAAAAAACTATGATAAGTTATTTTTCTAAGTTTTGATATGATGTTTAAGGGTATGACCCTATCAAAAGTTTATAATCATTTTTAAAAAATCTATTAAAATTATTCTTTTAGTCATTACAGACTGGTTGTCAGTTTGAGAAATATGTATAGTTTATAGTTTATGTATAATATATATGTTGTATATGTGGAGATTACACTTGTGAAATGAGAACCAAATGTTACAGAGTATAGAAGAATATTTTAGAAATAAAATTATGAGAATATAATTTTATTATTATGATTTCAACTTTGAATATTATGACAAAATCAAATTAAAAAATGAATTTAGTTGCAGACAATTGAAATTCTTGATATGTTCATTTTGTTGATAGATGGAAATTTTTATAAGTGATTAGAAGTTTTGGATATGGAAGTATAGTTGTTATTTTTGGGTTCTATAGATGATATATTTATTCTTTTGAGTTCTGTCAAAAGATAATCAAATTTTGAATATATATTTTGAACTATATATAAGATGTCAGGTTGGGATCAACCAGAATCAAGTAGGGATAATGATAACAAAGGTTAGAAAAGAAATCAAAATTTTAATAGTATGAATCAAGAGTCATCAAATAGATAATTTTCTAGAAGATGTTTTAGGGTTAGATAGTTTGGCCCTAGATATACCAATAGAGGATCCTGAATGTCTATCTATTTTGATGCCACTAACCCTAAATTGTGGAATGTGTTGAATAGTCTATCTTTTAATCTTGAAAATCATAGGGGTAATAGATATTTTTATGGTCATATGTTCCAAGACAAATCTCATTCTCATAGTAGCTCTTCCCATTAATTGTAAAATAATCCTTATCAACTGCCTATTCAATCATCCAGTCAAGAAAGAGTCAATGATGTTAATGAACCAACACAGCTAGCCAATGAGATAGTCTATGCAAATAATTTTGTGATTCTTACCTTACCATATTATTCTAGTGAGCCTATGCCACCTCAAAAGATGCTTAGTATAGGGTGCAGGAAGCTCAGTTTGGAAAATCTTTTTGTTGCCATAAATCCAACCACTTCCAAGAAATGTTCAAATAGTCAAGATGAAACGGATACTTTATAAAGATCATAGTTATGAAGCAAGTTAAATTGGAATAGATGATGTTATAAGTGATTCAAGAAGTAAGCTAGTCCATTTTCTTAAAGTTAAAATAAATTATAATAAATATTTTAATGAAAGGGGTGAACATGTGATTGAAGTCTTATTTGATTTTGATGATTCTTTATTATCAGAAAGATGCTTTTCATTTCAAAGTTGAATTTTTAAGTTGATAATACTTAAGTATATTTCAAATTTTGATACTTTGGTCATAATATTTTGGAAGTTCAGTAGAGTTATATATATATATATATATATATATATATATATATATATATATATATATATATATATAATGCTTAAGTAATTTTGATTATATGCACTATGAAATTAATGTAGACAAGAATTTCATTTTACTTTGAAATTATCTTATTATATATTGAAATAATATTATTTATATTATAAATTGATTAGAGAATCCCCACCCATTATAAAATATCTAGTCTATTTTCAAATAATTGTTCTCTTAAGACTTTAAAGTCTTAAATAAACCTTAATTTATAACTATCAGTATTAATTAACTTTTAAAAGTCAATTATTTAAGTTAACAAGTAACTAAATAAAGTTAGTTATAAATTCTTTTCAACCAATTTTAAAGTATAAAAAGAGATCAAAGATTCATTTGAAAAAGAGAAACAACATAGGTATTGAAGACTTATACATTATAAAGTCAATCATTTATCTCTCTCTTTTATGAAATTTTTTTGAGATATCATGACTTTTATATATATATATAGACCAATGATACTATCTCTCATGGTTGAGTTTATTAATTAGGTAACACATGTATATCTGGTTTTATATTATCATTTATAATAGATTATCTGAATATTATCAAGTTTAACATCTTTCGATGATTCCTTCTTGTAATCTTATATGTAGAATTTGAGTATTTAACTTGAATAATGATGATAACTTTGATGTTTATGACATTATTTATCTAATTGATTATAAAAGTTATTTTTTTAAAATATTTTGTAAGTGAAATATTAATTTCTCAAATAAAATTGATCTATTTTACTAAGATGACTCTCTTTGTTGAGACTCGCATGTTTTATTCATATTATATTTCATATTGACTTTGACTTCTAATTTAGTTTAAATATGATTTAGTTTAATCTCTAATTGATCTAATTTATTTTCTAATCTATTTAGTTTTAATATATTTAGTATTTAATTTATTGTTTATATTTTATTTCTTTATTTAATTTGTGTTAGTGTTAGTTTAGTTAATTTTAGGTTAGTTTTGTTTATGTTTTACATTAGTTTAGATTGGATTCTTTAGGTTTTCTTAATTAGTTTTTTTTTTTTTTTAAAGTTGGTAGATGTTTTGTTTACTTATTTATTTTTGTTTATTAAGTTTTTTTTTGGTATTTATTGAAGGGATGTTTATGAATTTATCTTTTTTTTTTTTACTTCATTTTACCTATTTTGAGTTCATTTTACCTTTATACTTCTTGTTTATTGTTCTGGTATTTACTTGGAAGTTAAAAAAGCAAAGCAAGATATTATTCTAAGAATATATTTTGTTATTGAATCAGATTTATTTTCTTTAATAGATTATATTATTCATAAGCTCTCTATCAGATAGGATAGATTACATATTCATATATGAATTGATTCATTATTTGATAAGTGAATTTTTGAATTATAATATAATATGTTATATTGAATAGCTTATTTGTTATTTCTTAAAACTTCTAAAAAATTCCTCGTAGATTTAAGATCATAATTGAACCTTTAGAACCTTACTATTATATTGGTATGATTTCAATTTAACCTTCATGATAGGCAAAAAGAATTGATTAGTTAACAAAATATTTTTTATCATCAACTATAATCAAAACTAATTTTTCTCATATAGGTTATCTCTTTATGAAAAACCTATTGAAATGTGATACTTTTGAGATGAGGAATGTGTCCTAAAAGTCACTCATCTCAAAATAAAATTTAACTACATCATGCATATCAATATTTAATTATTATTGTAGCATATGTGAAAATTTATGTCATCATACTAAGATATGTGTCATTCAAAGCATGCATATAACATATGAGGCAAGGATTAAATTTTCAATTATAAATAAATTATCAATGAATATCATAGTAGTAGTTGTAATAGAATAAACATAATTAATATTTAATGTATGATATGGATCATGACATTCATCAAAAGCAACGAAACCAATAAGAACTCAAACACGATAAGCACAATGTCATATAATAAGGTCAAAGGCCACATACAATAGAATTTTTTAAATGTTGCATAAGCAAAGATTTCACACAAAAGGCCAAGGGCCATACACAAAGGAAATTAATAATGTCACAAACAAGAGACATGTTCAAATGTCACAAAAAACATAGAACCAAGGACCATATATAATGGACATGTTCAAATGTTGTATGTACCAAACAATTATCTCATACAAATGTTAAAGCAAATTTTACATAAGGACCAAGAGCTATACACAATATACAAGCAAAACCTAATCTACTATGTACAAATAATAATATCAATATATAATAGAATCATAAATATAGTATACACTATATCTATGTGATTAATCATATCCTAGTAAATAATATATCCATGTACACAATGTAAGATAGATATTTTATCAAGATATTTATAAAAAGTATATATTTTGACATAGTATAGGAGTTATAGAATGGTAAAACCTATAATTATTGTAACTTTTTGATAATATGCCCCCAAAATGGCATCATCATTGGGTCAAATAAATTCAAACATCCAAGTCATTTTGAAATTTGTATGTTTTAAGTATTGTTCATAAATACCAATGAAATACATGTGTGATATAAAACAAAAATGTTATCTACTAATCATGAGATAAATAACATATAATAGTGATGTAAACTAGATTTCAAATCATGTTCAAGTTATGATTTGAGATTTTTATAATATTTCTAATGTTTTTAAACTTTTTAAATGTTTGAATTTTTGTAATTTTTTTAATTTTCAACAAGAACAATATAGACTAGTAGATGAAACCATGGGTTTGAAATTAGAATAAAGGAAAGGGGTCTAAAAATTTTACAACATGTGTCGATGTAAAGTATATACTGAAATTAATGGATGAACATGTACAAGTAATATTCTCATACTATATATGTTAATTTTATCTTGAAAGGTATGTGTAAAATATAATAGATATATGGAGGAATGATTGTACATCTTCGTGTCATCAAAACTACACTTTTCAAGGTATGTAACTTGCATGTATGAGAAATAGAGCGTATAGAGAAAGATTTTTAATGATTAATAGTGTTATGTGAACTAAAATTAAATATAGTATAAATAAATTAGATGTATTAAGTTTATATTTAAGTAGTTTTTAAATTGGTTTTTTTAATGTTACAGAACATGCTCGATTGGCTCAGGACGGTAATGATAGTCAATCTTGACTATTTCTAGCTGATAATTTCTCTATTATAAAAATGAAATATGCCCTATTTAGATTATGCAAAAAACATACTAAACAAAATAAGAGGGTAGTATGATATCATTGTGTTGGAATGTTCAGATCTAGGTAGTGAAAAATTAGAGATAAGAGGTGAAAAAGACATAAAGAAGTGCAGGGTTAGAAGATTTAACAAATCAATCACATGTGAAATTTGGAAGAATAAAATGATGAATAAATCAAGAATTTATATATAGTCATTTTTTAATTTTTTTTATCAAATGTTTTTGAATAATTTTATTTGATGTTTTTACTTAAAACCAATAACTTGGTATACAAGATGCTCCCATAGAATCCCTACATAACATATGTAATCATCATCTAAATAATGTGTGAAGTCACCAATTTAGATGGGATGCTTGATCTGTAAATTGACTCTTATTTTCATGCAAAAATGATTTACATAGTCATTTTTTAGTTGTTTTTATCAAATGTTTTTGAATAATTTTATTTGATCCTTTTACTTAAAACCAATAACTTGGTACACAAGATGCTCCCATGGAATCCCTACATAACATATGTAATCATCATCTAAATTATGTGTGAAGTCACCAATTTAGATGGGATTATTGATCCATAAACTGGCACTTATTTTCATGCAAAAATGGTTTACCTTGGATCTTTTAGTTAAATCACACAATTTTTTGAAATACTCAAGGAAACAAAATTAAATTTGATCTTTTAATACATTTATCTCAAACCCTGAAGTGCTCAATTTCTCATTAATATGTCATATTTAATTATGAATTCAATAATGATTAATAAAAATATTAATCAAAATGTGAAAAAAGAATGCACAAATAAAATCAACTCATGACAAGTACTTGATAACGGAGTTCAGTAATGCCTAAGTTTTTGGGTTCGCTTATAGTATGAACCGATCTATTTCCTTGAAAAGTGAGTATAGGATAATTTCTCATGATTTTCAAATGAATACTCTAATATTTCACACAAATAAAATAATATAGTTTTAAAAATTCTTGGTAAACCCATGAACAGACCTTCCACCTTACTGTCGTGTGAATGCAATCTCACAATCATGTGGATTTATGTCAAAAAGTCTCAAAAATAAACTTATAAAATGGTCTTAAGAAATTATCATAGGGATTTAAATATACCATTTAAATCATATCAAATTCTAGGAAAAACCCCTAGTTTACACTAAGAAGTGAAAATATATCCAAGTCCCTCAAAACTTGAGATTTCGCAAACTGGTCTATTATGGCCTATACACATTCTACAAAAACTTCACTTTGAGATATTAAAAATTAGATCAAATGAAATCATATATAAATACTATACATATTTTTGTAACCATTTTTGAGTCTAGAACATATCTCTAGTTTACTTCAAAGTTTGGAAATGCCTCTCAATACCTCAAAATTGAATAAGAGTGAAGACTAGTCCTTAAGCTTGCATTGTCTCCACGAAAATACCTTGCTTCAAATACTATTTTGTGTACTTTATATAGTGCTTGAGACCCATGGGTTTAATTTTTGTATCATTATCCTTTTTCCAAATATGGAAAGGTTTGAATCTTATGGCCTAAGCTTGATTCAAAATCCCATGGACATGCTTTGGTCTTTATTTTTATCCACATCCCACATGGATGGGATTAAATTAATTAAGCCTTTTAAATATATCCCATTATCCCATATTTATGGGGAATGAGATTAGGTAAGCCTTAAAAGGCATGGCCATGGCATTTTTAATACCAACTCCTTTGGCATCTATTTTGGTGGCATTTTAAATCCATGGACTTTGACGTGGTAGTTGGTGTGTTGGCATTTTGTGTGATTCATGATGACTTGGCCCCTCGTACTTCACTTGACATAATAAATAATTACATAAAATATAGTAAAAATGAAAATGACCATAAATAAAAATAACCATGGAGTAATATAGTAGTGGTAATCCATGTGATAGATTGAGGACCCACCGCGTTGATCATTCACAATTTGATATTTGTTGATGTTGAACTGGATGCACCAATGTTCTATCGGTGGCAGGGTCCCCCTCTGAGACAAAAGTGGACTCCACTGACTACGGTCCCTATAGTTGGCCTTTTACCAAATATTATTGTCAAAGATGAAGATGAGAAAACAAAACCAATATTATTGTATGAACTGACTGCCACATGTCACGTACTCATTGGTCCACATTTCTACCACATCATCACTTTGACCAAGTTTGCCTAGCCATAACTTGCACATATGAACTCTATTTTTTAAACAGTAAAATGTGTTAAAAACCTTGTAATGAGATATACACCATGGAACTATTTTAAAATTATTCTATAATGGTAAATTTCTATAGTTTGACTAGCTTTGACCTCTTATTGACTGGGTTTGACTAAAACTTTGACTGACTACATAAGGAGCATACGGGATCCATTTCTTGAATTCTTCATACCATTAGAAAAGTCTCAATTGGCCCTATGTGATGGTGTAAGTTTCAATCTACTTTAGGACCTTTTCCAAATTATCCTCTGGATCAATGTTGATGTGTAGGTATTATGTTATTAAAAGTATCATATAATCATGATAATAACTATATTTGTGTTTCTAAAATTATGGTATGCCACTCTTATCATTGTTTGAATTGGCATATGTAAAACCATTTTCACCATATTTTGTAAATTAAATTTCTTATTTCTTTTGATTTACCATATATGTTGTATCATGTACCTTTACTATGATAATACTAGTTATCTTTTCTATAATGTTAGCTGATTTTTTTTATTTTGTCTCTTCTTGATCTACAATTTTATCCTCTCTTGAAATTTTAACCATGGCACTTTCATGCTCAAATGTGACATGAAAATTATATTTACTTAATGTTTTTCCCATTGCTCTCATCCATTATTTTATTAGTGTCACATTGTGTTGATCCAATTTATGGTCAATGTGAAATATAATGGAACATGTTTTTGACCTAAAAATTATTAGAAGCTTAATGAATTCAATGCAACACTAAGGCCCAGTAATATTACCCAAGTATTGACTATCATACCAAAGATGTTGAGATGTGTTATGCTACATATATTCACTTCATGAAAATATGTAATATCAACCTTGGTAAATTTATTTCCCTTAATATGAAGCTTAAAAATCAAAGGCTCTAGATATGAAGAAAACTTTTTACTTAACTTTTTATGAACCTTGTTAACCTTATACGGTATGTCTTGATTTTTAAGTTTTTTTTGTGAGAAACCCTTTCTTAATTTTTTTTTTTTTATCTTGATTTTTTTTGAACTTTTATAAATTCTCTTTTAATAGCTTCTCCTCTTTTAGTTTTTCCCTTTGATGATCTAACTATTCCCTTTTGTAATTTTTATTTTTTTAGCCTTTTTTTTCTTCTTGTTCCTTATATAACCTTTATTAATCTATTTTTTTATTTTTGAATCCTTTCTTGCTCTAAATTATCCATTTATTCTATTTTTAATTATTTCTTAAGAAATTCACTCATAGTGTAAATGGGTTGTTTGATTGATCGATCTATTATAGGATCACCACTATCAATGATATCTTTTTTACTAAACCACATGACTATCTCTATGATTCCCATGAATTATATAATATGTATAATAATATTTTTATCTCCTTAAAAGATTCATAGGAGGTAATGTGATCAAAAAAAAATTGAAGCATTTTTCTTAGAATCTCACTTGAACTCTTATTAGCCTTTTATATACTATTTTAATCAATAGTTGTAGATGTACTTTGATTTTGAATGTATACTTGGGATGATATATTTTAAGGAAAAAAATAGTTGGATGGAGATTCAGATATTTGATTAACATTGGCATGATATGTATTCTTTGTGTTTATGATCTTGCTTTCCAATGATGTGATCCTTGAACTGAATATTGATTTTGATTTTGTAACTCTTTTATGAATTTTCATAAAGCGACTATTTTATATTGAATGGCTTTGCAAGCACAATCCCTAGTTAATTTTGATTGAATATGCATAATTTAATTACCTAAATGTGATACTTGAGAGCTAAGAGTGATACTTGAGACCACCTATCCCTAGCTTATCCATATACCTATTATAGAGCCTATTTTTACATTTATCTAGCCTTCATGTGGGCCATATGCATCCCTAGTCATCCCTAAATTAGTCTTAGACTCTCATTCTTGCATCCTAGGCCTTCATGCCTAGGTTTATACCACTTGGACACTAGATCCATACTAGGGACAATATCACCACATGATGCTAGTGTCCCAATATTGGCACTACCATTCTTTCCATCCCTTTTTCACAAATGGATATATTTTCAAATCATAGACCTCTTAGGGTCAACCTAGACCTCTTTTATCACTTACCCAAGCATTAGAACAATATATACATGACTTTTATCCCTCTAACCACTAGATAAAAATTATATACAAATTACATATGTAAACTCATAATAAATTGTGCAAAATTAAGTTTATCAATCCCTATTCTACCCTACTTATACATACTACCATATAAACATTCTTAATCTTAGATTACTTAGATTTTCAGTTTCAAACACATTCAAAGCACTCAGTCCATCTATCATACTAGATTCACTTGCACTTATACTAGCAATTAGGTGGGAATAACTACATTAGACTTGATCCCTCTTTAGAGTATCGGTATATAGGCAACTCTCATCACAGTGGGGTGTTGAGGATGTTTATCTTACCCCATTAACATATAAACTTTTCTACTTGTATCAAATAGATTCCCTAGCAACATGGAAGATTAGGGTTTGATCATAAAATTAGTCAAAATAGGTCATCTATAGGGTTTTAGAACTCATGCATGTAGGAACATACCTTATAAATCTAGATAAGTACACTCAGAAGCTTGGGGCAGTCCTGCACAAAGGACACTATCACCAATTACTATCTAATTAGGGTGTTACTATCTAGGAGGGGGTTTGACACCTAGATCCTATTTGTGACACTTCAACCAACCTCTACCTTAATTTTTAGCCTCCAGATCATCCATCTATCATTCTCCAACTATATTCTTACTTTCATTATTTATTGTTATTTTTAGGAAGGTCAAATTAAGTCAATTCTAGAACAAATTAGTGGTTATATTTATTACATATTTCTACCCTAATTTACTATAATCAGCTCTTTAATAACATAATATTTACAAACACTAAGTCTTAATAGGTTAACATATTTGGTGAACCTTACTTTGAATATTTCTCAAACCCTAACCCTAGATGATATTAGGGTTTGTATCCTTATTTTTCCTATTTTCATTAGATGTTTTAATATTTTAAGATTTAATACATTCTATTTTATCATCCCTATTTCACTTTATTTACTATATGCCATCTAAAAAATCTCTCTTCCATTAAGGAGTGATAGGGTTAGTGTCAATCCTATTGAGCATACTCATATTCCTTATATTAGAGATTATACCATGGATAATGGACTAGTTGTAACTCCCCTCATTGGTCCTTCACACCCTAATTATGTGGATTTTAATGATAATGCATCTTAAGATGATCAATATAATCAAGATTAAGATAATACACAAGGTGGTAATCAAGATACTTTCCCCCCACTTAATAATGAAAATATAATTATAAATAAGGATTAGACTCTACAAATATCAGAGATATACTTTAGGAACATACCCTTGATCATGCACAAATTTTATATGTCATAATGGAAATAAATAAAAAATCAAATAATGGTCAATCTTATACTCCCCTAGATAATAACCTTGTTACACCTATATTTGGACCAACTCAGATAATATAATAACCAATTTTAATTTAACAAACTTTAGTTATAGTTAAACCTCTTATGGATAGTTCCTCCAATCTAGATGTACAATCCCTTATATAGGAGGTTCATAATCTATAGGCTAATTTGTTACATCTTGAACAGGGATCCACTAGGGTATCACATTCCTTGAATTCTCATGTTCTTTTACATACACCTTTGGAACATCACATAGTGACAACTCTTTTGCCATCCAAATTTGTGGAAACAAAGATTACATTGTATAATGGTAAGGGTGACGCAGATCACCATCTCTAAGCTTTCTATGTAACATGTTTAAACTATGTGTCCACTGATTGGCTCTTCACCAAGTTATTTTCATGAATTCTAAAGGATTATAAATTAAAGTGGTTCTATGATTTATAGAATTATTTTATCTCCACCTTTAATCCATTATAAGTTATGTTTTTATCACACTTCTCAATAAACATTAGTGATAAGATCTTATATGCTCAAGTAGAATAATTAAAAAACAAAAATCAAATGAGCCTATTATAGAATACATCTTACTATATAAGACTATATTGACCAATTTGACTAGCCCTATGGTAGATAAATATCTCCAAGACATTCAAACATAAGCTACTACCAACATTACATGAAGTTATCTTGTTCAAAAAAATTCTAACCTTCATAGATTTATGTCACATAGTGAAAGAAATAGAAGTCAAGCTTCTCTCTATAGGTAAACTAAAATATTAAGTGGATAAAAATCATCTAATAAGAGTTATATTAAGCCTACATATAATTTAAGGGCCATTAAAAATAAGATTTATTTAAATACTATAGTTAACACAACTTCATATCCATCTCCTCACCTAGTTTTATTAGCTCCTCCACACAAAGTTTTCCCCAAACTTCTAGAATCACTAGCACATTTTTTATAGCAGCGCTTAGAATTCAATGTCATATCTCTCCCTCCCAAAAAATAGGTTGATATTACATGGATTTTTCCAAATAAATATGATTCTAAATCATTTTATCAATATCATAGCAAACTAGGTGATACTACAAATTGATGCATCAACTTGAAATATAAGATACAAGATTCGATAGAGGCTAACATTATTGATGTGGGCACACCCATAAAAGCACCCAAATTTTAAAAAATAGAATCCAAGGAATTTAAAATATTCTCAAATCCATTTCTAAATCATACATAGAATGAGGCATGAACACTTCATGTGTTCACTACACATATTGGGAACATCCACCACCAACATCATATCACACTACTACATAAGAGGCAAACCCATTACAGAATACCATTGGTGTGTACCATACTATAGTTCCAACTAGACCACTCATCACTTTCTCATAGTAGGATATTTTTTATGATAATTCAAATTTATATGCACTCTTTATATGATCTTACATAGATCACCATCCTATTCAGATTATTATGGTTGACAATGGGTCAATTATTAACATATGCACTATCACACTTCTATAACATTTAGGATATTCAAAGTAGGATATATCTCCTAAAAAAATAGTTATATGTGGTTTTAGTATCCATGTTGATAGTTCCATCATGGATATTGTACTTCTATTATAGGTTAGACCAGTGCATGTGGCCACTAGATTATTAGTAATACCTAGTGTAGGCACATTTGACATGTTATTGGGTAGACAATGGATACAGAAATTACAATTGATCCCATCTACCATGCATAGATGCCTAAAATATATGAATGAAAATTATGTGATCATATTTGAGGGTCTTTCATATGAATATCTTCTGCCTATCCCATAGGAAGTTACACCATAATTACTAGTTACATCAAAGTTACTAATTACAACATAGTTACTAGTTATATATCTGAGCATAGTTCCTATTAGTATACGACAAATTTTAGTGGAGTCACCAATGTAGGTGAGGTCTACTCTTACAATGTTACCATGTACACATCCTCTCCTATAGAGACCATTATTGGAGAGAACCATGTGTTAGAGATATGCTATAGATTTTAGAGGGCCTCCCTCTCCTCACTTTCTTCTAAGAATAGTCTTATTGATTTCTCAAGGTTTTCAACATAGTTCACCTAAGATAGCTACAACATATTATACCAGATGGGTCCTAAGACCCTTATAGTTCATAAGACACTACATTCAATTTCATAGATTCCTAGCACCACTTCAAAAGTAGGGATAGATATAGATCACTCAGTGTAGCAGGTATGAGACCACAGTTACCCTTTCATATAGCACACATGATCATTATTCCTTTATTTTATATAAGCCACATTTATAGTGAGTTTCCCATGAGACTCATACATTAGTATTTTTCCTCCTTTACTTTACATATATTATATCCAAAAAATACAAAAAGAACAAAATATTTTAAAAAACACAAGAACATTCAAATATTTACTCAAAAAATTAAAATTTGAGATTGTAAGTATTTCCATGTTTACACTTCTTATATTTTATAGAAACTACATATGCTACCTATCTTATTATAATCATTTTTATCATAATATATGTTTCACTTGTTCTTGTCAAGTGCTTAAAAATTACTACGGGACTTAGGTCCACTACATCAATCCATATTTTATATTATCTACCCATTAGGGGCATCTACATAGATACACGAGTTCTTAATTTGACACATTCTCCCATTTGGGGGCACCTTATACACAATTTTATTTACTAGGTTTTGTCTTTCTATACCCCAAATCAGAACTCTTGATATTGATCATGCTACACTTATTCATATTTGTTTTTCAGATAGTATAAATTTATACTCAATATATACATATCTTAGATCTCACATAGCTTTTTAGTACATGTTCATACATACTTCCATTTCTAGCTTTCCTACTTTAGAATTGATTGTATCTCTATGATTCTTCTATTTGAGGGAACTTGAATATGCCATTGCTCTTGGGCTCTACACTATTTCTTTTCACTCTATGTATGTTTTGGACATGTGCCCATGTCACTGTATGTTATTTCTTAATTATGTATGTAGATATTTGAACATGTTATTCTATGTGTCTCTAAGCCAACTTGCTTGTTATTTTCGTATGTGGACATTTAAAATTATTTTTGTATGTCTTACTTTCTCAAATTTAGTGACATGTGCCCATGTCCTTTGTATTGTGTCCCCTTGGCCTACTTTGTGTGCCTCTTGTGTGTTGTATGTATACTTTTTTATATGCATCATGGCCATGACACTTGTCTCTTACTTATTAAACACTCTAATTTTACATTCCATGAGGTACCTTATGTATTTCCCCTCCCTACTTGGGTGCCATGATGGACATCATGCCCCATCCCCCTAGCTAGCTTTGTAGTTATTACTCAAATTTGATGTTACATACATTTTTATATCTATCTTGATAACGTTGTGAATGCTAGACATAACATACAGTTCAAAATTATAAACTTAGACTCGTATTATATTACATTATGATGTTATGTATGCACTTTATATTACATTATTATGTAGATATCATATATGATCCAACTAACACACATTTCATAGAGATTTTTTATTTTGAGGATAGTTATTTCACAGGTTCAACAACTCCCCTCAAAAGAGGGGGCATTCATAGGGGTTTGTCACAAAGATCAAACTACTAGAATGCAATCACAATATATTTTTTAGCACACAGGTTTAAATTATAGAAATTATAATTAGGCAAACACAGTGGGAAATAGTGATACAAAGATTAGTATGGTTACATATAAATTAGAATACATAAACATTTGTGCCCAAATTGGGACACTAACACCATATGGTGATACTATCCAAGATATGGTGCTATTATCTAGTAGCCTCAATTTTAGAAAAGTATATATTGATCAAAAAAGGACACGTATAGTCTAGGTTTGTATAGGTCTAATTATAGTTACCATTTTTGCTTAGTTTTACTCATACTCATACCAATTTGATTAGATTGGGGGCATCATGCATGACATGACCATTCCCATTTATAGTTAAAATACTTAGATATAGATTATTACAACTCAATCTAGAATCTATATGCTCATATATCAAATTTGGGGGCATGTGCATGAAACATTAATTCCATTTGCTCACTTACACAATAGTTGATCAAATAGAATGATAAATTCCATGTCATTCTCTATGTTATATACATTATAAATCATATTCCAGGTTACACATCAATGTCATGCCATACCCCATCTACAGTGGTGGGTATTCTTGAGTGGTTTGGAGCTGTCTAATATACCTAGGTGGCCATAGAGCTAACATTTTTAATTAAATATCTCTAGTTAGACATTTCCAATTACATCATGAAGTTTTAGTTTTAGATGCATTTACTACACATGGGTAAGTGATGATTGATTCATAGTCTACTTGAGTTCTTGATCCACCTACATGAGAGGGTTAAATATACCATCAATCTAATCTAAGATATTCATAGGTCCTAATCCACAAAGTAACAGTGGGAAATAATGGAGTTAAAATTAGATTGAGTTATTGAGCCACCCACACATGAGAATTGAGCAAGCTATCAGTTTAGTCTTGTTGATGTAGTTTTTATGCACACCAATTCATAATGAGGTAGCCTCTAACCTTTTAGGATCTTAATAAAGGTAAACTCCACTCTAGGGCACAAGTTTCAAGTGTGTCATTTTAAAAACTAGGTGATGGAATAGTAGGCAAAGCATGTAGGTTGTTAACTAAGATTATGAATGGATGAATGGTATTTTTTAAAAAAGTTAAAAGATAGGTGAGTTGTGGTTGGGTAGTTACTAAACTAGAGTGGGTAGATCTTATAAATAAACTCAAAAATAGAAGGAAGGGTAGAGAAGGAATGAAGGATTATATAGCTTCAAGAATCACCTTTTAGGTTAGATTCTAAGTGGACAAGTGCTTTCAAAACCAATGTCTATTTCTAGTAGTTATTACACACACACACACACACACACAAATAGATGTGGTCAAGTAGTCTAGGATAGTTTGATATAAGAAAATTAGAAGTCTCAGTCAAAGGTTGATCCTTTTAGATTAGTTGTTTCACACCCTTACTTAGGAGATTATGACTCAGACCATGGAGGTATCTGAGATAGTTGTTGGACATACACATAAAACTATATCATTGAAGAAAAATTTACACACTTGGAAAATATGAAATAATCAACTTACTCAAAAATGATCAACATAATTACTAATTATTCAATATATTTTTAACATATAAAACTAGCATATTAATCATAACCAGAAAGAATTCTTCATAACTATTTCACACAAAAAATTATTGAATCATACCACCAAAAAATATAGAACTTAATTACGTAGAGCTTAGAGATAAAATACACAAACACAAAAGTGATAATCAAAATAGATTCTACTTCTGTATTGAAATTTTATGACCTTTACAAATGAGAGTTACATCTATTTAAATAGACTTGGTGAGGGGTCATGTCATCCTCAAAATACATTCAAAATTTAATTACATGGCATAGTTAGAACCTTAATTCTAATGATAGTTTCAAAATTGTATGTACTATATACAGAGAGTTAACTTACATTTATCAAGAATTAAATTTAGCCTTTACAATATTATGAAATGTGTGCATGTTTAAAAAAATATTTAATAAACTTTTACATTGAATTCTAACGTAAGAAAACTATGATTACAAAAACTTAATGCCATTACATTGAATTTACATGCATAAAATTGGCCCTTTCAAATAAGGTTGAATGGATGTCTGTATGGATCCATTAACTTTTATGGGAGTCATCATTATTTGTGTTGGTGTTGAATTGGATATTACAACCTTAGTCTTCTTCTTATTCACCTTCATCTCATAATAACATTTGTGACCCACATCATGATATTGCCTTATGATATCTAGGTTAAGTAACAAGGGTATATGCACCTTGTTAAATTGATCTAATATTTTTGCATGCTTAGCCTTTGTATTTTGGAAGTTGATCTTGAAATTTTTAACTTACATTACTTTCTTTCTTAAAAAACTTAATTTAGCTTCAATATCCTCTAGTGTTGACCCTTGTAAACTCTACTTATATTATTGGATGCTAATTGAATGAGTTGGTCAAAATTGATGTTGCTTATCATCTTGTTAGTAGCATCCCTTACCTTTGACAAATTTAATTCATCTAAAATATAAAAGATGAGAGTTTCATGCACTTGGTGTCAAAATGCACAATGCATTCATGAGACCACAAGATCTCTCTTATTAACCATTACCATAGAAAACATATCAAAAATAATTATAGTTTAGTCCCATTATTCTTCAAGATAATAATACAAAACTATATCCCTCTCTCTTCATCAATAGGATAGGAGAAGAATAGGGAACGCTTAGTAAATAGGCAATATGAGTTGGTTTGATGCAATGACAATTTGTTACATGAAATCAAGATTAGTTGATAGGAAATATTTGTATGCATAAAATAGCAATGAAAATATTTAACATATATCAATTAAATAACCAACTCCTTAATTAAGCTCAATGCTTACTCCAACACTCTCCCTTAAGCACAAAATAGGGAGTGTAAAAAAAAAGAAAGCAAAGAGACTGAATGGGTCCCAGTAACAAAGCTTGATTAGGTACCCATGTATAAATCATAGTGAAATAAAAAGTGTCCCTATGGTAACCAATCCATCTTATCAAAGTACATGGATGTAGAGTCATTGTAACCACCAAGTCAAATAGGAACTAGTACTCTATATGAGGCTCATTTTATAGAAAACACTGATCACAAAACTAGGAAAAAAAGTTACCATGGATGAAAGGTATCACCATAAGATACCCAAAAAACTAATAGCACCATAATGAGAGTGAAAAAGAGAACATATGTTATAAGGCATCCCAAGAAGCATGACTGAAAATGTCAACACAAAATTTTAGTAGGTGCACTTGATGGAATGAAGCCCATAAAACAAAATATGCACTCAATCAACTACCTCCAAACTAAAAAGTGGTGTACTAACAATGAGAATAACACTTGAAGTAGTATGTCCACACACCCCCTTATAATGCTGAAATGGGTGTAGTGACTTAAAAAACCATTTGAATGAGTGATCCAATACCATTATGCAAACACCAAAATGTTGACACTAGGATACACTAGAATAGCTATGCTCCAGAAAGAGAACAAGCTCCACCAAAACATCTAAAGAATACTATCAACAATCAAATACAGATATGGAATTTTTCAATAATGTTGTACCTAGTGATGATGGGATAGTCATGAAATTAGAGAGAATTTTCTCAATCATGGAGCACACACATGAAGGAAAAATCTTCATGAATCTCAGTGTGACTATAAACAAAATTCCCATCCTACAAAAATATCACCAAGTGATGCAAAAAAATCCACAATGCAATCAATATATGGAATACATCTATGCAATGAGAGATGAATGATCAAAAATAACAAGTCTACCTAAACAAGGATCTCAAACAAAAGAGAGCATCAATAGGCAAGAGGAGCAATGTGTGATTGAAGAAGCTGAATAGTGGAGGAATGATGTATGTAGTGTCCTTGCCAAGAATGCTTCTTAAACCACCAATAATGATCAAAAATCCACCCCAAATAAATATTAATGGTGGATGAATATGCCAACATATATGTAAATGCAAAGTCCATGGTAGAAGAATGCAAGGTAACATCTAAACAAGTTTTAGGTAGATCATGTTTGACCAATATAATCTCAAGTTTCTTAGGCCTGGGTGAAGGTGCAGTAGAGATCATATAAACCTTAGTATCCTCATGAAGAGTGGAGAAAACAAAAAATGGATATTTATTAATAGATCCTAATGAAGATGAAGCATCTACATCATAACCAAGGCCATGCTGAGCAGTCCATATAATAGGCTGAATAGGGCGAGTAATCCCTGACAAATATTTCCCAATGCTTATAAGTTTGGTAGTGTGACTCATGGAATGAAGAATGTGGGAGCCAAAATCAGTGGTATGCTACTCAAAATAAGCAATCATATGTGCAGGTAGAACTAGAGTGGGATGTACAAAGTGTGTAATAATAGTAGGCACATAAGTATCATCTGTAATAAGAGAAGCAACAAAAATAATGGGCTTCTTAGAATTTGGTAAATTGCATTGTAAAATTACATCAAGTGGATGTGTACCAGATTTAGTAACACAACATGATGGCATACCAACTATTTTCTTCTATAGAGAACAAATGAGGGCATCATTTCCATGAATCAGGGAGCATAAAAGAGAATTATGCATCAAAATTTTCCTATTTTCTTCTTAAAGTGATAGGAAAGAGGCCACAGGATCAATGGTTTGCTTAGGAATTGGTAGGGTACTATTAAGAGTCACATCAAAGTCAAAAATAGGAGAAATGACCACTATATCATAATGTGCATCAGTAGGTAGAGGAGGTGAAGGTACCTCATCCAAATAACCACTAATAATAAGTATCTCATACTAAAAAATATGTCCTCACTAATAATGGAAAGGGGATAAGAACTAATAGGAGAAGACAAAGATGCCAAAGAGTCCTCATGAAAATTACCATCAAGAGTAACACTCACACAAATGGGAGAAGATGATGAACAAATAATGTCACCAACAAAATAATCCTCACAATGAGAGGGAGGAGAAGAAAAAGAAGCATGTGGAGGTGAAGTGACCTCATCAAAAAATGCTAAAATAATGTCCCAAGCTCCTTTAGGTGATGTGGCATGCTCAATATGAGACTAAAAATTCTCAAAAACATGGAGGTAAATAAACAAAAGTTCTTCCTTTTGCATGGAGGAAAGCTATGCAATATTGTCCTCATCTATGAAATAAAGAAATCACTATGAACAATTTTCCATAATCCCTTCATCTGTAAGTGCATCCACATTTTGGTTTTCCATGTGGTGTAGTTTGAGGAGATAAGTGATTTAAACATACAATAATCCATACTTAGAGTCATGAAAAACCAATAATGGTGAAAATGGCCAAACAGGGATATTGGTTACCATCAAAATTGCATTTTTGAGTATAAGTGGCATAAAAGAGGGAAAAAACACTCTAAAAAATGGGACATTATACTTTGCCAAAAATGTGTCCACAAATGAAATGAATACAATATATGAGAAGTACAATACGGATGTGGCCTTTTTGAAGATGATGAAGAAGGAAAGAAAAAAATGTTTTACAAGAAATTTTCTCAACCCATATAATAGAAAAATTACCTTGGAAAAACTGCTCTCCAAAGAATGATTCCTATTTCAAAAAATAGTCCCCTCAAAATAATAAAGTTATATCACATTAAAAGTGTAGTAAGGATGCCCCTCCTCAGAAAAAATCCCCCAAAAAATTTGTTTCCACTTTAAAATTTTAGCCACTTATAAAAAATTCCCCTTTCAAAAAGATATGATCATCACACTTGGGGTTTTGACCTCGTGACCACACTTACCACCAATAGAGTTATTGACAACTTCAATCACACACATACAAGGAAAAGGCAATTTGACATTTAATGCATTCAGATTTGATTTGACAAAAAAATAAAACACACCTCTTGACATGCTGATCCATGTAGAGGTAGAGCCATGTGCATAAACAAAAAAATTATTATTTGATCATGACATTGATAGCTAGTTAGGTATCCAAGAGAATAGACTCTGGATGTGGTAAGTAAATCAAGGCTAATAATAACTAAAATTGAACACAAATCCCCCAAAAAAATTAATGCTGATACAACCAATAATAATTTCAATGTTATACAAAATCTTGACATAAACCAAAAAAATATATTGTTGATCACCCACTTTGTGTATCCATGGACCTTGTTTTGTGTGTTGAGTACAATCAACTACTTATGGAATTAAGAAGGGGCCTCTCTTTTTACTCTTTCAGGGCAATGAATTTTTTTCCAAAGCTTTGTTTTAGGTAGAGTCATTCCATGGGAAACTCCATGTTAGTGTTGCAATGGGGAGGTTGATGGAGGGATTGGGAAGATAGTTGAGAATGGCTACTCTGATGGGCATCTTGGGTTGTCTACCTCTCATTTTCACATCATCCCAATATTTATGAGAATAATCCTAGTTTTTCATTATCTTTCAAATCCTTTAATGCAAGAATAATAGTCAAGGAAAAAAATGAGGCTATTAAAGGTTTTGAACGATTCTCAACCATACATCCAATGCTCTAATTAACAATGTGAATGTTGTAGTCTAGAAACCCAAACTCATGGTAGTGTGGAGTAGATGGGCAGAGTCTTGATTGCATCCATGGCAAGACAAGTGGGATGTGGATATATCAAAGGTACTTTGTAGAAAATATTAAGATCAATCTCAATACCCACATCAACATGTTAAATGTCAAAGCATAATATTATTGTACATCCAATGAGCAGTAAAGAGATCGAACCAAGTATATAAGGATGTACAGTCGATGCAAGTAAATAGACTATATTGGCCTTAGAAAAATATTTAAAATACCTATACAAAAAAAGATATAAGTCACTGAGTAATGGCTACAATAATTTCTCTGATACCATGTTAGAATGCACAATACATTCATGAGACTCGGGATCTCTCCTACAAACCATTACCATAGGAAACATCTCAAAAATATACATATTCTAGTCCAATTATTCTTCAAAAAAAATAATACAAATCTGTAGCTCTTTCTTCACAAGCATGATAGGAGAATAATAGGGAATGCATAGTAAATAAGCAATATGAGTTGGTTTCATGCAATGACAATTTGTTGTGTGAAACCAATATTAGTTAATAGGGAATATTTGCATGCATAACAATGTAAATATTCAACATATATCAACTAAATAACCAACTCCCTAATTAAGCTTAACACTTATTCAAACACTTGGTATTTGGGCTTGACTACCCCAACTATTGTAACCCACTCTCTAGCTTCTTGCATTCTAATAACCACCAAATTGAGGGAATTTGATGCCTCCAATGGTGCCATTAAGTCCAAATGGTTGTAATCCTTATTATTAATGTAAAAAATCAATAATTTTAGTTTATTCTCATCTTTCTTTAAATAATTAAACAATTAGTGTGTTTGTGTTATAGGGGGGCAAATTCACCCCTCATTGTTTTAAGTGACTCAAGAGAATTATAACATTTTGAAGTAGCTTCTTAAACTTTAGTCTCAATTCCTACCAAAATATGGACTATTTACTATTTTTCTTTGATTTTATCAAGTTCCTACTCCAGCTCTTGCTTTGCCATCTCAGGCCCCTCATGTAATGTGATCATAGCATCTTTGTGGGTTTCTTTTAGGGACTAAAATATTTAAAGTATGGGGACTTCCCTAGTTGACTTTTATTTCTCTTGGATAAGGCATAGACTTCCTACCTTTCCTAAAGAATGATCTCCCTCCCAGCTTTATCCTCCAATTTCCTCTTCCTGACTCTTTGAATACTCCTTGAGGGCTTATCAAACAATGAAGTAATGGATGTTGGTTCTATAATTTATAAATTAGGCTTTTGGGAAGCCTTCAATATAAGATCCACTACCCATGGTGGAATCACTAGTTGGATAGGGTTTACTGATTACTTATCCTTAGCTATAGCCTCCACCTCAAGATCTTTTTTTTATTATTCTATGGCTCCTTTGAGAACTGGATCAGGAAGGGATGACCATATGATTTTGGACCAATCCACTCCTCCATATTGGGGGAGTGGATGAAATGTATATACTAGTTTACCCCTTTTAGACTTCCTTGAGGACATGATAATAGTTTCTTGGGATGAACTGATGGAAGGTATTGGTAAATTAATCTATGTGGAAGAGACATGTAGTTTGGAACTGGACAATGTTGTTTCAATTTTATTAGTGGCCTTTTTATTTTTTATGGTTCATACTACAACAATCCCAAAGGGAATATTAGTAGTGGTGTCAATTATGGATGTGGCTAGCACTGTGGGGGAAAATGAAATAATAGTGGTAGAAGAAACATCTTTTACCTTGGGAATGATCAAAGGTATTTTCAAGATAGTAGTAGAGGAAGTTAAAACATCAAGGGTGGAGGTGACATCCTCTACTTTATGAGTGCAAAAGGGGGTCTTCAAAATAACACTAATAGGAACTAACCCAAAAATGGGAACAAATGAATAAACTTGGGAAGAAGGATCTGAAGGCTAAGCCTTCTTACCTAATTTGTCATCTTCACTCGGTGTCTTCCATTTATCAACAATAAGGCTTAATGCATTTTATATTTCAAGTTATTCCTCTTCATCTATTTCCTACTCTATATCTAATTATTGTTGGATAACAGAAGGTATGCCATGTGGTTGATCAACTATTAGATTATATGTGAGGGGATGAGCCCTTGGCTTCCTCTTATAACAAATATTAGCCTTCATCTCTAAGGAGGAGCCTTACTAAATTGAGGTAATATCTATCTCTATAGCTACCCCTTGCATTATAGACTCTTACAATTATGGTGCAGTTATAGGTGTTTGCAATGGCAATGCAAATCGGTGCTCTTAGTCCTCTGCATCAGGTGAATCTAATTCAATTAGATCCCCTTTAGCTCCCCTAGGATCAGTCTCACTCAAACTAGACTATTTATTAATAGCCTTTAATAGAAAGGGAAGTTCTTGGGAAGGATCCCCTTGTATATCTATTTATTATGGGGATTGGTTGTACCAAAAATCTGAAATATTCCATCCTATAAGAGGTGGCAGCTTAGTATGCATTTCTTAAACTAAAATTGAAGGCTCTTACTAAATTATCTTTAAATGATCCTCTTTAAAGCTTGAAAGTTTTATCCTTTCTAAAATTTGGGAGTCATTCTTTGCATTTAAGAACATAAAATCACGGTCATAGGGAAAATGTTGGTATGGAATACCAAAGCCCTGTATATGCTTTTGTATATGACCATGAGGATCCCAATATCTATATGGCAAGGTAGGCAATTTATAATGCTTCCTCTTATTTCCCATGTCATTGAAGTGCTTCCTCATTGTATAATACAATATACTATGGTCATGTGAGATCCATAAAATGTACCTTTCTTCTATTTAATCAAATCTTCTTCCACACTCCACCAAAGTTGATACGCAATTTCTTGCTCTACCAACTTGTCTAGCACATACTTAGGGAGGCATAGGGGTAATAATTTATGACCAAAAATCATGATCATTATATTATCTAAATATAACTAACATTCACCTTAAGGGGTAACAGTGTGTCTGCTATGCTCTTGGAAATGTTGGGAAGTGGGGCTTCGTGAATTGCCTCCCATACTTGAGGATATACATTCTCAATAATTCAGACCATATTATTTGTATATGCATATATATGCATGAATTGGTATTAATCACAAATGTGATTCTTTATACAGTCTATGACTGGGGTCCAAATCTCTCTAAGGTTATATATATTATGCCCATTACTGCATCAAGAAGATATGACATCATGTAAAAGTGGCCTACTAAATTAGGTCACTTTTTCTTATGCAAAACTTGTTTCCTCAGCTTCAAGCTGATGATCTTGTCCAAGGCAAAAGTCACATCACTATTCATTATCATATCTAGTAATGGTACCCAATCCTGGTTAAGAAAATGGATACTTAGCATACCATACATTGTATTCAATAAGGATATCCCAATATGAACCCCCATTCTAAATTTGCTAATAGGGGTGGGAAACTTTCCTTTTAGGACCATAGTCTCCCCAAGGAGAAGACATGAGCTAAGAACTTTGTCAATGGAATTCTATTTTTTTTATGTTTCCAAACTATGTTTATCAAAAATTACATTTGGAATTGGTAGAGATAGGTACCTTTGGAAATCATCACCAGTGATGTAGGCCATGACCATCTAGTGATCCATATGGTGAAATAAGGCATCATGTGTAATATTATTAGTGAAGAAAACGTCCTACAGGAGGTTGATGTAGGGCATGACCTTAGGATTGGCCATTGTGAAATGTAATATTTGTCTCTTAAGAGAGAGTAAGTTTGTAATCAATTTTCATTTCATGGGTGATAGATTTACTTCATGTGAAAATGTATTGACAACATCAATAGCCTCCCATAAATCTAAGTAGTTAGCGCACCTATTACCAAATATTATTGCATCAAACACCATGTATATAAACTCTATAGAGTCTTTGATGGAGAATTGGGATGGTGGAAGTGCTCTTTTAAATCTCTTGGATGATTATGCCATTGCACTTGATTGGTGTGCTAAAATTATGTTTACGTGTACCAAGAAATATCTTATTTTCTAGTTACTTATTTGTGATGGATTTGCAGGTAGCTAAGGCTTTATTCGAAGAGTATAAATTGAGTTTGAATTCACTTGTGAGTAATGAATACACTGATAGCTTCATGTCATGTATATAGCCTTTTGTATTCAATTCTAGTTCATGTGCTATTAATGTCCAACATTCATATACTTTGCTTTACCTACATATTTCAAATATCATTAGTTTAGTTGGTGGCTTAAGTTCTTTGGCAAGTGTTGAGAACTAGTTTTGATTTGTTGGCTAAGTCTAATGGCCTTTTGATCAATCAAGAGTCAAGAGTCAAGTTTTTTATTGGGACAAAGCCAAAAATTCTTGTGAATAAAGGCTCCAAACACAAAGCCTAAAAAAAATTCATGAAGACCAAAATCCCTTGGAATAATGTTTGAACAAAATTTCCAAACAAAACCTCCAAAGTGCATAAAGCCAATGATGATTATTTCATACAAATTGTCTAATGAAAAATCTCAACCAAAATTTTTGATACAGAAATTCCAAATAAGAGTTTCAAAGAAAAAACCAAGTCCTTCAGAACAATCTTTCAAACAAAATGTTTGAACAAAATGTTTGATGCAAAACCTCTGAACAAAAATTTTGATACAAAAACTTTTATGAAGGATAGTTCTAAACAAAAGTTATGAATAAAACTAAGTCCCAAAACCTACATAGTAGAAAAAACTCCTAGAAGGCATTAATAATTTAGTCAAAAAAATGTATAATACCATTTTTTGTGCTTTCAAGAGTAAATACTAAGGAGCAATCTAATAGAATTTACAAAACTATGTAGAGGAAAACTTAACAATCGAAGCCAAATCTCAAAAAAATGGGTCCCCATTTATTCTTAAAGAAAAGGGGAATGTTGGGTACAATAAATGGTGACTTATAGAGGGAATACTTTCAAGTATTGGATAACTCATAACTTTGGTTAGCAATTTCAAATCAGACATGAACTATGCCACAAAATAATATTGGAATCAGAGATATTAAAAGGACTCCCAACTACATCATACAACATACTTGCCTTCTCATTCATGGACTTGTGTGTGCTAAAGTGAGGTTCATTTAAACCTTTTTGTATCTTTTCAAAGGCTTGGAGTAGCTATAGGTTTTGATCTAGTTATTTTAAAGCTTATTAAATTAGGGGAGCTCAAACATTGCTCTACTACCAGCCAGGCATCCATATGTTGGGTCATTTATGATCCATGTGGTATTTACTTAGTTATTTAGTTTATTTATTATCTTAGATTAAATTATTTAAGTTATTAGAGTTATTTGAAACCCATAATATAGTTATAACTTCTCGTGAAAGTTTCATATGCTTTCAATGTCTTTGTAAAGTCAATAGGAAATAATATATTATCAATTTTATGTTGAAAACTATATCCTTAATGTAATTTCTAAATCTTTCTCTCCCATTCCTAGAGCCAACAGTGGTATCAGATCCATGACAAGAAAATGAGGAAGAGTTCAAAAAATTTCCAACAAAATTAAAAGAGAAGAATGAAGACATCAAAGCTGAGGTATTTTGATAGTTTATTTTAAACTTTCATATACACTTGTATAGCACCTGTATGGTGGTAATCATATTCTTAGACACACAAATCAACGTTTGAATATTCTGAAACATGAAAGTAATTTTGATATGATATAATCTACAATTCCTCTTATATTTGATTCAGGCCATGTTAATTAATTATATATATCAACCATTATGTATATTTTTAGCTATTTATGAATACTAATCTAAGCAGTACAAACTTCAAAAAACTTTAAAATCTAGTTTTAATTAGCCCTATTTTTTTAACAACATAAGGGAAAGGCAAAAGCCCTTCTTCAGGTGTAAGATTTGTATTTGCATAAGTCTCATTGGGGGAAGAAATGATGGAGAATTGTCATTTTGGTTGCCAAAAAAATCTAATCTCGAACATCCCCTGGTAAACCATCACTATGAAGAATGAAATTTAATTTACTATTGGATATGTTTTGTGGGCCTAGTTGAGACTCGATTTAGGGATGATAGAAATAAGAAAAAAAAAATCTAAGGAAGATTAAAATCTTGAAGCATATCATCATCATTATTACTATTATTATTATTATTATTATTATTATTATTATTATTATTATTATTATTATTATTATTATTATTTTGGTTGAATTTTTGGTTCAACAATATAAAATAGCATAGACATTCTCAACTAGAAATTTTATGGGCCCCACTAGGAAATCCAAATAACTCTTTTCACATGCAAGTAAAAGCACTTGGTAAAAAATTTACCGTATATTTTTATTTTATTTTCAAATTTGCCAAGTCAAGGACATATTAAATATCTTTCCCTTTTATATTAAAATAGATTGAACGAAAGTTGGTCAAATTGTATTTTTTTAGTCTCTTGTAACAAGAAAAGGTCTAGAGTTCAAATCCCTTGTAATTATTTTTTTGAGTCAAATTAGTAATATAAGGGTGTAGTTTCAGATTCTTGAGATAATATTTTGACTAGTCGGTCTTTTATGCAAAGGTGGTCATATGACCAATCAAACTATAAGTTTTTGGATGTTCTAGACACAATAAAATGGTCGATTTTGTAATTTGAAGTGTCTTTATATGATTTTTTAAATAAATATAATGAAACTAATGTATAAAGGTGAATTTTTGGTTGAATTTGACACCTTCAAAATGAAAATTTTCATAATATCACTTCATGTTTATGCTCTCAAAGATAATACCATCCATTACAAGTCCCAAGATCCTTTTGATTGACACCATCTAAGTAAAAACTGGAGGCTAGAGGATAATTACCCTCTCCAATTAGTTATTCACTCAGATTTTGGGTTAATGTTTGAATGGAAAATTTTGGATTATGTTCCTATTTTTCATTTCCATTTTTGGATTTCTATAGCTAATATTCATGACATGAAGTGGATAGATTTAGTTTTTTTTGTTTCTCTTGATGCATGGATTCTCACCTCTCATCTAATGGGGGAGAATATTTAGGCATTATTTGGACTTTGATCAATCATAGATTATAGTAAAAATTGATAGGGGTTACTAGCACCAATAGTGTTGAGCAAAGGTCATCATCATTTTTTGAGCATCAGGAGATATGCCATATAGAGTACGAGGTTATCACTTGGATGGGTTCCTATATGGGACCTTATGTGGATCAATGTAGTTGGACAAGCTTTGATTGGGTTCTACTATAGCATGGTATGATGATCATAGGGGATGAGCAAGATTTGATCATGTTCATTAACCTTTTATGACACAACTCATAGGGTGGGCTTCTATATGGAGTGGCATCAGTTTTGATTAGTATTAGGAGGTACAGTACACTAGTTGTAGTTACGATAAAGTTTCTATGATGACTTCAAATTTATTGCTCCAGTTCTTTCTTCTTCTATACCCCTTTGGATCAAGGGGGAGTTTTTTGGGTCATTTATGATCCACATGGTATTTACTTAGTTAATTTATTTATTATCTTAGATTAAATTATTTTTAGTTATTTGGGTTAGTTGAAACACGTAAGATAGTTATAACTTCCCTTGAAAGTTTTATATGCTTTCACTATCTTTGTAAAGTCAATAGGAAATAATATATTATCAATTTTATATTAAAAACTATATCCACAGTGTAATTTCTAAATATTTTTCTCCCATTCTAGGAGCCAACACCATAGCCCTGATATAGATACCTTGGGTTTCTTCTCACCTCATCCTTCTTTTCCTTGATTATGATGCATAATACATTGGCCTTATTTCATCATGTGAGCCTTTGATCTCCTTTAGATTTTATTTGGGATTTATAGATCAATCTTTTGAACACATTGGTTCTTTTTCTCTTTTTTTTTAATAAAAGGAGATCTAAAACCATTATGATCTGGTGTAGTTATAAAATAAATCATTTACCAGATTGTCCCTTTCAGCTACATCTATACCAGTGATTATCACCCCAAAACAAGTATCACTATGAAAAGTGTTTTTGGTCCAATGAAGCGAGAAAACTTTATAACTTCATATGAATTATTCAAGATTAACTTTTTTGTACCTAGTAAAAATATTCAATTTTGACACAACCCTGAATGATTGTGATTACATACCTAAATCATAAAAACCTTAAACATAAAAGTATAACCAATTTATGAATAGATCCCAAGTTGTGAAACCCTTTTAAAATTTCTCTTTTTCTTATATGTCTATCTAAGCATAAAATAGGGGAACAAATGGTAGGATGTTAGCTTGGTTGTTTCATAATAAACCAATTTAGATTGTCATGGGAAACAACAAAATGTCTAAACTAGAAAATAGGAAATTAAAATAAGAAAGTAGGAAACTAATATAGAAAGTAGAAAATTAAAATACTACTACTTCTTCCATTTTTTATTCATCAGTTGAGGGCTTATTCAAATGGTACATCCATGAAATAATGCTTTAAAAACTATCCATTAACTAGATATATGACTTCGTTACCTTGTAGGTCTCTTATATAGAATGCATTATTGCCCAAGATCTCTGAAATCTGATATGGTCCAATCCACAATTGGAAAAATTTGTCATGATGTCCTTTATTTTCATGGGATTTATCCCATAAAAGTACTAGATTAGAGATCTTAAATTCCTTAACCTTTTCTCTTTTGTCAAACCATTTCTTGACTACATCTTGGTGTTTACTAAAAGTCTATAGGGCCTCAGTCCTTAAGTTTTCTATTTCTATTCTATCTAGTAGCTGATCAACTACTTTGTCATTTGGTTCCATATATTCCTACATGAATTGATAAGTTGTAAATTTTAGCATGATTGGGAATACTGGACTATATCCATACACTAGTAGATAGGGTGAGGCCTTGAGGGCCTGCTTATATCTCATTCATTCTATGCAAAGGTCATAATTAAGTAGATTATGCCACTCCCTAGGCTTATCCTCAATCAATTTCTTCATTACATATATCAAGTTCTTATTCATTAATTCAGCTAATCCATTTCCCTAAAGGTAATGGTTAGAAGATGACTTGATGGTGATTTGATTATCATGAGCCCATTCAGTAAATTTAGCTAATATGAATGTTTTTTCATTGTCATAAATTAGAGAAATGGGAGTGCTAAATCTAGTTGTGATGTGTTCCTCCAAGAAATGAATCATATCTTGTTCTTTGTAATTATTTATAGACACTACTTTAGTCCATTGGGTATAATAATATATGGCAGTAACAATAAATCTATGAACGGCTGAGGAGTTTGGGTTAATGACACCAATGAAGTCCAATTTTCATTAGGCAAATGGTCTTCCCTTAATAATAGGTTACAAGGGCATTATTGCATGTAATTCTCTTTTTACTAAACTTTAGAATTTGTGACATATTTTGACATGAGCATGGGTGTCCTTAAAGACTATTTTCTAGTGATAGCTCATTCTTAAGATTTTTTGAACTATGGTGTTTCTAGATGGATGACCACTACCTATATTTTAGTGTAGGTTTTATAAAATCTCTTGAGCCTCTTCATATGATACACATCTAAGGTAGATGAATCAATAATTTATCCTATAAAGGATTCCTTTCTTAATAATGTAGTAAGCAACTTTGAGCCTCAAAGATCTCATTTATTCTTGATTGAGTTATAGGGGATAATTACTTGTAAGCAGATATTGAATTATGTCATTGTACCATTCTCCTCTAAATACCTGGGCTTTGAATACCTCTTCAATAGTAATACATGGGTCAAGATTATTCATGAGTTGGATAATTCCTTAACCCCAAAATATTTTATTAATATTTGTTTATATATCAAATTCTTTCAACTTTTCCATCCATTTAACTTTGCATTCTCCCAATTCATTCTATGACAAGGTAAGCTTGATAGCAGGATCAAACATGATAGCAATAGTCTTATTCCTCAAGATGTAGTGGTAGAATTTCTTCATCACTTTTAAAAGGTTGAATATATACTTATCAATCATAGAGTACCTAAGTTATGCATCCTTAAAATTTGTTCTCATAAACACAATAGGATGCTCAGTTTCATCTTTCTTTTGCATTATGATAGTATCAATTATATGTTCTAGAGCAAAGGATTATAAGTATAAATCCTTTATAAAATATAGACTAATGAGTACTAGGGCCTGAGATATATCATCTTTGATGTCTTGAAAAGACTTTTGGGCCTCAATTGTCCATTATATTTTAGCATCTTATTTGATCATTGCATTTTGAAGTCTCACAATTTTTTCAAATCGCGACATAAACTTCCTTATGAAATTAATCTTCTCAAATAATGACTTGAGATCTTTCTTATTGTTTGGTGGTGAAATCTTTGAAATCCCCTAGATAATATATGGATTGATGATTGTCCCATATTTGATAATGATATGTCCCAAGATCTTGCCCTCAATCACTCTAAATATGCTCTTTTTTGGGTTCAACAAAATACCAAACCTTCAGCATCTTTCAAATATTGACTATAGATGGCCTACATGATCATTCCTATTCTTAGAGAAAATAGTGAGATCATCCATATATATGATTATACATTTACCTATTAATCCTTTAAATGTGTGATCCATTACTTATTAAAATGTAGATCTTACATTTATTAGGCTAAAAGGCATCCTCTTATACACATAGATAGCCCACTTTATGGTAAATGTAATTCTCATTCTATCTTCTAATTATGCCAACACTTGGCTATAGCTTGAAAATCCATCTAGGAAGGACATCATTTCAAAACCACTTACTATCTGTAAAACCTCATCAAAGGAAGAAAATGGGTAGTTGTCCTTATTATAATCTTTATTGAAGTTTTTGAAATCAACACATAATATAATTTCTCCACTCTTCTTTCTAACTGGGACTAAATTAGCCACCCAGGTAGAGTGCCTGATTGGGAAGACTATTCTTGCACTTAACGACTTTTCCAGTTCTCTTTGAATGAGAGGTTATAGGATAGGATTCACTAGTCTCTATCATTGTATAAATGGATTGTGGTCTAGTTTCAATGGAATTATATGGGTGATGACATTTATGTCATAAACCTTCAAGTCCTCATACATCCATGCAATCACATCTTTGTATTGGGTGAGTGAATTCTTCACCCATTATGTTTCTTATAGAGTGCAACTGAGGGCAATGTTGATGTAGTGTGGGTTATGCTCATCTCTTATATTTTCCTTTTTGAAGTTAGACTCATTAAAATTAGGTTATTTTTTGCTATTGAGTTTGGGGATCTATATCAAATGATCTTTCTAAGGAGACAAAATTAGTTGGGAGATAATTTTCTTTGAGTTAGAGGACACCTTCCTCATCAAAATCCTCTTGGCATAGATAGATAATTTCCTTATCGTCAATTATTTGGGACTCAAATTTCCTTGAGTTAGTTAGAAATTGAATGATCTATTGGTCACCATCAAAGACTTGGAAATTCTCTGCATTTTTAGGAATAAAAGGACAAAGTACTAGCTCAATAGAGAATTTATTTACCTTGGAGTCTTAGAGAGGCTCCAAATTGGTAGCAAAAGTAGCTAGTGAATCCAAAGCTTGATTTTAGTCCCTAAAAATATCCACTATATTGAAAACCTCAAAGCTTTCAATAAAATTTCATGTTTTGTGTTTGTATCTTTTCAGAATGATAGCTTACACTGGTATGTATTTCTAACATAGTTGACTACCAGCTCTGAATCCCCAAATACTAACAACTATTTGACATTATTCTTGAGTAAAAATTGTAATCCCAAAATCAATGCTTCATATTTAACCTCATTGTTGGTATAATGGAATTGTAATTTATATGCTTCTAAGAAATTATTCCCTTGTGGATCAACTAATTCAATTCCTATGCCTAATCCTTGTTTGGATCTGGTTCCATCAAATTGGAGAGTTCATAGCTAATTAGGGCCATAGGATTTTGGTTCTTTTATTTCATTTTATGTATTAGAAGTATAAATACCAAGGCTATGGGATTCATAACTTACCTCTTCATTCTTGACATTGTACTCTGTGATGGGATATTTCATTCTTGGTTCTTAATCAATCCAAATTTGATTTAGAAGACCTCTCCATGATAGCCAAATGTGAGAGAAATATGTTGAGAGATATTTTTTATCACTTATATTTTCACCCTTTGATGAGATGTCTTATCTCTCCTCATCCAAGTGGCACAATGGAAACACCTCTAGGATTATGGGTAGCCTATGAATGAGGTGAATCTCTAGATATGGATAGCTCCCTTGATGTAACACTTTGGATCACTATTACACCTAAAATTTGTGAAGGGAAAGGGAGAGATAAAACTAAAATAAAATTATCCTAAGGGAGGTGATACACCAAATAATTTAATGACTTCCAATCATCTGCATGTTACACATGAAACCAAGAGACTAACTAAACATACACTTCTCCAATTTGCATCTTCTCACATCAATATTACATTATGAGGTTATGGATGAATGCTTAGGCTAGGAGGACTATAAAAGAGGTCTTTAATGGCATTATTTAATATACTAACTCACTCAACCTTTACACTTTCTAGAACACTTCACATGCCCTACAAGAAGAAGCTTTCCAACTACAAATAGGATGAAAGAATGAGACAACATTCTAAGGAAATCATAGTTATCTCTAAGCAAGATCAATCATCCAAGTAAAACACACTATTAATAGTATTGAATAGGTAAAAATTATTAGTCTTATTAATCAAATGGTATGAAAATGATTAGGGCTTCACCATACTTAGGTGGAGCATGAATTAAAAAGGCCAAAATGGCTAGTTCTTATAGACTTGAGAGAGAGAGAAGAAAAGATAAGTACAAAGGTCACAAATACAATTTTAAAGATAATAAAAGTAGTTACTTTTACATGAGAAACTAATTTGGAATGAACCATGTAATTTTATAAGTAACAAGTGACTTTCCAAGTCATGAAACTTTTGCAAAGTTGCATAAAATTTCTCATTTTGTCTCAGAAAACTACCTTCATTATTCACCTCTATTTGAACATCCCAGAACTAAATAGTGATATGTATTATTATTGTAATTAGATGGAAGGATTTCATATGTTCCTCTCCATGCATTGGTTTCAGTCCTAGTCATCTAAAATCATCTAAAAATGAGTTATCACTACCTGCACTCTAAGAAAATCCTCTTTCACTCACCCTGCACACTTAGATTCCAAAAAGGCATCATTTTTTCATGTAAATCCATAAAATTGATTTAATGACATTTTTTAATACCCTCCATGGCCTTATAATCATTAGGCATACCTTAAATCATCTCACTTGAAGTTTTCCACCCTTCTCACTATCTTGGTCACTATGCCAGTTTTAATTGGCTAAGATGAGGCAGTTGTTTGAGGCACTTAGGATTTTTTATAAGGAATTAAATTGAAATTTTTAGTTATATCAAGTCCTAATATTCCATTCCATGTCATTTTAATCTCTTTTAACCTCCTATAACCTATACAACACATAAAATAGTCAAGAAAACCCTATTTGTACCCTATCCGTATAGATTATATACAACTAATTTTGATGGTATAAATCCTAAGTGATTATTATATAATGTATAATAAATTTAATGGTCAAAATATTCCATGTTATCATCTCCCCATCTTAATTTCCTTCATCAGGGCATTTTAAGGTTTTAGCAAGGGTTTTGAGTGCTTTCTATTCTTAAGGTTTGTTCATGAAGCTATGACATTAAATTTGAATTAAAAATCCACTAATTTGATTTTCAAGGACTATATTAACCTCCATAAACTCATTTTTCCTCCATGTAAATCCTCCAAGAATATTTGGGAACTTTAACTTAACCTATCGAGATTTTCTTTTACTTTGTACATGCTTAATGATGCTTTTGATCCCTAAAATGACTTCCTTATGATGCCTCTACATTAAAAGATATTTTAAATGTATATAAATACCCTAAAAACATGTACCAATCCATTTTAATTCTCATATCATGATATAATGAAGATGACTTCTCATTTGGGCATTAGGCTTGAACCTTGCTTATTAGGCCATTTGTAACCCCTATGGTTTAGGCCATCCCATTGGGTTTTTATGCATCCCACAAGATTTAACACATATTTAGTGACCCCTTGAACATTTTTAAATTGGTTATAAATATAATCTCAAGGTGGAAGTGACAATGACTCTCCTTTTGGCTTTTAAGCCTAACCCTGCCCAAGTAGGTTTGACTACAACTTTGAGGGTTTAGGCCATCCAATAAGACTTATCCCCTCTATTATATGTTTCCATGATTTCCATATTTTTTTTTATCTTAATACACCTACTTTAATGTTCTTTATAGCTTCAGGTCTCATCTTTACACCTTACTCTCAAAAACTTGCCAATTTTCTTCATAAGCGAGTGCCCTTTGTCTAAGATAAAATAGAGGGAACTTCCCCTATTTCCCCAAACCATATGAATTATTTATGGGATTATATAGGTTTTAAAGGTTATATATACCAATATTTAACCCTTGACTAGGTCATTTTACCTTCTGAAAGCCTCAATTTTTAAGATAGACTTTTTAGAGAAAGCACTGTGTACAGTGTTTAAGGAATAGACTATGGTCTGATTTTGAAAGGGTTTTAAGTTATTCCTTATTACCTAACAGGCCTATGAGATATCAGTGACACCATTTTTATATCATTTATAATATTTATAAACCTTTATAACTTAGGATTGCACCTTGGAACATATACATACTCAATTGGGCCTGATTGGGAAGTTGACCCTGCTCACTCAGGGAAAGGAGTCTATAGGTTATGCTTATGTGTTTAAGACCTTGGTGTCAAGTTTTTTACCTTTCCTTAAATATTTCAAACTCATTTCATCCATTATCTAGTCCATCTCACACTTTTAATTGGATTGATCCTAAGACCAGTCATAGGCAGTTGACTATATTTTATGTGTTTTGGAGGGTGTCTGTAGGTATTCTTAGCTTGAATTTGACTTTGGATACATAAATCATACCTCTTAAAACCTTATTATATCATTTTTTAGGTGTTTTTATTCATTTTTATCATGTTCATGCTATTTCCACACCAAAACACTACTACCCTATTCATTGTCTACAATAATCAACTACAGTGGTTATTAGTGCATTTTTTGCTTAATTTAGGCTTGAAAAAATATCTAAGATATACTTATAGTAATTTAGTATCATTTGGTATTTTTTGAGACCCATTTATTCACCCTACCTATCCTAAACCATTACCTATAAACTTTGTCTTAGTTTCCTATCTATCTGCAGTCATCTATAGTGGTTATAGGGTCCTGTAGGTGTTTATGAACTTAAAATATCATCATTCCTATTTATTAAGATAATTTAAACCCTTGAGGAATATTATAATAACTTTTAAAACCATAAAAATACCCTAAAACTCATACATGTAATAAAGGAACAACTTTTCAAATATGAACCCTATGTTTGTTGTAGGTGCATATTTTCAGGCCATTTGTATGGATTGTCTCTTGTGTAGGTCTATTTTAGACTTGATACCGTGCCTAATATACCTATAATTTAATGTTAATGTGTTATATTTCCTCAAATTTCCATTCAAAACATTTAATTATGCATTATTATTACCTTGAAGTGTTAAGTCACTTTGTATCTACAAAATGTGTAGATACTACCAGCTAAAAAATGTGGTTCAAGGGCATCTTTGAGCCTTCTAAAAATTGACCTCCACTAAAAAAATTTCCTCCAAAATTTAAAAATTTAATACTATATGTGATAGATACAAGGTTTGGTCCCCAATATGCATCAAACCATTTAATATCCCTATTTCATGACCATGACAAAATGACTTTAGGCCTCTATTTTCCTATTTTAGGGACTTGATCCTAGAACTCAGCCATTGAATCTTTAAACATGTTTTAGAAATATAACCTATCTAATTTAGGCTTAAATCATATTTTTCATACTATAAATCAATCCAAAATACTTAATGTTATCTTTCAAGCATACCAAATCTTCCATAATCAACCTTTTTGGCCTTCTGATAGTGCCACTTATAGGTGGATATTTTGATGTACTACAAGCAAACAATTGAATATGAAAAATGTGCATTATCTTTGGCATTTCATGGGTTTTATTTCTATCAAAAAGATTTAAAATATACCTTATCCATTATTTAGGATATTTTTTAGCTCAAGTACCCCTTTTCAGCATGAGATCTTCTATAGGAGCACCTATAGGTGCATATATGAAACAAACATGAAACAGTCAATATACTCTAAGGATATACTTTGATAACCAAATAATACCCATTCATGGTGTTAAAATAAATCATAAATATGTTTTAATGTTTTAAACAATCTCTCACACTCCATTTCAATGTTTGGACTCTTCTTTTATGGCACCTGGCTGACTGTGTATAATAGTCATAGGGAAAATTGGTTGTATGTGTGGTTGTGACTGTAAATTCAAAGAGAATGTTTACTTTTAGGATATTATCTAAAATTTTGGTAATTTATATAACATTTAAAACATGTAATTATACCTAACACAACCTCCTAAAGCCATTGTCAAAACCTGAAGATCCTAAAAATGGTGAAAAACTACCTGTAACACAGGAAGGTGTATCCTCTTACAACATGAGATGATTTGCATATACAAATACATTTAAAAAATAAACCAATAATGGTAATAATTTTAGTATGGATTCAACATCATTTAGATCCAATATCAGCAATTTAATTGTATGGACTTGTCCAAACCAATATAAAACCTATAGGGTGAACAGATTGGCAAGCAGAAAAACATAGCTAACTTCATGAGGATGGTTCATAAAGCACAGGACACTATTCTTCAAAATCATATTATTTAAATTAATATATCTAATTTTAATTTCACCTCCTAAATTATTTTGACCTAGAAGTTCTCCAACTGTTTGTACCATGCATAAACCTGTTGACTGGTCCTGCATGTCTAAAAGGGTGAAAAAGGAGCAGAATAGTTTTATCCCAATTTTCACACTCATATATTACTTCAGGAGTGAAAATGGATTTTAAGAAGCTAAATATTCATCTCATGACCTTTTCCCATGTGGCACAATTCCCCATATGTCATACAAGTGCCAAACTCTAATCTTTTCTAAAGAAAACTACTTTGTTTTTAAGAACCAACCACTTTTAGTTATGAACATTTAATTAAAGAATAATAGGACACATGTCACATTAAATCACCCTTCCTATACCTTCACACTTCTCTAGGAGTTTGTACAACTCATTTAATGCCTTATAAATGACTCAAAATGATATAAGGACTAAAATGACTAATGGCCAAGGCTAATATAACATGAAATCACACTAAATGACCTATAATACACCTTATTACATAATATATTATACCCTTAAACACCTAAAAATCAATTTTTTACCTATAAGGATCCCAATTTGACCTATAGGGTTAAATTTGGTCAACAATATCCATTGAGTGTTTTAGACCAGTCCTTACATAGTAACAGTCCATACCCTTTAGGTATGTCTACTACAAGGATGTCAATAGTCATATGTACTCATGGCCTAGATGCTACTTGAATACATACATTAGTAAGCTCCCTAATTACTGTTACTACTATTTTATCCAACTATGGGATTATTCTCTTTCATGGGCTTGGAGCTAGGCCAAGCTTTTGATAAATAAAAGTAGGCACCATAGTTGTTGAAGCTCGAAAATCAACTATGTAATTATGAATATTCTTACCAAATGCTCTAATGATCATCAAGACAGGTGGAACATCTAACTTGATTTTATATATGACATTAGTGTTAGATGCCTTTATCTTCTATATAGGATCTTTTATCTTTTCAACATAGGCCTTTCTTGTAATAGACTTCCATAGTAATTCCTTCTATTCAATGATCTGAGACAAATCATGAAGGGTGATGTTTGCTTTGATTTTACTCATATCTTCAACAATGTTGTACCCTCCTATACTCTACTCTTCCTTATTTTGAGGCTAATCATTCCCTTTTAGTGGAGGTGGATTGTTATCAGCTTTTGGATTGGGTGAAATGGTTGTGTTATTTGGAGGAGTAGAAGTTATGAAGGGATGCATGTTCCTCAGGTTATAACCACCTTTATGGAATTACTAGAAATCATGGATCTCATCGATGTTGTCCTCTAGTACATTATCATCTTCACCTGGAAAAGGAAACTCATGAGTCTCAAAAAACATAGTGGTGCTTGAAGGGCCAGAGTCCTGGTGGAATTCTGGTGGATTATGCATCAAATATTGTCTTACCAACTCTCCTTGAAAGATATCAAAAGCTACATATAATTCAACATAGTCAAGTTCACCATGCTAAGAAGTTTAATGGATTCTACACCATTTGGGCAAGGATGTCTCCACTATATTAATTTATGGAGGCTTATTATATTGTTATGTATTATTTTTAAGCCTATTGAATGGACTATTATACCTCTAGAACCTAGAATTCTAATTATTAATTAGATCATTGGTGTTGTCTATCTTTCTTTGCATGTTAAGGAAGTCATTGATTAAATTTTAAACCATCTTTTATATGGCATCTAGATCTACTTTTATAAAGTCTATGCCCTTGAAAATAATAATAGAGGATGCAGTAGAGGATATAGCCAGATGTTGATTCTATTGGTAACCATTACCTTGTGCATGGTTGTTTAAAAGCTATAATTTGGATGTGTCATCTATTTTAGAGGAGGCAATGTGTATAGTTGATTTTGATTAAACATAGGGACATTCTACTTCATGTGTGGAATTAGATTCAAATTTGGGAGACCATTTTTGACACTAGGTGTTTTAGGCACCTAAGGATTAAGCTATATATCAATGTTGATGGCCTCTTCATAGGCCAATTCCAAAGTGTTGATAGTATCATCCCTTAGTAATAATATTATAGTAATTGAATCTAGAGCATTTTTATACATCTCTAATGCCAACACTTCATCTAGTTTATATTCTAGGTTCAACCAGGTCTACATCTTCTGAAATCTTGCATTGAAGGCTCAGATTTTTTCATTGGGATATTTCTTCATGCTAGTAAAGTGTTAGTATATCAGACTAGGGCTTGTGACTTGCCCAAACTATGTAATAAAAGTAACTTGATATGCATCTCTAGAAGTGATGGAATTATCTTGTAAATTAAGGTACCAATCATAAACAACATCCATTAGTGTAAAAGGAAAAATTTTGAATATAACATCTTCATTAATAACATTCATTCATCTCAAGACATCTTTGAAAGACTTGATGTGTACTTTTGTTGTTCTTCCTCCTGAATGAGATAAGGATGGTAGATACTTTTCAATATTTTTGGTTAGGTCATGCACATCCCCTGAGATGGCAGTAACATATCCAACCAACCAAGGTGGTTGATTCATGGGATGGTTAATAGGGTGAGTGTTCCTTACTTTGGAAGGTGTTTTGTCTCTATTATTAATAGGGGTAGTTGGTACAAATCTAGGCCTTCTATGATTTGACAAGGATGAGATTAGAAGACTAGCTTGAGCACTATATTTGGTCACTCTCCTAAGTGACTCTAGTGTAACTCAACATAAAAAATAACCTATTATATTGAAGAGTATCAAAGCCCTCCTTCTATCACTATAAATAATATTGATGTGGTTTTTATGTACACCAATTCATAATGAGGTAGCCTCAACATTTTAGTATCTTAATGGAGGTAAAATCCATTCTAGGGAATGATTTTTAGGTATGTGGTTTTAACAACCAGGTGATGGAATATTAGGAAAATAATTTAGGTTATTAACCAAGATTATGAATAGATGAATGGTATTTAAAATAAATTTAAAATCTAGGTGAGTTGGTGGCTAGGTGGTTACTAAACTAGAGTAGGTATATCTCAGAAATAAACACAAAAATAGAGGGAAGGGAAGAGTAGGAAATAAGGATTATATGGCTTTATGAATCACCTCTTAGGCTAGATTCTAAGTGGACAAGTGATTTAAAAACCAATGTCTATTGCTAGCATTTGTTGCACACACACAAAAAGACACAGTCAAGCAATCTAGGATAGTTTGATATAGGAAACTCAGAGGTCTCAATCAAAGTTTTCTCCTTTTAGAGTAGATGTTATACACCCTCACTCAAGACATTATGACTCATACCAGGGAGGTATTTGAGATAGATCATACATAGAATATTATATCATTGAAGACAGGTCTACATACTTAGAAAATATGAAACAATCAACTTACTCAAAAATGATCAACATAATTGCTAATTATTAAATAGCTTTTGCACATCTAAAATTAACATATTAATCATAACCAAAAATAATTCCTCACAACTATTTCACACTAAAAATTATTTAATCATACAAATAAAAAATATAGAACCTAATTACACATAGCTTCGAGAGAAAATACACAAACACAAAAGTGATAATCAAAATTGATTTTGCTTCTGTATTGAATTTTTTTTACCTTTACAAATGAGGGTTACATATGTTTAAATATACTTGGGAATGGGTTGCCTCATCCTCCAAGTACATGAAATATTTGATTACATGGTTTAGTTAGAACCTCAATTCTAACTATAGTTTCGAAATTGTATATATTGTATACATAAAGTTAACTTACATTTATCAAGAATTAAAGTCAACCTTTATAATATTATGTAATGTGTGCATGTTTACAAAACATTTAGGTAAATTTTACATTGATTTATAACATAATAAAACTAAGAGTGTAAAAACTTAACACTATTACATTGAATTTACATGCACAAAAATGACCCTTTCAACTAAGGTTCAGTGGACGTCTGCATGGATGCATTAACTTTTGTGGGAGTCATCACTATTTGTGTTGGCACTAAATTGGATGTTACAACCTCAATATTCTTCTTCTTCACCGCTATCTCAAGATAACATTTGTGAATTTCATCATCTAGCTACCTGTTGATATCTAGGTTAAGTAACGAGGGTCTATACACCCTATTAACTTGCTCTAAGAGTTTTGCATGCTTGTCCTTTGTATTTTGGAAGTTGATCTTGAAATTTTTTCTTTAAAAAATCAATTTATTTTCAATATACTCCAGTGTTAACCCCTATAAACTCTACTTAAAATTCTTAGATTCTTCTTGAATGAGTTGGTCAAAATTGATTTTGATTATCATCTTACCAGTAGCATCCCTTGCCTTTGACAATTTCAATTCATCTAAAAACTATAAGATGATACTTCCATACTCTTGGTATTTAGGCATGATTACCCCAACTACTGTAACCAACTCTCTAGCCTTATACATTCTAATGACCACAAAATTGAGGGCATTTTATGCCTCCAATGGTGTTATTAAGTCTAAATCGATGTAAGACTTATTAGTAGTGTATAAAATAAATAATTTTAGTTTAATCTCATCTTGATTTAAATAATTAAACAATTTGGTGTGTCTGTGTCATATCAGGGGCCAATTCAACCCTCATTGCTTCAAGTTCCTCAAGATCATTATAATGATTTGAAGTAGCTTCTTGAACTTCAATCTCAATTCCTACCAAAATATGGACTATTCACTATTGTTCTTTGATTTGGTCTAGTTCTTACTCCAGCTCTTGCCTTACCATCTCAGTCCCCTCATGTAATGTTATCATAGCATCCTTGTGGGTTTCTTCTAGGGAACTAATATATTCAATGTATGGAGACTAACCTAGATATCTATTCTTCCTCTTAGACAAGGCATAGACTTCCTGCCTTTTCTCAAGAATGATCTCCCTCCTAACTTCATCCTCCAATTTCCTTTTCCTAAATTTTTGAGTACTCACTGAGGGCTTATCAAACAAATAAGGTATGGATGGCAATTTTGTAATTTTTAAATTAGGATTTTGGGAAGCCTTTAATCTAAGATCCACTACCCATGGTGGAATCACTAGCGACGTAGGGTCTATTGATTGCTTATCCTTAGTTGTAGCCTCCACCTCAAGATCTTTTATTGATTTTTCTATGGCTCCTTTGATAATTGGATTAGGAAGGGATGGCCATATTATTTTGGACCAATCCATTCCTCCATATTGGGGGAGTGGATGGACTATATATACTAGTTTACCCTTGTTGGCCTTCCTTGAGGACATGATAATAGTATCTTGAGATGAACTAATGGAAGGCATTGGAAAATTAATCTATGTGAAAGAGACATGGAGTTGGGAACTGGCCAATGTTATTTCAATTCTCTTAGTGGCCCTTTTCTTTTTTATGGTTCAAACTTTACCAGTCCTAAAGGGACTATCAATAGTGGTGGAAATTATGGATGTCTTTGGAACTATGGGGGAAAATGAAACAATAGTGGTATAATAAACATATTCTACCTTGGGAGTGAGCAAAGGTATTTTTAAGGGTGGAGGTGGCATCCTCCACTTTAGGAGTGAGCAAGGGGGTTCTCAAAACTGCACTAATAGGAACTAACCCAAAAATGGGAATAAATGCAAAAACTTGGGAAGAAGGATCTAAAGGTTGAGCCTTCTTACCTAATTTGTCATCTTCACTTGATGTCTTCCCTTTATCAATTGTAAGGCTTAATGCCTTTGTTCTTTCTAGTTATTCCTCTTCATCTATTTCTTACTCTACCTCTAATTATTGTTGGGGGACTGAAGGTATGCTACTTGGTTGATCAAATATCAAATTATCTATGAGGGGTGGATCCCTTGGCTTATTCTTATAACAAATAGTATCCTTTATCTCTGAGGAGGAGCCTTGTTGAATTGTGGTAATAGTTACCTTTGTAGTTACCCCTTTCACTATAAAATCCTAAAATTATGGTGTAGCTATAGGTGTTCGCAATGTAAATGTAGTTGGGTGTTCCTAGTCCTCTGCATCAGAGGAATCCAAGTTAATTGGATCCTCTTTATCTCTCCTAGGATTAGTCTCACTCAAACTAGGCTCTTTCTTAACAAGCTTTAATATAAAGGGAAGTTTTTGGGAAGGATCCCCTTATATCTCTATTTGTTGTGGGGGTTGCTTGTACAATAAATCTAAAGTAGTCCATTCTCTAAGAGGTGGCAGCCTAGTATGCATTTTGTAAACTAAAATTGAAGGCTCTTTATGAATTATCTTCAAATGATCCTCTTTAAGGCCTGCAAGTTTTGTCTTTTCTAAAACTTGGGAGTCATCCTTTGCATTTAAGAATAGAAAATCATGTTCCTAAGGAACTTGTTGGTATGGAATACTAAATCCTTGGATATGATTTTTTATATGACCATAATGATCCCAATTTTTGTGTGGCAAGGTAGGCAAATGATAATTCTTCCTCTTATTTCCCATGTCATCAAAGTGCTTCCTCATTGTATAACACATTTTTCCTATGATCATGTGAGATCCATAAAATGTGTTTTTCTTTTATTTAATCAAATATTCTTCCACACTCCACCAAAGTTGATATATAATTTATTGTTCTACCAACTTATTTGTCACATACTTGGGGAGGCATAGGAGTGGAATTTATGATCAAAAACCAAGATCATTGTATAGTTTGGATACAACCAGTAGTCCCCCAAGGGGTCAGTGTGTCTTATATGCTCTTGTAAATTTTGGGTAGTGAGGCTTCATGAATTTCTTGCTATACTTGAGGATACACATCCTCGATAATTCAGACCATATTATTTGTATATACATATATATACATAAATCGGTAGTAATTACAAATATGATTATTTATACAATCTATGGCTGGGATTCAAAGCTCTCCAAGGTCCGTATACACTATCCCCATTACTGCATCAAGAAGATATGACATCATGTAAAAGTGGCTTGCTAAATTGGTCCACTTGATTTTATTTAGAACTTATTCCCTTAACTTGAAGCTAATGATATTTCCCAAGGTAAAATTTATAGTGTTAGTCATTATCATATCCATTAATGGCACCCACTCTAGGCTAAGAAAATGGATACTTGGCATTTCATACATTATATTCAATAAGGCCATCCCAATATGAACCCCCATTTTAATTTGCTAATGGGGTGGGAGACTTTATTTTTAGGACCATAGTCTCCCTAAGGAGAAGTCATGAGCTGATAACTTTGTTAATGAAATTTTTTTGTTCCATGTTACCAACCTATGTTTATCAAAAATTGCATCTAAAACTAGTAAAGATAGGTACCTTTGGAATCATCACCAGTGATGCAAGACACAACCATCTAGTGATCTATATGGTGAAATAAGTCATCTTGTATAGTCTTCCTAATGAATATTAAGTCTTGTAGGAGGTCGATACAGGGCATAACATCAGGTTTGGCCACTAAAAAATGTAATCTTTATATCTTAAAAAATATTAAGTCTATAACTAATTATCATTACACAGGTGAGATTTATTTCATGTGAAAATGCATTTATAACATCAATAGTCTCCCATAATTCTAAGTAGTTAGCGTACTTATTATCAAAGATGGTTACATCAAAAATCATGTCTGTAAACTCCATGGAGTCCTTGATGGAGAATGGGGATGGTGGAAGTACTCCTCTGAAGCTCTTGGATGATGATGCTATTGCAATTTTTTGGTGTGCTTAAAGTATGCATACATGTACCATGAAAACTCTTTTTCGCTATTTACTTGTTTGCAATGGATTTGTAGGTAGCTAGGGCTTTGTTTATGAAGTATAAATTGAGATAAAATTCACTTGTGACCAATGAATACATTAATAGATACACATCATGTATATATCCTTTTTCATTCCATTATAATTTATGCATTTCTAATGTCCAACATTTATATACTTTGCATTACCTACATAATTTAAATCTCAGCTTATTTGTAGGTTACATTTTTTGACAAGTGTTGTGAAGTAGTTTTTCTTTGTTGGCTAAGTCTAGCAAGATTTTAGTCAGTTAGGAGTTAGAAGTTAGGTTTTATGTTAGGACTAAGCCAAAAATTCTTGTGAATAAAGTCTCTAAACACAAAGACTAATCAAAATACCCAAAGACCAAAATTCCTCAGAACAATATTCAAACAAAATGACTGAACAAAATATCTAAACAAAACTTCCAAAGTGCATAAATCTAATGATGACTATTTTAGAAAAATTATCTAATGAAAATTCCCAAATAAGAGTTATAATACATAAATTATGAAGAAGAGTTCCAAATAAAAAACCAAGTCCTTTGAAACAATCATTCAAACAAAATACCCAATGTAAAAACTTTGAATAAAAAGTCTAATACAAAAACTCTGACGAAGGATAGTTTCGAATAAAAGTTATGAATAAAAGAAAACTCGATGAGAAAATACCACAAAAATCTATGAAACTAAAAATTGGAAAAAAAAATTGATACAAAACTTTGAAACACCAACTCTAATGAATAAATCTTGAACATAAGTTCTGAAGAACAAAGTTCCTGTAAAGAAGGCCCAAGCAAAATTTTTGAAGACCAAGTCCTGAATAATTTATTTGAATAAAACTAAGTCCCAAAACTTTCACAGTACAAAAACCTCCCAGAAGGCATTAATAATTTACTCATAAAAATTTATAAAAATATTATTTATACTTCCAAGTGTAAAGACTAAGGAGCAATCTGATATAATTTTCATAGCTACATAGAGGAAAACTTAACAATCAAAGCCAAGTCTCAAAAAAAAGGGTTCCCATTTCTTCTTAAAGAAAAGGGAAATGTTGGGTACAACAAGTCCAAGATATTCACTGATCGATCACCATATACACGTGCACACATAGGTTATCACCAAGTTTATGCATTAGTTCATGTACCTAGTGAGGTATATTTGTTCTTTTCCTCTCTCTTATCCCTTTACTTAGCTTTTCTCAATTTTAATCATTTTCACTTCTTTAGTCAATTTTGTCTTTTATTTTTATATATATTAAGTAAGGAATGATCTATGCACATTTTACTTGTAGGACACACATTAAAGCATGTTTCACATACTCATATCTAGACTCACAAGATTCACCTCTTTGGTTAGTCTAGGTACACTTCTTTTTCCTTTTTCCTAGTTATTTTGCTTTGCTACATTTATTCAATAAAGGGGGGGAGGATGTAATCACCTAAAATTGACACTTGAGTGCTAAGAGTGCTACTTGAGACCACTTATCCCTAGCTTAGCCATAGACCTATCCTAGATCCTACTTTTACACTTATCCAACCTTCATGCCTAGGGTTATTCCACTTGGAAACTAGTGCCATAATAGGGACAATAGCACTACATGGAGCTAGTGTTCCAATATTGGTGCTACTATCCTTTCTCTCTCTTTTTCACAAACAAATATATTTTCAAATATTATACCTCCTAGGGTCAGCATAGACCTATTTTAGAACCCAAAAAAGCACCAAAATAGTATATATACATGAATTTTATCCTTATAACCACTAGATGGAAATCAAATGCAAATTACATATTCAAACTTAGAACAAGTTTTACATAACTAAGGTTATCAATCCCTATTATTACTTACTTTTGCATACTACCATCTACAACATTCTTAAACTCAGATTACTTAGATTTCCAGTCTCAAGCACATTCAAAGCACTCAATTCTACTATCATACTATATTTACTTGTACTTGCACTAGAACTTAGGTGGGGAGAAATACATCAGGCTTGATCCCTCTTCAGAATATTGGTATGTAGGCAAATCTCATCATAATGAGGTGTTAAGGATGTCCAGCCTAGCCCACTTACAAACAAACTTTTATATTTGTATCAACCATATACCCTAGAAACATGGAGTTTTAGGGTTTTTTGATAAAATCAATCAAAATAGGCCATCTACAAGGTTTTAAAACTTGTGCATGCAAGAATAGACCTTACAGATCTAGACACAGGTGCACCTAGAAGTTTAGGACAGTCTTGTATATAGGACACTACTACCAAAATAGGTACACTAGAGCCATATAGTGTTACTATCTAATTAAGGTGCTACTTGGATCCTATTTATGACACTCAAACTAGCCTCTATGTCAATATTTAACCTCCAAATCACATGTCTCTGTCATTTTCTAGCTAAGTTCTTACTTGCATTATTTATTTTTATTTTTAGAAAGGTCAAATTAAGTCAATTATATAATAGATCAGTGGCTATATTTATTGAATATTTATTCCCTAATTTACTATACTCATCTCTTTTTCAATATAATATTTACAAACACTAAGTCCTAAAAGGTTAAAACACATACGTGCATTATCTAGAGATGTGTTAGAGGTGAAGGGGGTTGAGGAAGGACATGTTGGTTACCTTCATAAAGTGGTGGATTGTTTTTTTAGGTGTTAACATGGATTATGTAATCCACTATAATCCATGAGTGAATAATAGGAGTGGGATGATAACTATTACAACCTTGAGGTTTAGGAAGAGGAACAATGAAATAAGTCATACATGCATTTTTCTCATCATAACAAGAAATTAATAGGCCTTGAGATTAATAAATAGTTATTTAACCCTTATTAGTTTTGATTCGTTCTATTATATGATTATGAATGATGTTCCTTATTAAGAGAAGACAACATGTAACAAAAAATAAATAGTATGCTAATCCAAAATAGCCATATATTCTTTGAAAATTTAGAAAAAAAAAAGCATGATAAATCTAAAATTTAAGTCCTAGAAAAAGATATTTTTTGTGTATAGATATTAGTAAATTTCTTTAAAATCTACTATCAAAATAAAATGATTTAAGTGTCAAATACTAGATCCAAGGTCAAAATGAGGTGATTTTAGTGTCAGCTATCAAATCCAAATTTGAAATAAATTTATTTTAGTGTCATATATTAGATCCAAGGAAAAAAAAATTATTTTAGTGTTAGATTTATTTAAAATTGCTTGATTAAAATGTGTGGGTTCACAATGTTTTATCATAAATTATAATTAATTAGTGTATTAATTATAATTAAGATAAAATGAATAGAAAGGTAATAGATTTTCTAAAATAATTTTAAAATAGTAGAATGAAAGTAAAGTATTTAAATTGACAAAGAATGAAATAATGAAAGAAACTAATTATGTATAACACAATAAGACTTAACTATTTTCTACCTATAAGTTGATTGTGTGATTAAAATATGGTTGGAGATGATCAACTTAGATTTATTATGTGTCTAAAATTTAAATAGGAGATATCATTGATTAGGGTCAAGATTGACTATAATGGGACTTGTTCAACTACCACTACTATCCTTTATGGGTAAATCTTGATCTGTATGGAAAAATAATAATCTAAAAACACAATCACCTATGCCTACTTGAAATATACATATATGCAAAAATTTAACCTTCATTTGTGCATGAATGTCCTACAAATGACTTTTTAAAATTTGAAAACCTAATAGAGCTTACAATAAATGGAAACCTACAAATATAAATGTGGGAATATAATGGGTTGAGATGACCCCAATCACCCTCATGATGATTTATTTATTTATACATATCCAACAGTTTGAAGAGGGAAATTAAACTCATGTAGTTCCCCAACTTAGAGTGATTAGTAAAATTGTGATCCTTTTGTTACATATATGCATCTAGAGATGGATTGAATACTTGAAAATTATTTTCTTGAATTGGATAGAATAGGATATTTACTAGGCTAAAGGGTGCTTTAAATGAATATAATTAGATTTGGGAATAATAAGGAATGTTTTTTAAGTGTGAAATAGTATAAGTGTGCCTCAATAGTGAAATTACTAAGTAGTAGAATAGGGTACTTAGATGTGCCTTTATAGTAATCCAAAGGGTGAAACCTCATGCTACATATACTAAAAATATGCACCAATATTTAATGGATAATTTAAATTTAAAAAAGATCCATTACTTGGGTGGACATGATTGACCCATGAAGATAGTATTAACTAGTTGGTATAATCCCACATGGGTTGGTTCTATCTTAGAAAGGGTGACACTTAATTTTCTAAAATTTGAATGTTTATACATGTGTTTAGAGACATTTTTATAAATTAAGATCATTTAGAGAGGCATAATAAAAAAACTTAGAAAGGTACACATTTGTACAATTACTCAGGATAGAGTGAGGTCAAAAAATATGGTTAGGTTAAGTACTCAAGTCAATTAAATTAAAAGTTGGCAAAACTTGAAATTATCAAGTATTCATGATCAAATTTAAGTGACTAAAATAGTGACAATAGTGCATTAGTTTTAAAAGGATACTTAGTTTGATCACGATTTCCCACTTAATCCTTATTACCTTCAAGAATCATATCCTCCTTTATCATTCATTCCATTAGACCTAATTCCCATCTCCTTTTTTTAGAAATAAAAATGAGGGTATTTGCCTCATATAATGGGATAGTATTAATTATTATTAATATAGACACCAATAGGTCCCAAAATAATTTTTACCTAGCCTTCACTCCCACCCTATAAAATTGGTTCTCTCCTTTACCTATTCCTCCTCTAGGGTAATTACCTCTGCCATGGGCTCACTTGTCTCAAACTTCATCGATCATGTATTGATTTTATACTTCATCACCCATTTCATGATATGTCATTGGTCATTCAAAATTATGACATTATCCATATGTCCCATTTTACATTTCATCACCCATTTAGTAGTATGTCATCAACAATCTATTTCATTCTTATGCCAATAACCCTTTCTTGATTTTAAAATACATAAACCATCTGACTTAATATCATCTCCCATATTTTTATTTTCATATAGTATAACAATATTAGTCCCATGGCCTCATTTATTGCTCATATTGATTTTACATACAATTAAAAATTAAATGAATGCAAATGCTTTATCCATTGTATTAATTACCTACATTTTTACATCCTTTGGGTTAAATTTATTGAGCTAGTTTTCCCCAATGCTGATTTTTATTAATATACCTTATTTACCAGTCCCATATTTAAGTATAAAACCTACCTCAATGATCACTATGATCAGACCCAATGGTGGTCCCCTATGTTTTCCTCTATATGCTCTTACCATCATCTCTTTCAATGTGAGGAATGGTTCACCCAGAGCTCAAATATATATAAATCACAAAATACCAAATGAACTAATTGACCTATATTTATTTTTTATTTGATGAGGTTAAATTCTTTTGAAGCCAGAGCTATGAACTAGATAAGTGAGGGTTCTGATTAATGACCCCATAACTAAGAGAGGGTTTTAAATAATGGAACAACAACCAAAAGGGTTTAAAGGATCCCAAAACCATACTAGATCATAATAAGAGTGTTTTATGGCTCCCACAAACATAGCAAGTCATAAAAAGAGGGTTTAAAGGGTCCCACAACCTAAGAAGGCACAATAAGAGGGTTTGATGGATACCACAATCATAACACCAAGAGGTTTTGAAGGAACCCACAACCTTAATAAAATAAGGAAGGCAAGTCCTCAACAATCATAAAAAAGTAGATAAAAACTAGTTAGACAACATTCTAGTAATATTCTATCTCCTTGAAACATGTGCATAGCTTCCACCCACCTAAATCACAACAAGTGGGATTACACACCCACTAAGCCAAGAAAAAGCTAAATCATAGAAAATAAATATTTAAATCATCCTCAACAACTTGATATAAGTTAGGAATCTTCATCACATCATAAATCACCTTTGTCTCTATTTTGGTGAAAAACCTTTAACAATCTACCTACCATCATTCCTCTTCATATGATGGTGGTTGGGATGATTATTGTGTATAAAACTAAACAAATAATAAAAATTACCCCATATTTTAAAGATAAACCTCAAAAATTAGAAAATATAGGGGTGAAATCCTCTAACTCCCCCCTTCCCTGAGAAATAACATAATGGAATCCTCTAACATCTAATAAAAAAAGGACAAGGTAGATTCCTCTATCATCCACGTAAACCCAAAATATTTTGATGAGAAATCCTATAAATTATTTCATAAAAACCCATAATTTTATATCCCTAAGAAGGTAGGGAGGTTTGAATAAGACTCCTCTAATATCCACCTTCGAACCCAAAAAATCTCTTTCACAAGCCATGGGATTCACTTCACTTAAAAAGGAGATATACTCCCTTTGGATCTCAAAGTTAGATATTTGAGACCTCAAAAATCTATCATAAACTTAGTACATGGATGTAAATGGATGAAAATATATAATACAACCAAGCTTCCTCCCTTTCCCAACAAGAGAGAGAGAGATAACTGAACAACCATCAAACTATATGAAATAGGCTCCTGTATGATAAAACTATAATAAAATAAGAGCATAAAATTAATAAAATAGTACCCAATATAAAACCACCATTAATACATAGATATTACACCAATCCATCATCATACCAAACCTAATCTTAAACCTATATATCTACCGCTTAGCATCTACCAATCTTATGCTCTTGTTTTTATGCTAGATCCTACCTCGAATCTTCAGCCCTAGTATGGTTATGCTAGAGTCCTCTAAATTCCACCTTACAACCTAGAAAACCTTTATTCCAAGTCATGGGATTCACATTTCATAAAATTGAGATATACATTCTTTGGATTTCAAATTTAGACAATCAAGCCCTCAATAGACTAACATCAATTTGGTACATGGTAAGAAATAGATGAAAATAGATAATACAGCCAAACTTCCTCCCTTTCCTAGTAGGAGAGGGAACTAACTGAACAACCATTAGACTATATTAAATATTCTCTAATAAGATAAAACTAAGATATAAAAAGAGTATATATGGAATACAATAGTACCCAACCTTCCAAATGGGGAAATATCCCCTCACAGTGAAATATGTACCTATTTTTTTATCATTTTGTACCCAATGAAGTCTAAGCCCTATAGATCTATCGATAGGAGGAAACATCAATTATTAAATAAAAAAATACCACCATTTTATCACAAATTTTTTACCAAACCATCATCTTATGAAACATAGTCTTAAACCCATGGATCTACTACTTGGCATCAACAAGTCTTCTATTTTGGTTTTTTCTACCATATTTTATGTAGAATTTTTAGTTCCAATATTTAGGGTATGTTAATCTTTCATTATTACTCTCTTCCACCTAAAAATCCCTTAAAAACTCTATGGAATGGTTTTGGTGATATAAGAACCCCCCATCCTCTTAGATCTAGATCATCTTCATCTCTAGGTTCCTCCTGTTGTCCTTCCCACCCATGCCCTATTTGAAAATTTCTCCTCCCACTCCTCTATCCCATAATATTAATATTTGATTATATATTAACTTTTATTTATATCCTCCAAGTAAAAATTTGAAAATTTTAAAAAATTTACCTCAAATTCCATAAAATTTCCATATATTTGCAATCATAACTCTTATTAACAAATTGAAAGAATCACTAGAAGCTTGATGTCATAATAAATTTCAAGGTAATCAAAAAATAATTTTTCAAAAATTAAAAAAATCACTTATTTTACATGCCTACTTGACTCATCCTAGTCTTTAGATTATTTTGGATTAAGATATCCTAAAATAGTGTGAAACTATAGCTGATTTAGATTATATAAAATATAAAAATAACATACAAATTTGAATTGAAAAGGATTATATAGATAATGCACTTAGACAATTTAAAATTGACAAAGAAAGAGGCTAGAAGTATACTTGTCTTATTATAATAGTTTTTTCACTCAAATAAGGTTCTCATGTGTCCAAAAATAATTTCTATGAGATTCATTGATGTTAAGATCAAAAAATAATGGCTCAAACCCTATTTGGATGTTATAGGTAAAATTTAACACTTATAGTAACTAGTACCATCTAGGTTTTAATATAAATGTCCCTCTATTTTTTTGTAGGTTTGTAACTCCTAAGACCCTAATGCTTTTGCATGTAAATGTTTCCTATGTGTGCACTCACCTTTAGTCCTATGCAATGATCTCTATTTTCCTTCTCCTTTATCCAAACCGTAGTTGTGCATTCATCCATAAGATGACCATTGAAAAATAAAATTTTATTTTTGGTTTGACAACCCTAACCTCTCCTCATTAAATGTTTGATAATTTCATACATTATAATATTTTGATAAGGTTTTAAACCACAAGTAGTTATTCCACTTAAGTGTGTGTGTGTGTGAAACATCATGATAAATCTATAATATAATGTAATGCTTAGATTTTGACACTTGGCACCATGCAATTTTTTTTTTTTTTTTATATTAATACTTGGCTCTATGTTATCTCATTTTATTAGTTTAGATGTTTGTATTCCTTTATGATAATGTCTCAAAGAGTTTTAATTGATTTCTCAAGATTTCAAACAGTTCTCAATGTGATGGTCAAGTATAGCCTCATGATTTATTTTTATTTATATTTGAATCTTCATTATTTCCCCCTATGAATGAACCATGAAATGTGTCTTAGGCCAACCTATTGGAGACATCCCAATTTGAAAAATATTTTTTGAGTGTTCTTGGACTATT